>CM032233.1:96617500-96960000 GCA_019009955.1 Riptortus pedestris
CTACCTCTCCCTCTACCTCTCTCCCTCTCCCTCTCCCTCTCTCCCTCTCCCTCTCTCCCTCTCCCTCTCTTCCTCTCCCTCTCTCCCTCCACCCCTCTCCCTCTCTCCCTCTCCCCCTCTCCCTCTCCCTCTCTCCCTGTCCCTCTCCCTCTCTCCCTCTCCCTCTCTCCCTCTCCCTCTCACTCTCTCCCTCTTCCCCCTCCCTCTCTCCCTCTCCCTCTCCCTCTCTCCCCCCCCTCTCTCTCTCTCTCCCTCTCTCTCTCCCTCCCTCCATCTCTCTCTCCTCTCTCTCTCTCTCTCTTCTCTCTCTCATACATACATACACACAATTATACAGAGTTGGAAGTAAACTTTATTCTGTTATTTGGGTACGTCAAAAAGAAATGTTATTAAGGTTCCATGCTTAGGTTTACCATTCGAAATACAGAATTCCCTGAGGGGAAATTTGCGTATAACAATCGTGTAAAATAATGATTGAGTGGTAGGTAATACGAAACAATTTGGAACATTGGCGTGTTCGTAGTAGAACGAATTTCAGCTCGTCAGTTATTAAAGTACATGTTTATTTTATATAAACATGTAAGCTACTAATCTGTAAAGTCAACATTTCCTGTTTGTTTTTATTTATTTTAACAACAGAAGACCCTGTTTTATTCGCTTGTATTATTTTAATGTTATTCTCTAATTCTATTGTAAAATATATTCATTTTTATTATTTTTAACTTAAAACTTATTTTCCTCAAAATGAGTTCATAAGCTTTGACGAACTCTAGATTTATTTTTTTAACTACTTTTGGTAATATTTTCCAATTATAAAATTTCAAGTGATCTTTTCCAACTTGTTATGCTGCACTCAAAAATATCATTAATCACTCAACCGAATACAATTTATAAAATTGCTGAACTCATTAGGGATTTTTGGAGAGTATGTTAACAGAAAGTTCGAAATAACATGAAATACCTTCCGAAGAATTTATTTTACAATTCGCAATGTGGATTTCTTGTTTTTGTTTCTTTAGGGCATACTCTTGAGATTTCTTATCCTTTTTTTAAATGAGTTTTCTACAGCTTAATTAATGACTAAAATCAGATCAGGAGTTGTAGTTTAAAAAAGTTCGTCAAGCAGGGACTGTGTAAACAAAGCAGATTTCTCACCAGGGGAATCGTCGCAGACCTTAAGGAAAAGATTGACACAGTATTGTAGAATTGTCAATAATTGAGAAAACGGATCATCTTTGGCCGACTATTCTTTGACATTTAAACATAAATTTAATTTTGACGCGGTAGAAATTTTAGATAATGACAAAAACGTAACCAAGATAAAAGGAAATGTCCACATTATTAAAAACAAACAGTACGTTGTGAACAGGAAAACGGAGATAAGGAATTTACATAGCATATTTAACAAATATTTAAATAAACATCAAGTCGATAAGATGTAAATGCAACTTTACTTCTTTTGGAATCGATTTTTCACGAACTCGAACCTTTATATGTAATCGATTTTTACACTGTTCGTCATTTTAATGTATCGATATTGTCAGCTGATTATTGTAGTACATCTCCATTTCTGTTAGTGTTGGCTGGGTTTAGTGGTTAGGTCGAATCTTTTTATAATAAGTGTACTAGTCCTGAAGAGGGGTAATAGAGGACGCAAACATGTAAAGGATAAATAAATCAGTGGAACATATTTCACCCGTTTTTCATTTATTGACCTTTCGCCATTTTCTCTTTAACATGCATTTTTAATTTATTGACAAGTTTTGTTATTAGTCTTAAATTGATAAATGATGAGGAACTGGTCCCCACCTCGAGAAAATGTACCTGATCATAAATTATTTTTTGACTGATTTTCACGACAAATATTTTGTAGTTTTGTTTTGTAATTGAACATTTTAGACAGCATTCATTTTGTTTATAAATACATCCATCAGACATGAAGATTTTAATTTATTTTTAAACAAAGAATATTTAAAAAAATACCTAAAAAGATTTAAAAGGGTTAACTTTTATTATATTCTTTAGACAAAGCACGGATATGAGAAAGAATCAGATATTGGAGAAATATTTTCCATAATATAAAAGTACAAAAAAAGATAAGTACATGGAGGAGTAAATATATCATCCTAATAATGCAAATCACCATCGCTATGGGGTACAAAACTAAATAAATAAAAAAAAAATAATAATATAAATGTACTAGGATATAGGAATAACATAATTTTTTTTATTAAAACCATTCGAAATTGTTGTCCTTATTACTAGTCTAATGTTTATTTATGTTTGTTTGTCTTATGTTTATTAATTGTCTTTATTACTAGTATTTAATGATTATTTTTTGTATTTAATTTTTTATTTGTTATTTCAATTTCGGATTTGTTATTTTTATTTCGGATAAAGGACATGATTATGATAGGAGAACCCATAACATATGAATGAAAGAATTTATGGAAGCCATATGGTGCCCCACAGCAGATTTTTATTTTAGGAAGAGTGTTTTCATTATTGTAGTGATAGAAATTATTCAGAAATTAGATTTGTGAGGGAGTTAAAATTTATGTTAATAAGTGTGTGATTATGAATAAAATTCTTTAATTGGTTTATGTGTTTTTGACCTCCGTGGGATATTGTGGGCATCCCTATAAATCGGTTTATTTCATTTCCTTTGATCCGCATTATAGCGGTGCCAACCTCAAAGGCATTGTTATCGAGCTGTAATACCTCTGTTGAGACAGGAGTACTTATTGATGCTATTTTGATTCCGAAAGTTTCTTAATCTTTGTGAATACCGGATTCGTCATCTTTGAGATTGGGCATAAGCGGTTACTGAAATTGGAACGAAGCTACTACCTCCTTTTCTAATGGGAACCTCTAGCAATTATCTTAGGTTAGTCACGTAGATCTGGTAACGGCTTGGGGCCCCTTCCCCTCACTTCCTCCTTACAGCTCTCCATCTCGTCTTCCACGTAAACTGTAAATTAAGCCCCACTCCACCCCATCAAATACCTCCAGAATTTCATTCAGTTGATGAACAATGTAAACAAGGTTATGTGTGTGTGCAAATTTGCATGGTTTTAGCAGATTCTCCCTAATGGAAATCAGCTATTGAGGTTGTGCTCATTTTCGAAAAGTTCTTCAAAAGTCTATCGATCCTACCCAGGAAATAAAATAAATAAAAAATAAGGTCCGTTCAGAACTATATATAATAGGTTGTAAAATAAGTTCGTAGCGGTTTTTACTGGTGATTTCAATAAAAACTTCAGATTCTTGTAAATATTTTTAATCAGTTATATATGACCCATTTTGGAAAATTACAAGTTGCCATCTTTCAGGTACATTTTTAATTCCGTCCTCCCATAACTTTGCCTCCCAGAACCTCTATGTGTGTTATGCAGTACTCGAGCGAATTAAAGTGTTTCCCGTTAAGAGAGTTTTGAAGGTCCCGAAATAAGTGAAAATCTGTTAGTGCAAGGTCTAGTGAATAGGGTGGGCGGGGGATCACATCCCAGCCAAACTCAAATAATTTCTGCCGGTCTCGTGGCGGAATACTATGTTTTTCTCTTCCATTTTGAGCAAGCATACCATTTAAAGATAAGTAATCTCTGTTGAAATTGATTCATAATAGCACCTTAACTAATCGTTTTTTAGAATGTGTAAACTTTATTGACCAAGTAAACACGTTTTTATAAACACAGAGAGGATTAAATTGATTTATTGATATACGCAACAAATTTATTTTACAACTCAATATACTTACATAATTTGTCTGTTAATGTTGTAGTTGTGGCAATTTTTATTTGTTCGTTAGCAAAATCTATATTAAACGTTTATTGTAAAACTAAAAAGGTTTTTTTTAAAACATTCGTAATATCTCATTTATTAATGTTATTATGAATCTCATTCGATTTCCGTCATTTTCTATAAATGCTATTCTATCTATTTTTTATGTACCTCCAACTTTAATGAGATGTTTCCAAACCCCCACTTCCACTCATGCGATTTTTACTTTAGTTACTGAGTCATTAAACATATCATATCCAGCTGGTAACTCGATATCTGTTTATATAGACTTCGTACCTCTGGAGAAATAGAGAATAGATAGTGAATGGAGATCATCAGCTCGTGGGAAATTTGCTACGTTAAGGCTGCCCTTGGGTGACGGCCTTTACCACTGCATTAATTGAAAGTAAGTGACCTTGGTTTCTTGTTTTAAATGAAAGTATATAATTTTACATTATTCTTCTTATTATGGACCAAACAATATACAGCAAAAGAATTATTAAGAGATGTGTTAAATTAATGTTATTAATAATTTGTTATATATTTTTCTTTTAAAAGGGATAGCCCCTGAAGAGGTGGCAAATAAGCTGCGAAACATGTAGGTCATTTTCAATAAAGTTTGCACCGGAAAAAAATGTTTTTTATTGGAGAGACTTGCCATAACATTAGAAGAATATATAAATTTTACATTAGTAAAATTACTTTCCGTTCTTTGGAAATCTAGACAGAAGAACAGTGATGAGTAGGACACTATAAGTGTATAAGTAAATAAACCATTTAGTAGAGAAAAAAATAAGAATCATCCATTTATTTGCAGGATCAAAAAGTATAGAGGATTTAAAAGGAATTTAATTAAATGATTGAATACATAAAATTGGAAGATTAAATCTTTATTGTGGAGCAGAGCCTTTTTTTCTGTAATTCGGCTCAGCTATCTTCGCCTCCTCCCGTAGCTTGGAGTTGAGAAGCACTTGAGCTATGGCTGGAGTTTCGTATTGTACCAACTTGCCCAAAAAATGGAGCGAATGATCTAAAACCATGCTGCTGAATTAAGTCATTGTGAAGGGTTATGGCCTATTCTTCTGAGATACTCCTTAGCCTCCTTCCTCCTCCTACACCTGGAGAATCACATAAATAGTAATTAATATAAATAATTCCTTTCCTATTATAAATATATATATATATATATATATATATATATATATATATATATATTATTTTGCTCTTCATAGAGGGAATTTACTTCCTCCATGTCCCGAACAACAACATAGTAAGTACAATACATGTATTTGTAGATTAATAACAAATACCTTATATACCATGTTTTTTAAGATATATATATATATATATATATATATATATATATATAATAAAAAACGTAACTCTAATAAATAAATAAGAACATTATTATGCAAATGTTTAAATTTTGAAAAAGTGAAATAGAATATTTAATAATTGTATACTATCAACCCGTAATAGTTAGTCCAATAACTTATTTTCTTGTATAATACTTCTGGATATTTCCTGAGTGATTTACTGTACTTATAGAATAAAATTCTTTCCAGGCCTTTGGTTTTTTATTTTCATAACTGTCTCTTTTAAAATGTACCTTTCGTTTGAAAGTTGTGTACAGTCATGTATAAGATGTGTGTGTCTGTTGAGTAGTAAAATGGCATGGGGATAAAGGGTCATTAGTCAGTTCAAATCTGTTGAAATACAGTCGTCATACCTGTCGGTGGAAACCGTCGGCACTGGCTAATGATCGAGTACAGCTGGCAAGCGCTTTCGATGGAAAGGCACCATCTTCAAGCCCGTCCAAAAGTTGTACCGAGTTAGATGTCCGTTAGTCAGTAGGTTTTATGCGTCTGTTCCCCGTATTGGGTTTAGGTTGTTTACATTTTAGTCCAGATCTTTTTTTTTTTTTTTGGAGTAGTGTCCAGGTAAATCAGGCAAATTGTTGAAATACACTTTTATTGAGCCATTCCTGTTAATAATTGTGTTTTGTAAAAGGCAGTAGATGTTTCTTTAAAGTTCATATATATTGTAATGTCGGGTATGAAAGTATTTAAATGTTGTTCTTTGTTTGTCACTGTCCATTGCTGTTGTTATTTATTTATGGTGTCTGTATGAAGTAAATGTTTAATGCGAGTCTTCGGTATTTTTAAGTGACATCAGCAACTTCATTACGCAAAACTCCAGAATGTCCACAAAGCCATACAAAATTGATTGTCAAATTGTTGTTGGAAGAGTAAAATTAATGTGTGTCAAATTTGTTCTATTAGAGGATCGTGAATTGAATGGTTATTTAGTGATTGCAGTGAAATTTTACTGTCTTTGTAAATTGTAAGTGCTTTGTATTTTGTTTGTTAAGATTGAATTAGATTATAAATATCTTAGTTCATGTGGTGCTGGCGGCCGTGCGAGTTAAGGCGTGGGTACATCTACCATGACTGTTGTTAGTAAGCTGGAGGTAAAAATACTCGCAGGTTCAATCCCTATATATATATATGTATATATATATATATATATATATATATATATATATATATATATAAAATTGTAACCTCTGTCTGTACATTGATTTTTTCGCGAAATTTCACGATAACTGTTCGTTTCACATGTCATAGACACCATAACTGCATTTTGTTTCTTTCGTGTATGTTTGTTTGTCTGTTTGTTTGTTTGTTACCTTTTCACGCATAAACGGCTGAACCGAATTTTATGAAACTTGGTATGTATATTACTACTAACCCAACTTAGACTTTAGGCTATATTAATATTCTCTGAGGCGAACAGGAGTGGGGGTTATAAAGGAGGCCTGAAATTAAAAATAGCGATATTTCGTTTCCTATTGGTTTTTCGGCAAATATGGAAATAACAAAAGTTATTTATTTTATTATTTAGGGTAACTTTTGTTATATACACTTTCGTCGTATACCTAAGTATAAATGAGTTATACGCTAAAAATTATAGCGGGAGTCAACAATTTTATTTGGCACAAAAGAATAAACCGAACTAAATAAAACTCGGTATATGTATTAGAACTAACGCCTTCATTATAACAAGCCATACCAACGTTTCTAGGGACGGGCAGGAGTGGGGGTTATAAGGGAAGCCAGAAATTAAAAATAGCGATATTTCGTTTTCTATTGGTTTTTTGGCAAATATGTACATAACAAAAGTTGTTTATTTTGTTATTTAGAGTAACTTTTGTCTTATAAACTTTTTTCGTATACCGAATTATAAACGAGATATACGCTAAAACCTATAGCGGAAGTGAACAATTTTATTTGGGACAAAAGACCCAACCAAAATAAATAAAACTCGCTATGTGTATTAGCACTAACGCTTTCATTATAACAAGCCATACCAACATTTCTAGGGACGGGGAGGAGTGGGGGTAGTAAGGGAGGCCTGAATTTAAAAATAGCAGTATTTCGTTTCCTATTGGTTTTTCGGCAAATATGAACATAACAAAAGTAGTTTATTTTGTTATTTAGAGTAACTTTTGTTATATACACTATCGTCATATAACGAAGTATAAAGGCTTTATACGCTAAAAATTATAGCGGGAGTCAACAATTTTATTTGGCACAAAAGACTCAACCGAATTAAATCAACCGAATTCCTGTTGGGGTTTCTGCAAGTATGCTCATAACAAAAGTTGTTTATTTTGTTATTTAGAGATATTTGCTCAACAATTCGTTTCAATATGAACTACCAGGTACCTCTCCTGGAGACATTAATTCAAATTATAATATATTATTATAATATTTTGTCCTTAATAATTTAAATCGATGCATAATGCACAGGAAACGGGAAATATGACAATATTGAGGACATTGAAGTCTTACATAAAAAATTAATTTTATTATTAACAAATCCACAGAAACGATGGGCATTAACCCTAAACACTGGGAAGGGTAAATGTCAAAATATTGTACAAAGTAAAGCCTTGCCAAAAAAATACCATCACCATTTAGCCTCAAATGAATTCCCGGGCGAAGCCGGGGTATCTGAGCTAGTATATATATATATATATATATATATATATATATATATATATATATATATGTGTGTGTGTGTGTGTGTGTGTGTGTGTGTGTGTGTGTTACTGTGAAACACCAGATGTGAAATCTGGAGAATGTGAACATTCACATAGTCGCTTGGTTGTATGACCGAAATATTTGCTAAATACCCTTATTTCGACATACACCGGTGAGGGTCCGAATGTACAAGAATATAATGAAATATTCGATCTTTCACTGGATTATTTGGTGTTTGTTGACATTCAGTGGTGAGTGTCGATAATCTCTGATTTCGGTCTTTCACGGTAACATATATATATATATATATATATATATATATATATATATATATATATATATATATATATATATATATTTATATATATATATTGAACGGACCTCATCTCCTAGGTAGGATGGGCATTTGAAGACAATTTTTGAAAATCGCGTCATGAAAGCGAGCATTGGAGCATGCGGCTAAAGATCACCGAGACAAGCAATATCGGGCATGGCGTGTGCTTGAATGGTTGACTACTAGAGCACGCTTGTGTCATGGCAGTAGTGGAATGACGGGAGTCTAGTGAGTACAACAGTTTGTCATCCGTCGATATGACTAAGGACTTTATCGCTAATAGATCCCGTCTACAGACAAACATGCCGTTGATTATCCCATCCCTGGATATAATGACGACTAGAGACAATTCATTCCAGGTCCATCTTGGGTATCAGGGGTTATGCGAAGGGGTGATCACTCACTAAGTAAAACTCTTGCCACCCATTCATCGATTCCCCGGTCGGGGGAGGTTAATGATCTCTAAGGTCTAGAATTATAACTAGAAAAATAAACAAATATACATGCTTTCGATTTTTTGAATCGATCATCAGGATGTCCGATTAGGTACCATTGATCATTTATTTTTGGTTTTGCATTATATAGTTATAGGCATTGTACGCTTTTTATTATTTTTGCTTTATTAATTCCGTGAACCTTGAAAGATGAAGTAGTTTTAAGGACAATCCACTATGAAAAATACTGGATTTAATGTAGTAATATTTCTTCAATATTTCTTTCTACAACCAGTTTATTCAGTATTTATACATATTGTGCTACTGAATTCCTCTAAAAAGACTACACACTTTATTACTCTACGTTAATACCCATTTGCAAGCAGATGACTATAAAATAAGTATTCATTTCTCTTGCAGAGGATGAAATTTACTGTTCGAATGCAAGGGACTTCTTCCTTTTAAGCTCTCGTAAAACTAAATTTATTTAAAGGTGGGATATGCCGGTGTAGAAAATTCTCATATTTTCTTATTTGATATAATGGCCATTTAAATGAAGATTCTGTCCTTTTGGTGGACGAAGAATTTGTACAACAGTTTAGTGAATTTAAAAAAGAAGTAGCGACTAATTTACATATCTGGAGTGTAATTTTCATTTAAATGTTTCAGAGCCCAGATTCAAAGCTACTAAGTCATCGAAGCTTCTTTACATATTATTTCCCTCTCCTCAGTCAATTTGCCGATTTGTGAACTTTGAGAAACTCATTTACACAAATATTCCCGTCCCGTCTCACTAAGGTTTTTTTCTTCTTCTTCCCTTCTGGCTTGCTGGCCATTGAGTCGTTAAAGCCAAGGGGAGATAGCATTAAAATGAATATTTAAAAGATCAAGTCCAGAGATCACATGGAAATTATGAAATTCGAATTTATTGGTCCTTTGGATGCTAGCTATTGCATTTATTAGGAATCACTAACAGCTATTATCGAAGTTACACTGTTGTCTCTACATGTTCTATCTGCCAGTGAACATGAACTTCTGATTTATGTAGGAAAGAACAAGGGAAGGACGAGGGCTTTCACGTTGCCTTCTGGGTCAGATATCCAACAATAAAGGCATCAGGAGGAGTACGGAAATTTCCACTAGCGGTTAGAACTATACAGAGCCGTTCCTTCGGAGCCCGTTGTATAACGGCGCGTATAACTGAATAATGCTAAGCATCAACCAGTATGAGTACGGAAATGTCAATTTTAATGTACCCTCTAGCTTTGCCTCATCGAACTGTTTTTATTAAAACTTTCGACAATGTGGAATACACACAATAAGCACAGACACACACATACGTGCCTCGAAAATTCAGTACCACACGTAAGTATTCACACAAGTAACATAATCTAATAACACACAAGGAACATAAGTAAGATAACATAAATATTAACGCAAGTGCAACCTCGGTGAGCATTTATGACGCACATTAACTCAAGTGCCTCTAACAATACTTTGTTTCAAAGCTATTAACCAATCAGGGGACTCAGCTTAGCCATGTGAGTTAAATTGTTGGTCTTGCTTTTTCTCACTTACTGAGGGGAAAATGGCTGAAGATCAATAGATGAAAAACACGTCTGATTTATTTTCCTTTTACAGGTTTCATGCCCTTTATAGCGCCTCTTCAGGAATAATACACTTATTATAAAAATACATTTTTTTTTTACCAGTGGATAATAAATTAGTGAAAGATATTTCAAGTGTTTTCTTCCGCCATTTCCACTTCAACGAAGAATGAATTCGACGGTAATCTTACATGGTAAATCTAGTGTTGTGAGTTCGATTCCCTCCTCGGCATTAGGAACTTATTAAGTGACGAACTCATTAAATAAAATCCTTAGACCCACCCTGGCTAGAAAAGGGCAGCAATATGTAGATATTCCGTCCCAATTAGCCCTAGTCACACAAAGCGGATGTTAGTAAATAAATATAAATACACTCCTCGTCAAAAAAAAAAACGCAACACCCTAAAATTTATTAATTTCACTGGGTTTTTACTGAAGCAGAGAATCAAACCTTATTGTGTCTTATAATACAAGTACATAGGAGTAATAAAAAGTGTATTTCAGAAAAAAAAATTTAATTCCTTTAATTACAAAAAAAAATAAAAAATTATCCTAAAAATGAAACAAATTTTTTTAACTTTTTTAAAAATTAAACTGATTATTCTTGCACTAATAACCAGTGTTGCCACCTCATGCTCGAATGACAGCCTCCATAGGTGTGGGCATGCTCCTGATCAAGTCCTGGACGGCCTCCTGAGGTAATCTTTCCCACTCTTCCAAAACGGCAGCCTCAAGCTCTCTGAGGTTGAGTGGTGCTGGTTTCTTGGCTCGAACACTTCTTTTTAGTCTGTCCCATAAATGTTCTATGCAATTTAGGTCAGGGCTCCTCGCTGGCCACGGCAATGTGTCGATATTGATTTTGTTTAGGTAGTCCCTAACAATACGGGCAACATGTGGCCTTGCATTATCATGCATAAGAAATGCATTTTCACCAATAAATGGCATGTATGGCATGACATAGTCCTCCAAAATGTCTGCCACGTATCTTTGTGCAGTCAAAGGGCCCCCACGAATCGAAACTAACTCCGTGCGAACTTCCCATGAGATGCCACCCCAGATCATCACGGAGCCTCCACCATAAGGCTCCCATCCGACTATACAACATTTGCTGTATCGCTCAGCTGGCACCTTCAACACTCTTCTGCGTCCGTCAGGAGAGTTTAGCGCCACTCTGGTCTCATCGGTGAACAGGACTCGTCTCCAGTCATCGACAGTCCAATCTCGGTGCTCCTGGGCAAATCTAAGGCAGGCACTTCGGTGCTCTCTGGAGAGAAGTGGTCCAACCATGTGCCTTCGTGCCCTCAGTCCACTATTCCTCACTCGTCTCGTAACTGTTGATACCGAAACATGTAAGTTTCGAACACCAGTGACCAAGTTTTTTAAGTCATTTGCTGTTATTAGCCGATTTCTGAGAGTCTTGAGCCGGATAAAACGGTCGCCTTCCGCTGATGTGACCCGTGGTCGGCCCGATCCAGGTCTTCTTGCGTATCCTCCTGTCTTTCTGAATCGTTTCAAGACCCGTGCGACAGTTAAAAAGTGGACCCCAAGTCGATTAGTAATGTAACGTGTGCTACGGCCTTCTTGGTGCATCGTCACTGCCCTAATTGTGTCATCTCTATCTAACCGTGCCATAATTACCTAAGAATTCTAAAATAATGCGTACTTGAAGAAATTAACACGAATACTGAGCCTTAGTAATTTTTTTTTGTATCCCTAAGTCGATAAGAATGACTATGGAATTTGTGCTGTTTCTAAACATTAGGATTAAAGATAAGAAGAAGTGCTGGAATTCAAATGAAATTGTTGTTTTTCTCCTCCAATGTATTTGTCTGATTAGAAACATCAACATAATATTTTTTATTTCAATTAAAAACTTGTGTAATCAATAAATATTAGGGTGTTGCGTTTTTTTTTTTGACGAGGAGTTTATATTAAGCAATCTTATCATTTTAATTAATTATATTCCTTATTTTATTACAAGGTCATTTCCAAGGATTATATCAACGTTTTAGGGTTGCACTAGGTCTTCACTTATTGAGTCGTATTTTAGGTATTCTTTCAGTACGTATATAAAAAATTGAACTTCATGGCACGTATTACATATAATCCCCTCCCTGTCTAAATTCTTCCCTCCATGTCTAAATTCTCACTTACGTATGAGTGGGGCAAGGCAGGAGGGTAGATTAGAGTTGTAGTCTGCATACTACGTTAATACTGGGTAATGCCCATCAATAGTCAGCTTATGCAGGCTACAGGCTACCGAGGGATGGCTGTCCCAACAACTCTAGCCTTGAATAGAATTTTCTCGACTCATACCTTTACTGGTGTGAATGGAATTTTCCTCATGATGCCTTTATTGCTGGATGGTCTGATGCAGAAGGCAATGGGAAACCACTGCATGTAGTTGTGACACCCTCATTCCCTTGTTCGGTCCCGGCATCATCGTTAGTGCCCTGTTGCCACACAGAAATAATAATTACCTCTCTATTAAAATATTTTAGATAAGGTCAAACTTGAGTGGGCAAACATCTTCTTTAATGTTAATGTTTTTCTTCGACGTTAGAAGGTCCAATCTAATCTCTAGTCCCTCAACCCTGTCCATTTTTCTTCCTTTAGGTAGGTGATGCAACACTTTCAATTGTAAAGAACCCTGGTCATTTTATTCAGTCCCTAGGTGTTTTTTCATTTCACTTGTTTTTGTGGTGAAATGCTCTTTGACCTTTGTCTTTATCTTCCTAACACTCTGTCCCACGTATGTAGCTTCACAGGAATAGCAAGATATCCGGTAGACTCCAGACTTCTCCAAAGCGGAAACAGGATCTTTGGGGTTGGGGAAGAGATTTTTGAGGGTCTTCTTGCTCCGGTAAGCCGTCTTGATGCCTGCTTTTCCCAGTAAGTTGCCTATTTTCACTGAGAGGGGCTTAATGAAGGGGATTCTAAGTGGGTAGCCGGACTTATCATTCCTTTTGTTGTTGGGAGTGATTTGCAACTCTCTCTCTGTTTTTCTTTTTCTAGCATTCTATCAACCAGGCTCTGAGTGTATCCGTTTTTGAGCACCAATTATTTGATGAAGGACAATTCCTGGTAGAAGTCATGCTCTGATAGGGGGATATTGATAAGGCGGTCGATTAGAAATGTAAATCCCGATATTTTATATTGAGTGTGGTAGTTTTTCGTCCTACCTACATTAGAAGTCACTTCTACCTGCCAGAATACCAACTCAGAATAAATGGAAATTGATTGGAAAATGGTTAGTGTATGTTAATGTTTCTATTCTATCTCCCAATTAATTTTCAAAATGTATGATGCTCTATATAAAGCTATGTAATATACTCTGTATCTCAAAAGAATGACATTATCCGAAAATCGCGTCGCGAATACAACCTCAATAGCTTATTTCCTTTAAGGGAACTAAGAGAATACTCCTATGCGACACAGTTTGGGTTTTTTTTTCTTTTTGAAAGAACATTAAATAAAAATATTTATTGAGAGTGTTGTGAATGGAAGTATAAGTTATTGTAAGAGAGTAGGAGGGGGTATGGGGCAAGTTTTCCAACTGTCTGAGCCAGTGGGGCTGTCCTGTCTACCCTCCCCTAGCCCATACTACCCTATCCTCAGTTCCAGCCGTTCAACTAACTTTATCCACCAACCCCTAGGGCAGTTCCTATCGGCTTCTCCATCTACTCCCTTTTCCATCTACAATTTCACCCTCCCCTGCCAATAGAATGATTTTTTTTTCCACGGTGCAATTAGAATACAGTCCTTGTCCTTCGTTGTTGTAGTTCACCGTCGCTTTATTGTTTTAAAAGCCAGTCACACAAGCGCTGCGTAAACTAAGCAGATTTCCTGCCTTCTATAATTCCACATTATATTTCTCATTTCTTCCATAAGTCAGACCCTTTGTAAACAGAACTTGAAATGTAAGCAGAAGTTGTGATTAAAATTTTTTGAGCCTAGGATGTACTAATAACTTGAGTTTTGAAAAATTCCATCATACTCAGGAGGTGACGAAAATGATCCCCGTTTAAAATGACACATACACACACACACACTCACACACACACACACACACACACACTCACACACACACACACACACACTCTCACACACACACACATATATATGTGTGTGTGTGTGTGTGCGTGCGTGTGTGTATTTATGTATGTATATATAGTTCGAAAATTCAGCCATTTTGGGCCAAAGAATAAAAATGCGTAGGCCTTAATCTCAACATAGTAAACCTAGAGTGGCGAGTTCCTGGAAAGAGTAATTTATTATTGACGGAATTCATTAAATAAAATCCTTAGTCCCACCCTGGCTAGAAAAGTGTGGTAACCTGTAGATAACCCGTCCCAATCAGCCTTAGCTGATAAAAGTGGACGTTGATAAATAATTTAATTTTTCTTCCTTAAAACTTCAGTTTTATTTAACTCCCCAACACGTTTCATGTTCTGTAGCTCCTATTTAAGGGGCTCCTTCTTATCTGAAATTACAATTTCCAAATTTGTTGGTAACATTTGAACATTCTATTTGCATATATTTCTTATTACTATTTTCATACTTCTCTTTTTTGTCCACTATCTACCTGCTACCCAAGCATCATCATTTTTTTGCGCGATCACAGTAAGATTGTAATCAGAGGTCCTGAAAATGTGATTACGGCTACAATTTTAATCACTGACCCTGAAAACGTGATTACGATTACGGCTGTAAGCACAGAACCTACAAAGGTTATTAAGATTAAGATAATTAAACACTGCATCCAAACATTGGGTCGAATAGGCGTTACTGAATGATCTGGCCAAGTAACCTGAATCCCAGCTTATACCTGATAATCCGTTCATATTTCATGTATCCCTTGAATTGGCTGGAGAAGCAGTGAGTTTGCTGACATGGAGTGTGCTGAGATTAGCACACTTATTGTGAGTATTGTTATGAGTAGAGACAGAAAGGATTTAAATTTAACCAAATGTGTGGTATGGGAAAATGAAAATATCCATATTATTTATAACAGTGAGGATTAGGTGCAAGTGAACGCACGTTGCTCCTTACCGTTTGTATTGCAATTAGCAGTGGTTGTAGATTAGATAGTAGGATTTTAATAAGGTTATCAGGAAGACTAATAATGGACTATTCTTGTGTGTATACCTAATGCATATTGCCAAACTGGAGGAAATCTCCACTCCTATTTAGGGGTTCGGTTTTGCAATTAGCCCATTTTGTACCCCGAGATAGATGGCATACAAGTATGAAGATGAATCTTTGGAATCGCTTCTAAATGATTGAGTCACAAACGGCGTATCTATTAGACAAACCTGTGGGTTTTATTTATTCAGATGTAACTTTATTTCAGAATTGGCTCCACTCGTTCTTAATTGGGTGTTCAATAATGGTACGAGAATGAGAGGAAATATATATAAGGGAGGAAATAAATTATGAAATATAGGATAAGAAAGGAGGCGGGGGCGGGGTGGGGAAAGGAGTTAGGGGACGGGTAGCGGGTAGGAGAGAGGACTGCTCCAGATCGATTCTAGGAGAGGAGTGAATTTTTCATGAAGGATCTTTCACCCCACTTCACCTTCCCCTGTCATAGGAAGAATAACACAGCCCCCAACCCCCCAGTCACCCTGGATCAACTCGACTTGGACCAATCATCCCCCAATACACACAGCTCTAGTCTCAACAGCCCAACAGTCACCAAAAGCTATGAATATCAATTAGGCCTGTGCCCACTCAGCTAGTTCTAAAGTATTATGGTTATTCATATTCACACAGTATATCAGTATGATCTATAGTCTACAGTACTGCCTAGTTATCGATATTATTCCAGCTATGGTTGTCGAATTGTTAGCGGTATCTGAATTTGGCAATCGAAAACCCACAAGAGACTTCTAAGTAAAAGTATATGGTAGTTCTATGTATAATTCGTAGTGAGGTTATAAATCTCAAGCGGGAGGGAAAGTCGCACAGAGGCCCGCCCACACAGTTAATTGTTATAACTTATTTCCTGTTAAATGCTGGCACTATTGGAATTTCTTTCCGCTTATAACCGTCTATTTCTAAACTATGTGTGCTCGGAGTGGGTTTGACAGAAAATATGTGCATTATAGGTACTATTTCATTATAATAAATGCTATACATGATCATGATTTGAATTATTCACGGTGTCAAACAGTAGAGAGGGATTGATTGGGCACTCATTTTCATTTACTCTTTTTAATTAAATTTTCTATTCTATAAGTCCCCACAGTTACCCTTATGGAAAATAATACGCCCAGACAGGATGTATAATTGTACACATTGAAGCCTTGCTATGAAAATACCCCCAATATTCAGCCTCTAATGATTTCCCGAGCGAAGCCGGGTACCTTAGCTAGTTTTATTATAATTACATTGTCGTATACTTTCATGTCTGATATCTATTGTTAAAAATAATGAACACTAACTACTTTAAAATGACCTACTTTTAAAAGTGACCGCGAACGTATTTGAACACTAAAGTTTGGCCCGCAACAGGACAAAGGTTGCTGCCCGTACCTGATATAGAGAGACTTAAAATTAAGTAGGTGTATTTTGATAATGCCACATCTAGCCTGTTTTCCTATAGTGTTTATGTTTGGCGTATTGGTCCTTGCGAAAGTAGATGACTTTTTGTTGGGTGTACATGATTCACCAATAACCCAACATAACTAATCTGAGAACAGGGTCAGAATTTATAGAAACACTATTTATTCTTCGCTTTATTAAAACTCTACATGTTTAGCGTTCTTTAGTTCGACGCCTCATCAGGGGCACAATCTTTACTACTAAAAGTCCGTCACGCAGGGTTAACGGAGCAACTAAGCAGATTTGCATTTAACTCAAAAAGTAAAAGTTCCATGAGAAAAATATTTGGTATTTAACCTTCAAATAAAGTGCTTCATGATATATCAGCTTACTGTGAATATGACATGAGTAGGGGGTGGAGGTTTGCTGTATGCCGAAAACAAAAAAAAAATGCTAATATTTCGGTAAATAATTAAGATAGTGGCAAAACATACATTACATTTGAATGTACAATATATGTTATAGGTTTAATATGTTATATTACATTACATTTGAATGTTATAGTACATTACATTTGAATGTTATAGTACATTACATTTGAATGTACAATATATGTTATAGGTTTAATATGTTATATTACATTACATTTGAATGTTATATTACATTACATTTGAATGTTATAGTACATTACATTTGAATGTACAATATATGTTATAGGTTTAATATGTTATATGTGTTGAATATGCTATATATTAAATATGTTATGTGTTAAATATGTTGCAGGTTATATGTTAAATATGTTATAGGTTATATGTTGATTATGTTATATGTTATAGGTTATATGTTAAATAGGTTATATGTTAAATATGTTATAGGTTATATGTTGATTATGTTATATGTTATAGGTTATATGTTAAATAGGTTATATGTTAAATATGTTATAGGTTATATGTTAAATAGGTTATATGTTATATATTAATTATTATGCTGTATATTAAATAACTGATTCGTCGCTAAATCGCCCCTGTTGCGAAATGCGATTATTATATGAATAAAGATAAAAAACATTTGAATAAAATTAATTCTATAAAATGTTTACAAAAATCCCGTCATGAGTATGACCTCAATAGCTGATTTCCCTAAGGGAAATCTGCTAAAAGCGGAGTCAGCCCATGACCTGGGGAGACATACATTTTCTAGGCCGGCTTCGTCTATACTGATACTATTTTTTATAATACTAACAACGGGGTGTAAAGGTATAATTTAACAATATCGATTGTAACCATGTGTCGATTTATGGTAGCATTTGGTATAAGGTTGTGTCTTCTTACCAAGACAAACCAAGTCGTTCTAGAGAAAGGATGTCTCTCTAGGCTTTAATAAGGATAATAAGGATTTTACATCTTATTAGGCGTTGAAGAACGCGAACATGTAGAGTTATATAATAAAGTGAATGAATGAGAAATAGTGTTTTGCAGATTTCCCTTAAGGTGGAATTTTCTTCAAATGTTCCCTTAAGGGGGACATTTCTTCAAATGTACATCGATCCTACCCTGGAGATGACGAAATTGAGGTCCGTTCAAAACTATATATATATATATATATATATATATATATATATATATATATATATATATATATAGATATATATATTATTCGTCTGTTACCGCTCTAGCGGTCGCAATTTTTGTCCTATCGTTTCCAAACTTTATATATAATCGTTTTATACAAAAAGAAAGAACAAGTTCGTTAACGACTGAAATCGGACAAGGGGGAGGGGGGTTTAGAGGGGGAGAATTTCGTAAATTCTTAATATCTCCGTTATTTTGCGTCGTATCGAAAAATTGTATAGATCCAATCTTATTGCAAATGTAATTTTCTATAAATGTTGTTATGTAAATCTTGATTATTAACTGAGATTTTCCCATTGTTTAGTTGTCGGTCCTCAGTAAAGCCCCACTCTTACTCATCTCATATTAACAATATTCTATTATGTTATGAAGTACATTATTTGAAGCTTAAATACCTCATTGAACTTTTTTGTTTTGAGATAAATGCAAATACATGGCGCAAGTGGAAAATCTGCTTAGTTAACGCAGCCCCTGCGTCACGAACTTTTTATAAATTCTGACCCTCTACCTACCGATGTTATCAGAATAGGAGGATATGTGAGCAGTAGTAAAGTTAAGTAAATTTATTTCCCAGAAAATTACATTTCATTTATTTCAGAAATACATATTAATTTACATAGTGTTTGGTATATTCCGTTAGCACAAGTGGCGTATGATATCGTTCATAATAAATGCATAAGACATCCTTCTATATAAATATTTAAAGGTTGTAATACAAATTTGTAATGATATTACATAATATTGATGAAAAGAAAAAAAATTGTAACATCAGTAGAAGTTTTTCTGTATTATAAGATCATAAAACAACTACTGAATCTATAAATTAAATTCCATACAAAGGAGCCTGCGATATCTTTCCGCATTCTTCAGATATTTATTTATGCCTGTTAATGTAATCTCATCCGTTCAAGATGGATTTTACTCGATCCCTGCTGAGAATAATTCGTCCAAGTGCTGCAAGGCGGGACTGCCGGAGAATGGGACAAACAGCGAGGAAGTGATAGGTGTCTTCAGGTTCCTGGAGGTTACACAGTCACCAGTTGGCGGTGCCATGTCTAATCCAAGGCTTCTTGTTCTAGTTGTGAGTTTCTAGGATATGTGTATGTACCCACGCGCGCACATCAGCGTAATAACTTACATTTTTTTCCAAGTTTGTAGATCTAAGATTATTAGACTGGCAAATCGGATAAGAGGTAGAGTGTTTGGGAGGCCACGATGAATAACGAATTGTGAATAATAAAGGAGTATTTGTTTGATGTCGGAGCTGAGCACTATATGTCCCCATGTGTGTAGCATGGGTTAACTAATCCAAGAATTTAAATCCCATTGAAAAGGGGTTTTCTCAAAAAATGGGCAACCTTGTTATTCAGGTGGCATTTGGGTGGCAGTTTAGCTTCGTCTGGTGCATAGTTGTCACAGAGCTATTAACGTTTGAAGTGCTTTCGTAATATTTTTCAGTACGCGGACAACTGCAGTAACTTTATAACTAATTACAGACTAACCAGGTTTTATGGGATATTACAAATGGACCACACAAAGTACAACAAATGAGACAATACTGAACTTCGTAGAACATTCTAAGTCTACACTTAAAAAACAGACGAATCCACTGAAATCTTTTAGTAATCTCTCTCTAACCAATGAACTAACATTTACATCCTATAACTTTTAGATAATATGGATAAAGACGGAATTATTTATTATTACGTGTGTGTGAGTGGAAAAATGTATGGAGGACAACCCTACACATGGAATCAATATTGTTTAACTTGATGATTGAAATATAATAGATGAGTCGCTTTATCTCCTCCAGTTGCAAAATGCTATCCAAAATAAATAAATCACCACTAATCTTCTTCCTGTTTTGTGATTTTTGTAGTATTGTAATTTTCCTCTAACATTATCACTATAATATTAGCTCTAGCAAAAGTTTTACGTCGTTATGTAAAAAAACTGAATTTCAGAGTTGTACAATTACGATAGCTTTCTGTTTGTGTGGAGCTTTCATTGCATTTGTGATTGTGGTATGATTTTCGTTGAAGAATAGTGTATCACTCATGACTTGATTTTACATTATCTTAAAGAAAGTTGCATTCAAAAATTAGGCATTTACAGAAACACCCTGTGAGAAACCTGTTATTATGTTTCTAAAGGCAGTTTACAAATTTTTGAAAACCCAATGTCAGTTTTTTAGTTATAGCCACATTGTGTTTCTGAGTGATGGTCTTATACTACTGTCTCTCTAGTGCAAGTAATCAGAAAACCCTCTAGAAAAATTTTAAATGCGATTTCAAGAATGTCATCTGCAAAACGACAGCGCTAATTTCTAAGTAGATTTGCAAATGATTGGACTTTTTTTCATGACTGCTCGAGTAATAGAAGTTCTTTTTCTGAAAATTCCAGAAGCAAGATATACACTTTTTTGTTATAACGGGTCGACATTATCCTAAATTTAATTTAATTTAACTTATTTTTTGTCTGTTAACTAATTCAAAATTTCTCGTTCTCCAAATCAATTCCTTATTTTGAAAATGCATTTGGCGTAAGCTTAAATATGTTTAAATAGAAAATTTCTCCCTCCTCCTGAGATATTAAAAATATATACTGTGCATTTTTACTTGGTTTTTAATTTTACAATGGTTTTCAACGGATTATCAGTTTTGACTCTCTCTGAACACATTTTGTCTAGTTTTGGAGTTGAATCTGTATGTATCTCGCATAACTATTACCGGCTAGCGATAGAATGTTGAAATTTCATATTTAGGATTATTATGACGTCTAGTTATGTAATTCCTCTTCTGATCAAAAATGACTAACAGAGAGAGGAGGTCAAAATAAAAAATTGTTTATTTCTCCACGCCTGTAAGTAATACAAATGATTTGTACAGTCTTCTTTTCTTTATCGTGAATAAAATCCACTAATTATGTTCTTCGACCACTTTCCAGTTCGATGCATGAACGTGGATATCGTATATTACTATCATATGAAGTGCATCAAAGCATTGTGTATATTTAATTTAATATGACTATAGGAAGTCATGTGGTGCCCACATCAGATATATTGTTTTACACTATGATTAGTTCTCAATATGAAGAAAATAGCAAACTATTTTGCAACTTCCCATGTATGAAAAAAGGTGGAACGATTTTCACTTTCAGAAATAATAAAGGGATAAGGAGGTGTGGTGGAGGGGGGAGGGGTGAAGTACACCGCTGGAAATGAGGTTAAGTGACTTAGGTGTCAACCTCCTTGATTGACTCGGACCCACCCAAGGTGTAAACCTACATTGAACAGGTGCTTTACTAAATTTTGTACAGCTATGATTGCAACATTTTGCTATTACGTTTGAAAGCATCGGGGTTATATTGGCCTATTAGTTTCTGAGTCTTATTGACTTTGCTCGTTTAAAAATAAGGTACAGATAAACAATAATAAATATAAGCACACGGAGACTCACTTTAGCTTTAGTGATAATAAGTGTGTTTGTGTGTGTGTGTGTGTGTGTGTGTGTGTGTGTGTGTGTGTGAGAGAGAGAGAGAGAGAGGAGAGAGAGAGAGAGAGAGAGAGAGAGAGCGAGAGCGAGCGAGCGAGAGAGAGAGAGAGAGAGCGAGAGCGAGCGAGCGAGAGAGAGAGAGCGAGAGCGAGAGAGAGAGGGAGAGAGAGAGAGGAAGGGAAGGAGGGGAGAAATGATGGAGGTTTTGGAGGTATGATGAGGGAGGAGGGGGAGATTTACAGAGGGAAGATTACGGAGAGAAGAGAGAGGGAAAGTTAGGAGAGTGGGAGGGAGGAGGGACTAGACGGGAGCGAGGAATGAGGGAGAGAGGATATGACGGGAAAGAGGAGATTCTTTGATCAAGAAGTGACTAACAGAGAGGAAGAGAGGTCAAAATAAAAATTGTTTATTTCATCCACGCTGGAAGTATACAAATGATTTGTACAGTCTCTTCTTTTCTTTATCGTGAATAAAATCCACTAATTATGTTCTTCGACCACTGTTCCAGTTCGATGCATGAACGTGGATATCGTATATACTATCATATGAAGTGCATCAAAGCATTGTGTAATATTAATTTAATATGACTATAGGGAAGTCATGTGGTGCCCACATCAGATTATATTGTTTTACACTATGATTAGTTCTCAATATGAAGAAAATAGCAAACTATTTTGCAATTCCCATGTATGAAAAAAAGGTGAAAACGATTTTCACTTCCAGAAATAATAAAGGGATAAGGAGGTGTGGTGGAGGGGGGAGGGGTGAAGTACACCGCTGGAAATGAGGTTAAGTGACTTAGGTGTCAACCTCCTTGATTGACTCGGACCCACCCAAGGTGTATAAATTTCAAATATTTGGAAAACCTACATTGAACAGGTGCTTTACTAAATTTTGTACAGCTATGATTGCAACATTTTGCTATTACGTTTGAAAGCATCGGGGTTATATTGGCCTATTAGTTTCTGAGTCTTATTGACTTTGCTCGTTTAAAAATAAGGTAGAGATCAACAATAATAAATATAAGCACCCGGAGACGCACTTGAGCATTAGTGATAAGAAGTATCTCACATAGGCACATAAGAGTGTGTTTTTGTGTGTGTGTGTGAGTGTGTGTGTGTGTGTGTGAGAGAGAGAGAGAGAGAGAGAGAGAGAGAGAGAGAGAGAGAGAGAGAGAGAGAGAGAGAGAGAGAGAGAGAGAGAGAGAGAGAGAGAGAGAGAGAGAGAGAGAGAGAGAGAGAGAGAGAGAGAGAGAGAGAGAGAGAGAGACTAATTAGGTAGAATGTGCGTGCTTTGAATGACTTAGACATGCAGGTGGTGCTTAAAAGTAAACTCTAGAGGCCCTTCAATAATTAAATAAAGAGACAATGAAAGAAGCTGGCCCAGATCAGGGTGTGTTCTGCTCCTGCCTTTTTTGGGGGTGATCCTATTTGGAAGGACTCGAGAGCGGGCCAATTTGCTGTTGTCGAACATGCAGCAGAACATATATTTCATGGAGCGATGAGTTTGAAGGGCCCCGGAGGAGGGATGAAGAGTGGCGATGACATGAGAAGCGGGGAAGAGTGAGTGAGACGTGCGTGTAATGTGATGGGGGTATACAGCGAGGGGAGGCCCTGGCCCCAGGAGACGCAGAATGAATCGCCGTTTGAAGCAACATGTTGGAACATGTGCGGGCAAAGCTAAACGAGCCCAAGCAACCAATAGTGACATGTGCGCCCTCCAATTCAACAGTTGTCAACCCTCGTCCCCAGCGGAGGTTATTGCATTATGGTCCCCTTGCCCGCTTAGAATGTTTAACTCCCTAATGATGAATCCCTCATATTTAATGCATCGTCCAGTCTGTCACCCTCTCTTTGACTCTTGCTCCAGTAACTTCCTTAGGACTTATTTGGCACCTGTTATGTTTTGGAATATTTCTGTTATTCAATACAACTATACTCCCCTCAGCCTAATATTGTTTCAATAAATTGGTGAAACTCAAATCCACCAAATGTCAGAAGATGATATGAATGAAATCATATACTCGAATGAATACTACAATTCGGTAACTACGATTCAGCTTCTTCCAGAGAAGCACGAATTCATCATTTTTTCATGATTTAGGGAGAAATTATATGTCATTTTACTACCATTTCCTATTTTATGTAACTTGGAACTTTACATCCTGACGTTCAATTTACTTCTTTTTAGAACTTGGAAGTTGTGCCAGTGGGTTCTATCCCAGTTGTTCTGGACCTGATGAAATAGAATATTTCTGTGTAATTACACATATTTTACAAACAATTTAATTGCCTGGATGTTACATAAAAATATTATGAGAGTAGGAGCAGACCTTAAAAATTCTATATTAAATGTCTAACGACTGTTGCAAAGTAAGGGCGTGAATCAGCGTAAAATCTCCTTCAAACCAAACTCTTGGCAGAAATGATAATGTTATAGGAGTCACTTAGTGTTGTATGAGCCATGAAACGACGTTTGCTTTCTTAAGACCTTTTTTCGTGGGTCTTTTTCCAGCACGTCCTTCACGGTTTGTATCACACTTTGAATTCTCGACATCAACCTTATGTCCGTTCTAGTCTCCAACACAAAACTGCATCTTTAAAACTCGCCTCTTCCTCCACTGCTCTTTGGGTGCACCCATTATTCCCTTTGTCGGAGATAAGAACATTTGATGAAGATAGATACCTCTCCTGCTGATTACCTCTGTTGTACACGAGCTCCCTCGCCCGTGTGAGGAGAGATCCTTATCTTTCGAACCAAAATTACCTGATTGGAAATGAGCTGTGAAGTGATGGTCCGATGTTTCGATGTCGAAGCCTGGGGTTGATAGTCCTGGAGAGCCAGGATGATTGAAGGTTGTCAAGACATTTAAAAATACTCGAAGCACCTTCATTTGTAGATAAATAGCTTAATCCAACCTGTAAAGGATTATTGGGTATTCGAGACGTTTTGGTTTATCTTACAATCATTTCCTCGTGAGACTTAAGCTACTCCGTTACAGTGGTAGTAAATACAGGCTGAAACAAAGGAGCTCTGCTTTTACAACAATGCATTCGTACAGGAAGAAAAATCCATCATTTTTTCTTAAATGGCATGTTTCAATTTTTACTATGAATGAAATATTTTTCTTCTATCACTCTGGGTTTTATTGGATTGTTAAAAACACACTTGTTTGTTGTTTTCTTGTGTCACTCTGTACTTTCTTGGATTAAAAACACCCACGTCCATGACCGTTTCTGCTACCAAACATTTGCTCTTCTGGTGGGTTTGGTCATGGTGAAGAAGGGTCAGAAAATGATCATAACATCTAGATGAACAAATAAGCAAGTTGGATTGAGCAGAATTCAATAAGAAGGGAAATAACCTCATGGAAATACAGAGTGAATATGCTTACCACCTTAAGTAGAATTAAAGTCCACGCTAAGCATACGACTACGAAGTATAATTATATGTATTATTATTATAATTAAATATTGTGTACACATTGTGAAAACTCATATATTTGGAAATCAACTCAAATACTACGAAAGCATATAAAACATGTTAACATCAAAAGTCCGTCACCAGGACATATTTGGGTGTATCTCGTATAATAAAGGTCTCTTGAATATAATTTTTGGTATTTAAACTCCGAATAATGTGTTCTATTATGTAGAGTATTGTTTGTGTAACATGAGTAGAAGTGGCGGTTGGATGGCTGAAAACTGAAAAATGCAAATATCTCGGTTAATATTCAAGATAGGAAATTATTGTATATAATAATATTTATAGTACATGTAATTTGCAATAAGATTAGTTCTATACAATTTTTCGATCTGACCTATGGTAACGGAGTTATTTCGAATTTTCAAAAATCCTCTCCTCTAAACCCCCCCCCCCCCTCCCCCTGGCACGATTTCAGCCATGAACGAACTTATTTTTCTTCATTCTTCTTATTCGTTTTCTTTTTACATAAAACGACTAAATATCGATTTTGGTACCGATTAAACAATAATTGCGACCGCTAGAGCAGTAACAGACAAATATATATATATATATATATATATATATATATATATATATATACAGTTTTGAACGGACTTCATTTTCGCCATCTTCTGGGTAGGATCGATGGACATTTGGAAGAAAAATTTCGAAAATCGCGTCATGAGTACGACCTCAATAGCTGATTTCCCTTAAGGGTAATCTGCTAAAAGCTGTCATATACGTTATACTCGTCTTTCGTATGCTTAAGGTGGTCTTCAATTCTGCTTAAGGTAGTTTCTACTTTATTTTTGTATTCCCAGGATATTTTACATGCTTTGTTACACATTTTATTTTGTCCATTAGATATAATAGGATGGTATTTAAATGTATAAAATCTTTCTGTTGTCTATTTGTTATGTATAGTTCTTCCTTTTTCGTCAATATTCTGAAGGGATGGAAAACAGGTAAGATAACAAAGTAACCAAATTCATGAAAGCTAAAAAAAAGCTTATATTTTTTCCACTTATAAGACCTTACATATTAAAGTATCATTAGCAGTTCATACATTGTATAAATCATAGTATAATTACAGGCTTAATTGAGAGAGCGGAATGGGGAGTCAATGTAATGGCATGATCTGTGTTTGAGATTTACTTATTAATTGAATTAGGAGTAGTTGGTTGGAGTTGGTTAAAGGGGTAGATCTGTGCAGATGCTAGGGCTGGTCTGCTTTGAACGGGCCTTTGCCCCTGCTTTCGACAGCTGGAAAACTTATTGATAGTGACGGATCTGACTATTGACTAATTGTAGGCGGATTTAACTCCCCCCCCCCCCCCCATCCCAATTATTTCGCCCGCTCCATCTTTAGTCCTCCTCATTTTAGCTCTAACTTCATCTACACAATTAGGTTAGTTTCTTTTAATAGATTAACCTCGAGGTAAATCAGCTATTGGGGTTGTACCTCATGACGCGATTTTCGTTTAAAAAAATTCAAATCTTCATTGTTTCTTCTTAGGAGATGACGAAAATGAGGTTCGTTCAAAAGTATTATAATATACATCTATATATATATATAAAATTGTAACCTCTCTCTGTACATTGATTTTTTTCGCGAAATTTCACGATAACTTTTCGTTTCACATGTCATAGACACCATAACTGCATTTTGTTTCTTTCGTGTATGTTTGTTTGTTTGTTACCTTTTCACACATAAACGGCTGAACCGAATTTTATGAAACTTGGTATGTATATTACAACTAACCCAACTTAGACTGAGACAAACAAGAGTAGGGGTTATAAGGAAAGCCTGAAATTAAAAATAGCAGTATTTCGTTTCCTATTGGTTTTTCGGCAAATATGCACATAACAAAAGTTGTTTAATTTGTTATTAAGAGTAATAATATACACTTTTGTCGTATACCTAAGTATAAAGGCGTTATACGCTAAAAATGATAGCGGAAGTCAACAATTTTCTTTGGAACAAAAGACTCAACCGAACTTAACCAAACTCGGTATGTGAATTAGCACTAACGTCTTCCTTATAATAAACCATACTAACATTTCTAGGGACGGGCAGGAGTGGGGGTTATAAGGGAGGCCTGAAATTAAAAATAGTGATATTTCGTTTCCTATTGGTTTTTCGGCAAATATGCAGATACCAAAGTTGTTTATTTTATTATTTAGAGTAACTTTTGTTATATTCATTTTTGTCTTTTAACAATGTATAAATGAGATATACACTATAAACTCAAGCGGGAGTCAACTTTTTTATTGGGCGCTAACGATTGAACCGAACTTAACAAAACTCGGTATGTCAATTAGCATTAATTCTTCCATGATTATAAGCTATATTAAAATGTTTAGGTTAGAACGGGAGTGGGGGTTATAAGAGAGGCCTGAAATAAAAATTCGCGATATTTCATTTGTCTATATGTTTTTCGACAAACATGCACATAACAAAAGTTGTTTACTTTATTATTTAGATTAACTTTTCTTTTTTATACGTTCCTCCAGGAACAATGTATGGAGCAAGTAATTTACGTAGAAATATTGATATGCTCAACAATGCATTCTTATTTGAACTATCAGGTTCCTCAGCTGGAAAAATTAATTCAAATCAATGTTAATATTTTGTCCTTAATAGCTGAAATCTATGCATAATGCACAGGAGACGGGAAATATGACAATTTGGAGGACAGTGAAGACTTACATAAAAAATTAATTTTATTATTAACAAATGCCAACAACGGGTATTAACCCTAAACACTGGGACGGGTAAATGTCAAAATATTGTGCAAAGTAAAGCCTTGCCAAAAAAATACCATCACCATTCAGCCTCAAATCAATTCCCGGGCGAAGCCGGGTATCTGAGCTAGTATATATATATTATATATATATATATATATATATATATATATATATGACAATGTTTCTTAAGCCATAAGATCAGACAAATAATATTTCCTTCATATAGTCACCTCTCCTTCTCAAGGGGTTATTTTTATACAAACTTAGAAAAAAAGTTTATTAAATACATAGTTTTAGCAGATTTACCTTAAGGTAAATCAGCTATTGAGGTCGTACTCATGACGGAATTTTCGAAATTATTCTTCAAATGTCCATCGACCCTACTTAGTAGATGACGAAAATGAGGTCCGTTCAAAACTGTATATATATATATATATATATATATATATATATATATATATATATATATATATATATTTGTCTGTTACCGCTCTAGCGGTCTCAATTTTTGTTTGATCGTTACCAAGCTCGATATTTAGTCGTTTTATGTAAAAAGAAAGATCGAGTTCGTTAACGGCTGAAATCGGACGAGGGCGAGGGGGGGTTTAGAAGTAAAGAATTTTTGAAAATTCGAAATATCTCCGTTACTATAAGTCGGATCAAAAAAGTTTATAGAATAACTCTTATTGAAAATTAAATTTACTGTAAATATTGCTATATATACATGTATTCGCTATCTTGAATATTAACCGAGATATTTGCATTTTTCAGTTTTCAGCCTTCAGTAAACCCCCACTTCTACTAGTTTTACATAAACAATACTTTGTTTTATTTTAAACCACATTCGAAGCCTAAATACCAAATATTGTTTTCATTGAACTTTTACTTTGTGAGATATATGCAAATACGTTCTGTTGATCCCCCCCCCACTTCTTTTGTTTTTAGACTACTAAAATTTAAGTGACTGGGATAAAACTGAGTCTGATTCATTATAAATTACAGCACCAGCTTTAGAAAATTGTTTTCAATAAAATTAATATGTTTTATTCAGATATATTTCATTAATTGTTTGTCTTTCCGGTCTATCAATGCAGCGCTACGAGGCTGGCTGGCCTGTTTGTTTACAGCCGGTTTTCGTTGTAGAGATTATTTACTTCTATTGTACATTTACTGACCATTCACAGTAGTGTTACTTTTATGTATATTAATCTATTGTAAACCTTCACGTGGGAAAGCTGCTTAGTTTAATCAGCCCCTGAGTGACGGACTTTTATATCTTATAATATATATATATATATATATATATATATATATATATAATATTTAATATTTATTTAATTTTTAATCAACAGTATTTAATATAATTCGCTATTTCCAATTTACAAACTATTTTTCAAAATTTGTATAGAAATAACCCCTAGAGAAGGAGTGGTGACTCGAAACTCGCCGGGGATGAACTATATGACTATATGAAGCATTTATTATTTTTCTGACCTTATGGCTTAAAAACATTCTTTAAAAATAATTAATGGTCATAAATCTAATATATTGTTACGTTTTTTTTATTACCAAAACCAGTAATAAACGTTTTTAATAAGAGTTCTTTTGGATTGCAAAATTAAATACTCGCAAGTTTCACAGTTTTTATCACTGCACAATTTATTTCACAATGCACAATACACTTGGTAATTATTCTTAATTACTACTCACAGTATACACTGATAGCGTCACTGTTCTTCAGATTACACAGTCCAACAATTCACTCACGGTCACTGAAATTCACAACAAGACGGCACTGCACTGTCCTTGACTTCGCGGCACTTCACTGTCCTTTACTTCGCGGCACTGAACTGTCTTAAACACGGCACTAAACTGTTACTTACAGTCACGGCACAACACTGTTCTTCTTCTAAAAACACTTTACCGCACTGCACTAAGTCGCACTGTAGCACTGATGTGAACATCAAGACAGGTGAGAATAAAACTGACTCGATCGCGGCTCGCTGTTCTTATATAGGTTGTCGGCATACATCAAAGGGGAATTGTCTGGTTCATTCGAGGCTGGGCTAGACGAGCCTAGTAGCGTATCGACCTTCTGTCGGTTTCTTTGATCTACGTCACACTTTCCAAATACGCGACTCTCTCTCTCTCTCTCTGAAGGATTATTCATCTATTTAATTTTCGCAACACTATATAAATCTATAAATTTTTCGTTAAATCATAAATGATCACACATCGAATTTGCAAGTATCTCGCATAATAAAGGTGTCTTGAAATCAATATTTGGTATTTGAGCTTAGAAAAATGCGGTTCATGATATAACAGATGATTGATAATATGACTGAGTAAGAGAGGGGGATATGTCTATATAACAACATTTATAAAAAACTCATTTTCAATAAGATTGATTCTAAACTATATTTCAATCCAAGTTATAATAACGCACACATCTCAAATTTTCGAAAGTCCCCCGTCTAAACCACCTCTGTCTCATGTTCTATTTCAGCCGTTAACGATTTTGATCTACCGTTTTCCCTGAAAGGCATATATATCGAGCTTGTTTGTGATTAAACAAAAATTGCGAAAGCTGGAACAGACAAATATATATATATATATAAATTTGGCATCGTTTTCGTCATTTAGGTACTGTGATCGATGGACATTTTTCGAAAATCACGCCATGAGTACAACCTCAATAAATGATTTCCCTTGAGAAACATCCGTTAAAACCGCTGACGGAGTTTATTTAGTTTTCAGTCTTCTGTAAACCGTTTGAGAAACTGAGTTACTAAACATCTCCTGCGTAGCTTTCATTTATTTATACAGGAGCACCCGCATCTTGGCTATTTGGCTCAAAGTTTCACAATGGAAAATGAAAACAAAATTATAGAAAAATAACAAAAACTGAAACAACAAATAAAAAATTAAATACAATAAATAGCCATTAATTACTAGTAATAAAGACAAGTAATAAACATAAGACATAAACAAACATAAAGAAACATTAGATAAACAAACATAAATAAACATTAGACTAGTAATAAAGGCAACAATTTAAAATGGTTTCAATAAACAAATTATGTTATTCCTAAATACTAGTACATTTATATTATTTTTTTTTTAAATTTTACTTATTTAGTTGTGTACCCCATAGCGATGGTGATTTGCATTATTAGAATGATATATTTACTCCTTCATGTGCTTACTTTTTTTTGTACTTTTATATTATGGAAAATATTTCTTTAATATCTGATTCTTTCTCATATCCGTGTTTTGTCTAAAGAATATAATAAAAGTTAACCCTTTTATATCTTTTTAAGTATGCTGTAGACCTTTTATATTTTGTATTATATGTTTTTGTAAATGTTGATGTGTGGAATATATTGGCTGCTGTCAGTTAATAGTTCTGTCATATCGTGGGGGTATATGAAGGTTTTCTCGTTGGATGCAGTCTGTCAGTATGTGTTTTATCTTTATACTCGCGTATACACTCCCAACTACATGCACTATGAGTCAAATAAGTTTGGCTTTTATAAGCAATTTTAGTGATTTTTACAAAGAGCTGATCGTGCTCCTTATAAGGAATATAAGTAATGTAGGACTCTGATATAAGGCAAAATTATATAGAACAATTGTTACTATTAAATATTATGATATATTGTCACACTAATCATAGATTGTATGTTGACAATATATATATATATATGTGTGTGTGTGTGTGTGTGTGTGTGTGTGTGTGTGTGTGTGTGTGTGTATGTGTGTGTATGTGTTTCATTTCAAATCCTCTTTACAAGACTTCTTACTACTAGGAATAGGGAGAATAGATGGTTTCAAACCACTAGTCTCCAGCAGGAGGGAAAGCCTTCTTCTTGAACGACGTTTTCTATTGAGAAATTTTTAATTTCATACTAAATCACGTAAGCACGGCTCCAAAAAAAAAAAAAAACAACGAAGGACATTAATTTACAGTGTTGAGTTAGAGGTTCTTGCCATTTCGCCTTTAACAGCTACTCCCCCATCATGCCTGGCATGGAAGGGTTTAACCTGAACGTACATATCTGCTGAACGTGGGAAAGTTATTACGGCGGTGAGAAATAGGCATCTTGGAGACATTATATCTGCTCTTTCCACGGACAATTATAAACTTCTCCACACACCTAATAAGCGAAGGAAATCCAAGTAAACCGTTCATTGTCGCCGTACCTCTCTGCCTGCACCTTATCCCCTGGCTTTGCTCAGTGCCACTTGCATTCTACTTTCTCATAGAATCGCTGTTATTCTTTATTAGTAGATTGAGAGATGGGGAATGGGTTAACACATCTAAAAAAAAAGGCCGTTACGCAGGGGCTGCGTAAACTAAGATTTTTCACGTGAAGTTTTACAATAGAGAAATCCGCATACTGCTAACACTTAACACCACCGTGAGTAACTACAAACGGTAATAGGAAATCGTTAAGTTAATTTTAATATGCTCCCAACGGAAACGGCTTATGAATTGTAAACAAATAGGTCTGCCGACCACTGAGATCTGAGGAGATAGACATATTCTTCACTAGAAAGAAAAACAATTACTGACATATATCTGAATATAACACATTAACTTTATTGCAAACTATTTGTTATATATACTGCAATTTACAATGAGTCAGAATAATTTATATTTTAATAACTAAAACTGTAGTAGTTCAAGAAATAAAGAAGGAGATAGTCAAGGTAGAGAGGAGAATAATATTCAAGGTAGAGAATAAATGTATATAATGTATGTATAATAATAATATTTATTTGTAAATTCATTGCAATAAGATTGGTTCTATTACAATTTTTGATCTGACCTACAGTACGGAGAAAATCCCCCCTCTAAGCTCCCTACCACTGGTCATTCAGCTAAGAATTACTTATTTTTTATGAAGATCACGATCGTCTTGTAAAAATCACAAAATTACTTATAAAGCGCTAAACTATTTGAATATATTTAATCGCATGTTTGGAGGATTAAGTAATATGAGTCTTATCTCTGTCACCATAAGCACAATGCTCCAAAATTTCTTCAATTCATAACAATGCATGATACTTTAAATGTGAAGAATTAAATTTTCTTAAAATTTGGCATGTACAATACAAGGATGACCACATCATATTTTTAATTTATTAATGATACTTGCATGAACATTGTTTATTTTTCCGTTTATTTATTTTACAATGACTTTTAAATATTAATTTAGATATTAAATGGTTTGCTATTTTTGCTTAGAGTTGGTATTTTCGTCGTAAGTATTTCAATTTTATCAAAATAAACTGAATGAATAATAAATTCATTTCGTTTACTATATAACAATCGTTACAATAAAAATGAAAATAAAATCCTTGGATTATGCCTATCGTGACAAGTTATCGTATTTGCATTAAATGCATTTTTTTAGGGTTGTATAAAATTAGTATACCTAGGTAACAAAAACTGGAAACTAAAAATTTATGTTCACTAATATTTTAATTTAAAGTTTTAAAAATCAAATGTTAGCTTACGAGTCTTACATATTGTAAAGTATGAATAATCCTACGCATTATATTTTAGACTTGGTTTCTAGGTCGAGTGGTCCCAATGGAATCTTCAGAAATCCGTGGATAGGCAGGAACTGCAAGGATAACACATCTTCTACCCTAGTATGCACAGCAGCAAATAGTAGCATCACCAGCCCAAGGTTCCCTGTGAATCTGTGATTTCTTTGCTCTTATCACACAACAATCATATGAATCGTTAATATATAAAGTTGTTTGATTCAAATTTTAATGTTTTAGCTAGATTTCCTTAAGGGATCCTATTGAGGTTCTTATAGACGCGATTTTCGATAAAATTCTTCAAATGTCATATCTACAGGAATGACAAAATTATGCCAGTCAAATATTGTATTATACTATATAATAGATAATAATATATATAAATATCAATAAATATATTTATATATACCATATATGTAACGCTCTAGTCATATTTTTAGTTATGGTTACGAATTCGTATTTAACCGTTTATGAAAATGTATAATCAAGTTCTTATGGATGAAAGATCAAGTGCTGGAGGGGGGGGATTTAGAGGGAGATTTTCGAAAATTCAAAATATTTCCGTTTATTATGTATGGATTGTAACATTGTATAGAACATCTTAGAAATTAAATTTACTATAAATATTGTTATATACATTTATTCTCTATTTGAATATTACCGAGATATTGCATTTTTTGATTTGTGTCGGGTATAGTTCGGATTAGGTCGGCCATTTCCGCAACTACTCGTCTCAGGTGGAAGCTACTTCTAACCTTACCTGTCATTTCTAACCTTACCTTACCTTCATTACTTTGTGTGATTCATGCAAATACGTTCTGTTCATTCGCCCCTCCCCCTTCTTTAGTTCTTGGACTACTAAAATTTGAGTTATTCAAATATAAATTATTCTTACAATTCAGAAGCTGTTTCAGTTGGGAATTTTTTTAATTAACTGAAAGATTTCTCATTACCGTTTGTATTTAATCACTGTGGTGTTGTGTTACCAGTATGCAAATTTCTCTATTGTAAAACTTCACATGGGAAATCTGCTTAGTTTACGCAGCCCCTGCGTGACGGACTTTTTTTTCTTCTAACTTTGACATCGCTGACACTACTTTATATCACTATCCTTACATCGTGGTTCCGGTGTGCTCAGGAAATCGTAAATATTCATTTCTATCTTATACCAGTGATTTCATCGATGCCACAGAACCACGCCAATTTCTGGGAGATCATTTTCTGCGCCTATTGCTTAGCCAATCGTTGTGTTTAGAGAGTGGAGGACTTTAAGAATATAGTTAAGATGGAGTCTGTGTGCGTATAGAGGCATCGTTTAGGTTTCCAATAGGAGTGCATAGTTAGTTTTATCAAAATTAAATTTGTGTATTACTTGTATTGCGTGTTGTGCTAATGCTGTCTTATTTATGATTTTTGGATTTTTTGTGTCCATTAAATGTTGGTCTACTATTTTTTTAGCAGATTTCCCGTAATCTATCTATCCCCCCCTATCTATCTATCTATCTATCTATCTATCTATCTATCTATATATATATATATATATATATATATATATATATATATATATGTTTTACTGCTAGTGGTCACAATTTTTGTCTTATCGTTACCAAAGTTGATATATAATCGTCTTATGTAAAAATAAAGATCAAGTTCGTTAACGGCTGAAATCGGACCAAGGGGAGGGGGGGGATTTAGAGGGGGAGAATTTCCACAATTCTTAATATCTTCTCTAATATGCGTCGGCTCGAAAACTTGTATAGAACCAATCTTATTGCAAATAAAATGTTCTATAAATGTTGTGATGTACATTTCTTCACTATCTAGATTATTAACTGAGATATTTGCATTTTTTAGTTTTCGGTCTTCAGTAAACCCCCACTTCTACTCATCTCTATATTGTTCTCACTGAAATTTTAAGTTTTGAAATAAATGCAAATACGTGGCGCACCACACTGTAGCGATCCTTCAGTAATGTTGGGCATTGGGGGAAAAAATAAAAGTTTTAATTTGGGATTTTGATTGTATTGTTAGTACCACATAAACCCTTTTCCCCCTGATTTTTAGCCATATTATTGCAATGGTTTTTACATAATGTCTGGTTATAATTGCTATGTTAAAAAAAGCCTTGGCTTATTAAACTCGTCGTGAACTCTTATTTCATTTTATAAATTATTGTTGCTTCCAGTACACATTAAGGGTATTATAACAAATCAAAAACTGGCACAAAAGGTTTTTAAAATTCCTCTAATTTTTTTTTTTTTTACATCGAGCTGAAAATAATTTTATTTAATCGAATTCGCCAATCGCGTGTATTTGCTTGAAAAAATACCTCTTGGCATGCTTTTAGGAGTATATTGTCTTATTTACAACGTCGGCAGATCTTGCCTAAACTTGCCTATTCATTAAATATTTTACTTTTAGTGTTAACGCTTTCGGTGCGGAAGACGTATTATATACCTCCCATGGACCTTTTCCAACTACATTGCATATCGATTAGATTTCAAATCGTGGAGTGTTCGGTCCCAAGTTCATAAAGAACTTCTCCAACAAAGAAAAACGAAAGTCATTAGTGATTTTAGGGAAAAAATGCGATTAATCGTTGACCGAGTGAACTAAGGATTGGGTAAATCTAATGACGGAAACACGGCGCGTAAGTTTTTTGCGTTTCCTCAGGGTCAATCACAGGAGTAGATGTAAATTTAATTAAACGGTTTCCTATTATTTTGCAAGCAATATCATCCAACGCTGATCGATCAATACTGAAAAGTTAACAAGAGAAACAGCTGAGATATTTGTGGATTTGTATGGATGGTATTACATGCCAGTAACAGTTCACAAACTGTTAATACATGGCCCGGAAATAGTCAAACACGCTATTGTACCAATTGGTATGCTGTCAGAAGATGCTCAGGAGGCTAACCATAAATACTTCCGCGCATACAGAGAATCTTTTTCTAGAAAATTTTCAAGGATGGCTACCAACAGAGATATCCTGAATAATTTGTTAATTAATTCAGACCCTTTAATATCACATTTAAGGCCAACACTTAACAACGATAGCGATCGCTTAGAAACAAGATTTTTGAATAAAATTTATATATTTTTGTTTGCTATTTTAGTATTGCGTTTGTGAACTTCAATTTATTAAAAAAATAAAAATTTATAAAACATATGTTGATATTATGTGTCTACAAATCACAATTCTCTACTTAGTAAGCGATACATAATCTGTGTGTACACATTTAAAATTCATCCAACCGTTATATCGCTTCTGGCAAAATTTCTTAAAAAATTGCTGATGAGGTAGTTCAATAGAGTAGCTTTAAAATGACACCAGAATCAATATTCAAGGACCAGTAGAAACGGAGATATTAATGAATGTCCGGCTTACCCTGGCACTCGCTCCAGTGTGCGCACGTGAGAAATCTGCTTAGTTAACGCAGCCCCTGCGTGACGGACTTTTTTCAGATATCGTCTAGTTTACCCAATATAAATTTTTCTTTGAAGATGGCCAAAAACGTCATAAGGAATTACTTAAAGTATGAATTTGGGTGGAAAGCTGTAAACATGGTTATTTCTTATATAAATTCTTAATTATTGATTAATCGCATGCTTAGGCTCGAGTCCTATTCATATTATAGAAGAAAATCTTTTGTTCTGACTATTGAATAAGTACTTATTATAAGTTGAGGAATTTAAGAGGCGGGATTACTTAGAGATAATTGCGTTGGGACACATCCCATTGAAATTAAGACCTGTGGGCAATTGGTTTTTTCTTTTTTTTTAGAGTGTGAAGTTTCGATCTGCCAGTTATCCGACGTGAGGGGAAGGGGGGGCTCCAGCCGGAAATTAAACAGGAAGTACCTTCAATGATTGCTTCTATTACCCCTCCTCAGCCTCCCCTGTGTCTCCGACACTCCACCTCTTAACTCATTTACCCCTTCCCATGGATCAGAAGAAGGCTCACATTAGAATATCACAACGCCGAGTCAGAGCTTTGATGGTATTTCCCACACTTTACCCACTCAAACTAGAGAAAAACAAATGTATTTTTCCATTTAAGTGATAAAAGTTTTTTGTTTTACAACGCACATACACAGACCCACCCCCACCCACAACCCACACTTCACCACCCACACACACACACACACACACACACACACACACACACACACACACACACACACACATATATATATACACCCTGGAATGTTAATACATGTTTTTGGCCGTTAATAAAGTCTTAAATATCCTGAAATTGAAAGTTCAAATACATTTATATATTTTTTTATATTTTATCGGCAAGGTTCACTAACAAATCCTCCTCCCCTCCACGCAGAGTTTATTCGTAATTGCACTACATGTTTCCTGGCCTAAATACCACCCTTTTCAGAGGCCATTCAGTGTGGAGTGCTCAATTGTAGAGCATCGTAAACACGTTCAATCGTTAACATTTATAGTTCAACGGGATTGTTTTGTTTTTTTAACATTTTTCTAACAGACTATACATGTTTTTACAGACTTTTTTTTTACCTTGAATATTAACTGAGATATTTGCATTATTTAGTTTTCAATCTGCAGTAAATCCCACTCCTATTCATGTCATACTGACAATAAGCTGATATATAATGGACTAATTTATTCTAAGCTTAAATACCAAATATTGTTTTCATTGAATTTCTATACGTGGTGTTATGACAAAAATTATGATTTACAGTTCTTACCGCCTCTACTAGAAAATGTTTAATTGATCTATACCATACTCGATATTTAGCAGTTTCGTCCAAAAAACAAAACTCAAGATCGTGAAAATTCAAAATATCTCCGTTGTTATACGTCGGATCGAAAATGTGCATGGAATGAATCTTATTTCAAACTTTTTTCTTTAGAATAAGTAGCAATTGTTTCTCTGCTCACATGATAAAATTACACAAAAATTATCAGGGGGCGAAACCATATCAGTTTGAATTTTAATATCTATTTGTCTATATATTGTTTGTCAGAGCGCTTTCTAACGGCCTCAAATTTCGAGATATTGAAACCGAACTTCATATATAAAATTTTATTCATAAGTGGAATTTGGAATTTGTTAGCGCTCAGAATTGGCCCAGATAGAGAGAGGGTTATCGATAGAAAGAATGTCGAAATATCTCTGTTATTGTCTTATAATATATAATCTGCTATGTGTAAACGGATCGAACAATGTTATATAACTAATGTTCTTGCAATTTTAAGTTATTACAACCCGTAATTACTCAGTTTTTTTCCCATAAATCCCATTGCTAATTGAGCCGAGAGGAAGTCTCCATATATCTTCCATGATATGGTTCTTGCCGAATCTGGAAGGGGGGGGGGCGCGTAAGTTGAATTAGGGTTGGCGATGTGGTGGATTTTCCCATCTCAAGACTAATCCAATCAGAGGAGTGGGATGCATACCTGAAATAGGCATTAATCCTCTAATTAGAGGTGATGCAATAATAACCAATTTGCTTGCACCATACAGCTCATGCATAATGTCAGCCCTCCCCACAACCCAGTCCCCATTTCATGTAGCAGGCTTCAATAAAATTAGACCCACCATTGATGCAATCATCGCATTATGTTTTTGTCAGAATAATTTAACAAACTCAGCTATTTTATAACGAAATAAGCCAAAAATTGTTATTAAAATATGATGAACGTCAAGACACCCCCTTCGGCCACTCTAAACTAATGACTTCACCTTCCCTATATATGTGCCAAACAATATTGTTTGTGAAACAATACTGTAATTTATAATGAATCAGAATAATTTTTATCTCAATCACTCAAATTTTAGTAATCCAATGACGGGGGGGGGGATCAACAAAACGTATTTGCATGTATATTGTATAATAAAGGCCTGTAGAAAACAATGTTTGGTATTTAAGCTTCGAATAAAGTGGTTTATTATATAACAGAGTATTGTTTATGTGGCATAAGTAGGAATGGGGGTTTGCTGATGGCTGAAAACTAAAAAATGCAAATGTCTCGGTTAATATTCAAGATAGAGAATAAATGTATATAATAGTATTTATAGTATATTCAATTTTCAATAAGATCGATTCTATACAATTTTCGATCCAACTTATAGTAACGAAGATATTTCGAATTTTCGGAATCCCCCCTCTGAACCCCCCCCCCTCTCACTTGTCCGATTTCAGTCATTAATGAAAATGATCATTAGTTTTACATAAAACTATTATATATCATGTTTAAATACGATTATACAATTTTGAATGGTCCTCATTTTCGTCATCATTCGTCATAATTGTTCTTAGAACATGAGAAGGAGTGGGTGTTTACTGAAGGCAGAAACCGAAAAATTCCGAATATCTCGGTTATTATTCATATAAGACAATATATGTATATAACAATATTTATAAGCAAATAAATTTACAATAATATTGGTTCTATACAATACAATTTTTCAATCCTACGTAAAATGACCAAGATATTTCAAATCCCCCCCCCCTTCCCTTTGTTCGATTACAGCCAAGAAATAAAATATATATTGAACAATATTTATAGACAATTAAATTTACAATAAGATTAAGTCTATACACTTTTTCAATCGGACGTATAATAACGGAGAAATTTCGAATTTTCGAAATTCTTCCCCTCTGAACCCTTCCTCCACCATTTCCGATTTTAAGAGTTAACGAACATGATCTTTAGTTTGGCATTAACCACTTATATTGGTTACGATAACCGCTAAAGTCGGTAACACACAACTCCAACACACCACGCTCACACACCACAGCACACACACACGCACACACACACACACACACACACACACACACCACACACATATATATAAATATATATATATATACTAGCTGAGATACCCGGCTTCGCTCGGGAATTCATTTGGGGGTGAATGTTGATGGTATATTTTTGGCAAGGCTTTACTTTGCACAATATTATGACATTTACCCGTCCCAGTGTTTAGGGTTAACACCCGTCGTTTATGTGGATTTGTTAATAATAAAATTATTTTTTTATGCAAGACTTCACTGTTCTGCATATTGTCATATTTCCCGTTCCTGGATTATGTATAGATTTAAATTATTAATGAGAAAATATTGACATACATTTGAATAAATTTTCTTACATTTGAGGTACCTGGTAGTTCATATTGAATACGCGAAGTTGTTGAGAAAATTTCTCTAAATAACATATTTAAACAACTTTTGTTATTTGCCATAATTGCCAAAAACCCCAATAGGAAATCACTTTTTTAATTTCAGGCCTCCCTTAACAACTCCCACTCCTGCCCCGTCCCAAGAAATAGTTATGGCTTATTATAAGGAAGGCGTTAGTCCGCTATATTCTAAAATACCGAGTTTGGTTTAGTTCCGTTGAGTCTTTTGTGACAAATAATATTGTGGTCTCCCTCTATAGTTTCCGTTAGCAGTATAAACTCTTTTCATACTTCCGTATACGGCAAACATGTGGCGCATTAGTTACATCATATCTCCAACGGTCTCCTCCATGCCTTCCACACCCCTTGATATCAATCCTCACTCTATCAATCTGTAGTGAGCCAGTACGTGTGACTTTTGTTTATGGTTCATGTATGCCGAAAAACCCAATAAAAAACGAAATATCGCTATTTTTTAATTTCTGGCCTTGCGCTTTATGAACCCCCAGCTCCTGCCCGTCGCGTAGAAGAGGTTGGCATGGCTTGTTATAATGAAAGCGTGAGCGCTAATAACTCAATACCGAGTTTTATATTAGTTCGGTTGATTTTCTTTTGTGCCATAATAAAATAGATTCACTTCCTCTATAGGTTGTTAGCGTATATCTCGTTTATAACTCGGATATACGACGAAAGTGGTATATAACAAAAGTTACTCTAAATAACAAAATAGGACAACTTTTGATATGTGCATATGGGCGAAGATAAATCAATAGGAAATCGAAATGAAAATCGCAGTTTTTTAATTTCTGGCTTCCCCTATAACCCCCACTACTAGTTCGTCTCAGAGGATATTAATATAGCCTCTATAAGTCTAAGTTTGGGTGAGTAGTTAAATATACATACCAAGTTTCATAAAATTCGGTTCAGCCGTTTATTGCGTGAAAAGGATTACTAACAAACAAACAAAACAAGAATAGAACAAGCAACAAAGCAGGACACAAAAGATAAAGAATGCAGTTATGGTTGTCTATTGACATGTGAAACGGGAAAAGTTATCGTGAAATTTTCGCAAAAAGAAATCAATGTACAGACAGAGGGTTACAATTTTATATATATATATATATACAATTTTGAACAGACCTCATTTTCGTCATCTCTTAAGTAGGATCAAAGGACATTTGAAGACATTTTTTGAAAATCGCATTATGAGGACGACCTCAATAGCAGATTTCCCTTAAGGAATAATACAGTATGGCCTATATTGTATTGCATTGTTTTATAAAAATAGAGTGTCCATGGCTGGTTGTTTTAATAAAACAAGCGAATACAGAGCGTCCAATCATTTTCCAAACACCCTTATCGAAATTTGTGGCGTCTGGTTTATACATTGGAAACTCTTGAAATTGCATTTCGCAAAATTCTTTAGAGACCTGATTATTTGCATTAGACAGGACGTTTTTTTTAGTAATGGAATTATGTGCAAAATTATGTATAATTTTCACTCAGAAACTCAATGTAGTTTTATTTATAATTAATAATCTGACATTGGGTTTTCAACAGTTCTAAACAGTATTGAGATGTTTTGGAAGATATCAAGATGCTTCTTATGCTGTTTGTAGGAAAATCGAAATTATTCGGAATAATAGCATATTTTGATTGTCGTAGCTCATTTCACATGTATTGGAACTAGTACAAAAGGATGTATAATTACAATTTCTGTCGTATGATCTTTAAGGTCACACTATTGCTCATTAAAACCACTCGTTAAAAAATACGTTTTGAATACATTTTCACGACATTGAAATGCAAATCCTAGACATGATTAGCAGTGTATAAAACCGCAATGCAAAGAACATTCGATGGAACTTCGCTAAGGGGTTTCACCAACTAATTATATAATCATGAATCAGTAGTGTACGGAAAGTGTTGATTCATGGAACTAGAAATTCAGAGACTTCAAAAAAAAAAAAAAAAAGAAGAAGAAAAAAACCCCGTCACGCAGGGGCTGCGAAAAACTAAGCTGATTTCCCACGTGAAGTTATAAAATAGAGACATCTCCATACGAGAGCAGAACAGTTACGGAAACGGCCGAACCAGCTTTTGGCGGGAAAGTCACTCGTCTGTTATCGGCCCACATTTAATAAAATGCAAATATCTCGGTTAATATTTAAGATAGAGAATAAATGTATAGCGCAATATTTATAGTAAATTTAATTTTCAATAAGATTAGTTCTATCCAATTTTTCGATCCGATTCTTAATAACAGAGATATTTTGAATTTTCGAAAATCCCCCTCTAAACCCCCCCCCCCTCCCCCTCTAGTCTGATTTTAGCCATTAACGAACTTGATCTGTCTTTTTACATAAAACGGTTAAATATCGAGTTTCGTAACGATCAAACAAAAATTGCGACCGCTAGAGCGTTAACAGACAAATATATATATATATATATATATATATATATATATATATATCTATATATATAATTTTGAAACGGACCTCATTTTCGTCATCTCCTTGGGGTAGGATCGATGGACATTTTTGAAGAAATTTTTTCGAAAATCGCGTCATGAGTACGACCTCAATAGCTGATTTCCCTTAAGGAAAATCTGCTAAAAACAAGGCCAATGGAGTTGTAGAAAGGAACTTTGGTGGTAAGCGAATCGCAGAAATAATTCAATTTTTAATTATTTTTCAATTGGAACACTGAAGAAAACAATGGTCTAAGTCAATAATGAAGGTTTTGGGTTTTTTACTATGGAAAAATCAGTGAACCATGGAGAGTAATTTCATTCCCTTTATATATATATTGTAAACTAAACAAGCATATGTAAATACAATCTTTGTATTTTATATGTTTTTATTTTAGGGAAATACTGACTTACGGTACTAAGTTTCTCAGCCCCTCTATTGTATTCCACAAAATACTACACTAGTATGAAAAATGCCAAATTAGACATGCAGTAATAGAAGTGGATGCCGCATCCCGTCAGTTCCTATAAGTAAGTATTTTCAAATTGAAGACTACCAGCGAATTCTGAGATGTGGGAAGTCCCTCAAGTCTCGCCACAAGAGAAGAAGTTCTGAAGGAAGCAAGAGCTGCTCCAGATGCTCAGAGCAACACGAAGATGTGGTATGTGAGCCTAATATATTGAAATGTTCTAATTGCTCAAATCACAATTGATTTTCTAACAAAGACAAATTTGCTACAGATCATCCTGCATTTGATAAACAATGCCCATCTTATTTATCAGAAATAAGAAAACTTATCGGAAATACTCAATACTAAATTGCCAATTTCAAAAAAACAATATTGTTATTATCTGTTTTATCCCACTGACACACAATTAAATGAAGATTTTGAAAGTAACATCACATTTGGGCGAACCATGGACTTAAAACATTATGACATCCCACTTCTTTACTGAAGGAAGCAAAACTGACAACAATACACCTGGAGTAGCATTAATTGTTCACACTACAAGTGGACATATTATAAAATCACCATATAACTTATACAAAAATACGATCATACACACAGACAACACGACTCTCATTTACTCAATACGCGACCCTACTCTACACTACCCGCTCACAGAAAACATTAGACAAAATATTCTGGAAATTATACGTTGAAATCTACACATACACATAGACTGGATAAAAGCCCATTCGGGAAATATTGGAAATGAACAACACGTTAGTAAAGGAAGCAGATCAAAATACATCACTAATCCCAGAATTGTCTCTCGTACCACTCTCATACATTAAAAAAGACGTACGTACCGAAAAATACATAAATGGAGCAGAGAATGGACGACATGTAACAAATCTTACGGCTTACTTCAATACAAACCAAATATAACTCACAACAACTGCAACATGTTTAAGAGTCACCTTCACAAATGCACAGAATTTCTAACGGAACATGGACAGACAGGACGTTATTTAACAAGATAAATAAAAAAATTCAAGACTATGAAAAATGTACTTGCGACACACAGACAAAACAAAGGTTTTTACATATACTCTATGACTGTTCAACATTTAATCAAAATTGATCCAATTTCATAATTAACATAATTTTAAAAGGAGGTGATTGGCCGGAAACACCTCATATATTATTTAATAAATATAATAAAGAACTGATAAAGTTTATCAAAAGTATAGATATGGATGTAGCAAAAATACATTAGAATATAAAGTTGATTGTGAGGAAAGAGAATTATAATTCAATATATTTACCTTACATAAACTCACAAATTAAAGAATATAAATACCATAACTTAGGTTGATTTTAATTTAATTTAATTTTTCTTCTTTCATTTTTATTAGTATTTTTATGTGTAATTATCTTACTTATTTCATTTTTTTTATTAGTTTTTTTATTTTTGTATTTTATCTTTTTTATTATTTCATTCTTTTTTTATTTTATTTATTTTTATTATTATTTTTTTAAAACTATTATTATTATTTTATTATATGGTAATAACCCATTAAAGTGTATATATTGTAAAAAATGTATTTAAACATTATCATACATGTAATATGTAATGAGGCAATGGAACGTGTATTGAAATAAATAACTCCTCATAGGGTTATGGTACTATGAGGAGAAAAAAAAACGACACCAGTATGTACACTATATTTTAGTCGACAATTCTTTGAAGTTTAAACATAAATTTAATTTTGACTATAAAAAAAAAATATAGAAGACAAAAACGTCACCAAGAGGAACATAAAAGAAAATATTCGCATGATTAAAAGCAAACAGAATGTTGTGAACAAGAAATTTAGACAACATCAAATATTTTAATAAACGCCAATTCAATTAGATGTAGATATGACTATGCATCTTCTGTAATCGATTTTTCATACGTCGATCCTTTTTCTGTAATAGATTTTTTATAATGTTCATAATTTTAATGTATCGGTTTAATCAGCTTACTGGTATTGTACGTCTCCATTTTGTCAGTCTTGAAGTGGCTGCCTCGGTGTTAAGATCGAAGCTTTTTATAATAAGTGTAGAACTCCTGAAAAGGTATTACAGAGAACGAGGAACATGTAAAGTGAAAAATAAATAAGTGGAACCTCTCTTTTGACCTTCCGCCATTTAACCTTCAACGACCACTGCACTATATGCCTGAAATGTTTTATTTCGGGCATTTCCCTTCTTATAAAAAGTATGTGTTATTGCATTAAACGGGTTATGTATGAATTAACTTTGTTTTTTATATAACTATACTATTTCACTGCAAATTGTTGTTGAGATAATATTTTCAAAAATTTTTTGGTGGCCTTAGTTAAACTCGAAATACCTCAGTTATTAGGGGTCGGTTCGAACGTTTTTATATAACCAATGTTGATGAAATTTAAATTTTCTACCACGACTGTTGTATACATGCTTTCTTTGACACGAATGTTAAATGATTTATTTGTGTTTTTTGTGGTTCCGTTTGATTTAAACACCCTTTTCTGCTTATGCGATTTTCACTAAGTACAAGATTCACTAACCATTTCTTGTCCACCTAACAGTTAAATTTCTGTTTACATGGGCTTCTTACTGGGAGGGAAATAGAGAATATATGGTAAGGTGTGATCATTAGCATATCATATTTCAGTGTGTGTGAATCCTTCTTAGTTTACGCAGTAACTGATCCATTTTGAATGTCTGGCTTCAATTATGCTCTTCGTAAACGTTTCATACCAAATGCTCATTTGGGAGAAATTCTAGCAGAGCAAAGATATGGTAATCCTACTCATTAGCCCAAACCTATAAAAGTTCATATTCACTGGGAAGAATGGAGTGGAATCTTCCTAGGTTCCGCCCGGCAGGCTATGAATAGGGATAACCTTTTTGTTTATTTACAATGGCGTAACCCAATGAGGCTGTTTTAATTAATATTACTTAGCCAATATCAATTTTCCTATTGCAGTAACAACTACTTCAAATTTACTTGTTTTATTGAAATATTGAATTAATTTCTATTAGTAGATTTCCCTTAAGGCAAATCAGCTATAGAGGTTGTACTCATGATGCGATTTTCGAAACATTTTCTGAAACGTCCATCGACCGTACGTTGGAGATGACGAAAATGGGGTCAGTTCTAAATTATATTTAAATATATATTTGTCTGTTCAAGTGTCACTGACCCAAAATTCGTTTGTAACAATGAGGCCATCATTATGAGCTCATACAGTATCAATTTCAGGTCATACAAAAGAAAAGTTTGCAGGGAATTTTTTTTTTTTTGGCTATAACAAAATAAAAACCATATCTGCCCATTAATTCAGCAAGATGTCAGGCGCACTAATTTCAACAACTTTTGATTTTCTGATATCTTCTGTACCTAGTTTCAAGTTGCCTATATGTCCATTAAAGTCGCCTCTAAGAAATATCATAAGACCTGAATATTGATCAAAAACCATCTGGAGTAGGTCTCGTATAATATATCAAGAGGCTTAGATAGGAGATATATCAAGTGGAATAAAATAGAAGATTCTTAAAATGAATGCCAATTCTTTTCTCTTGAGAAAGTAAATTCAAAATAAAGTTATATCCATAAGTTATAGTTTATAGTTATATATTTTTCTGGAGAATTTGAGACGAATATAATATACTATCTTCTGAAGTTTTAATTATGGATTTTTCATTCTCAGTTGGGCCATTAATACCATTAAATTCCACAAATTTGATGTTTTAAATTTATTTGTGGCCTAAGTTTCACGTAAGCATATTATTTCATTAAGTCCTAATTAGTATAGTGTCCCTTCGTATGCATTGAGCATTATGTTACTGATGCCTTGGCAGTTCCAGAAACTTATGAGGCAGCTCTTTTTGCTTATTAGAGGAGTTGCTATAACCGAGGTTCAGTTATAGTCATAATAGGAGATACTAAGCATTCACTCCACAACCAAAAGTAATTTTCTAATTAATTATAAATATGAGTACGAAAAAACTGTTTGGGTAAGTCACCCTTTTGAGTGTATTGCTTTATGGGACCGAAAGTTTAACTGTTCACAAAATAGAATACAATCGATTTGAAGAGATGGAAATACGCGTTTGGTTCAGAATCAACTAAATTAAAATCTAACTCCAATAAAATCAATGTTGCAAGTTCTAAATTGAGTAAATGAACGTAAAAGGTTAGTCAAAGCCATGTAGAAGTGAAGGGTAAGCTTACAAATAACGTTACTGAGTTCAGAGGTAGTGGGAGGTTCAAAACGTAATTATTCAAAGAAATGAGGCATCTCTTAGATTTCAGTGGGAATAGATGGGATAAGTCTAACTTCTGAAAGGGTTCAATGGTTGGCTCAATGTCCGGCGCCTCCGAAATGCGTGAACTGTGTTAGATTTGGCCAAAATAGTGAACATGTGGCAACTGACAGGAACTGTGACTCCTATAGAAGAGCCGTTTTGCGCAATATAGATAACCAATTATGGATAATCGAGGGTTGATGATAACGCAGCACAATTTGAAGTGATCTGCCGTGGCCACAGCTGAGATTAGGGTCGAAATTTATTTGTAAATTATATGTATAGTTTTATTTGAGTTTAGGTTAGTATTTAGGCTTTAGGTATGTAGGCTAGTTAGTTAGACTCTTGCTGCCACTTCTTTGAAAAGAGGCAAAGGAATCGCAGCTGTGGGTTCCCCTAGGACTTTTCGGAATTAAACTAAATCTCCCAAATGTTGCACTTTTATGTTAGCCGTGCTCGGTGAGTTAGGCTAAGTTACCTGGCCCAATTAATCTATTCAGAATTTTATATCTCTTATTAAATGGAGACCGCTGGTATGGGGAAACCCAAAGGTACAGCGGGGGCAGAGGTGGGAGAAAAAAAGGCTCAATGGTTGCAATTACAAGGCCTTCAGGTGTTGAGTTCACATGCCATTGAGGGCCAATGGACCAACAAAGTAAGTTTGTGGTTCAGACCACATGCAAGGCTGGGTGGTGTGGACACAAATAGAGATTGAGCTCAGAATGGTAGTGAAGTAAAGACGTGCTAATCAATTATAGCTTAACACTGATGATGGTGTTGAAGCCCTGAAACTTACTATGTTGAATATAACTGTCAAGCGAAGGCATTGATCTTTCAACACTCAATGACTTTCATTTTCCATCCGAAGGTAATACAATCTTTATATTTCAATGGGAAATATGAATATCATATACAGCTCGAGCCATCAACGACCAGTAACACAAGTTAGAGTGGAATATTAATATACGTCAATCCAATGAGTTTCGTGGCATGACTAATAAACATGAGATTTGCAGTAAGCCTGCTTTTTATGTGGTGAGCATATCTCTTCTGACTTATATCCGCCATGCCAGTGTTGTAACTTCAAACTTAATTCAAGTTAGATGAAGTACGGTAGTTGAATATACGCTCTTGTGTATTAAACTATGTCGTAGCACCTTTCTATAGTTTTCGTGTCTTTGAACTTATCCGAGAGGGAAGAGAATAATAAGGTTAGAATTATATTGTACAATACTTCTCTATTACTTATTTTGAGTTATAAGTAAATAAACGTATGCTTTATTTACGACAGTGGTTTTAGCAGATTTCCCTTAAGGGAAATCAGCTATTGAGGTTGTACTCATCACGGAATTTTCGAAATTTTTCTTCAAATGTCCATCGATCCTACCTAGTAGATGACGAAAATGAGGTCCGTTCGAAACTGTATATATATATATATATATATATATATATATATATATATATATATATATATATATATATGCCTATTACTGCTCTAGCGGACGCACTTTTTGTTTAATCGTTACCAAACTCGATATTTAGTCGTTTTATGTAAAAAGAAAGATCAAGTTCGTTAACGGCTGAAATCGGACCAGTGGGAGGGGGGGGGGTTTAAAGGGGAGGATTTTCGAAATTTCGAAATATCTCCGTTACTATACGTCGGATCGAAAAATTGTACAGAATCAATCTTATTGCAAATTACATTTACTATAAATATTGTTATATACATTTATTCTCTATCTTGAATATTAACTGAGATACTTGCATTTTTATTAAATCGACGGCTAACGGACGAGAATGACTTTCCCGCCAAAAGCTCGTTTGGCCGTTTCCTTGATTGCTCGCCTCCTGTGAAATTTCTCTACTGTAAAACTTCACGTGGGAAATCTGCTTAGTTTACGCAGCCCCTGCGTGACGGACTTTTGTTTTAAGGTGTTGGTGTTGGTCTTAAGGTGAGATTTCCTCTTCTGCCTCGACTATGTTAAGTTCCTCAATTAGCTTTATTCCCCGTCGCTGATATGCATGGGAATAAGCTCTGCAGGCAAGGTTTAGATACGTGGCCAGTATAATTAGCTGTACGTTGCTTAAAAATTAGTATATCAACATAAACAATATTGTATCCAAGCAGACACACATCATGATTATTTTTTTTTTATTATGACTAAAATACTGGAAGAGGTTTTCATTTATGAAGTGGGAAGTGTATGTAGTAACTCATTAGAGATTGTAGAAAATACAATATATAATTATTTTAAATGGCATTTTAACGCCACTCTTTTTAAGAAATTATAGTTCTAAAGTTTTTTGAATTTTATTAAATTTACTGAGATAAATTGGAGTTATATAGTCTTATAGTTAGCCTAAAGCTTTAGTTGAATGCTAACCAATTCTCAACTATTTAGTTTTGGATTAACTAAAATACTTTCATTAATTTAATTTTAGTTTGAAGTTTTTCCCAACACTGCAAGTTGGGGCATGAGTTTAGTCACCTGTCATCGGAATGTTGGGCAGCGCATCCCTTTGGCTACGTATCATCATTGACTTCATCTATTAATTAAAGGCTATTCAAAATGATATCCTATACAAATTTTAATATTTCTGCTTGTAATAGTGCAATATAGCATAATTTTTTAGGGACGTGGATACAATGTACAAAAAGAAAAAATGAGTAGACTTTATGTAAAATAGAGATTTGAAATAAAAACAATATGCTTGGTTGCACTACTCCGTGCCATTGCTACATTATAAATTGGGCAAATATTAAAATACGGATAGGATTACAGTTTGGATCATGATAATCTGCTGGCTCCGCCTTGTAGTTGCAACCATTGTGTTCTATCGGAAGCTGCTCTTTTCATATTACTATACTCACCGTATCATCCATAAGATGCTTGATGCCTTCAAAATAGGATTTTCTTCCCCTATGCCCAAGGATCTTACCTTCAAATATATTTGTAATGAAGTCGTGCCTTATGCTATGTCCAAGAAGTTTCACTATTGTTTTAGCAGATTTCCCTTAAGGGAAATCAGCTATTGAGGTCGTACTCATGACGCGAGTTTCAAAAAATTTCTTCAAATTTCCATCGATCCAACCCAGGAGATGACGAAAATGAGGTCCGTTCAAAATTATATATATATATATATATATATATATATATATATATATATATATATATATATTTGTCTGTTAACGCTCTTTTTGTTTGATCGTTACCAAACTCGAAATTTATTCGTTTTATGTAAAAAGAAAGATCAAGTTCGTTAATGGCTGAAATCGGACCAGTAGGAGGGGGGGATTTTTGAAAATTCGAAATATCTCCGTTATTATGCGTCGGATCGAATAAGTAGTAATAAGTAGTCGAACAAGTAAATAGTATTGAACCAATCTTATTGCAAATTAACTTTGATATAAATATTGTTCTATACATTTATTCTCTATCTTGAATATTAACCGAGATATTTGCATTTGTATTCTGTGTATGCTCGGCAGGGGTCGGCTATGTTCGGGACGTTCCGCCGAGAGCTCTGGTGGCCGTTTCTATAACTACTCGTCTCTCTTGAATAGGTTTAGAGATACCTTACTACAACAGTTGTTATTGGGCTGATTTATCTACTGTATAACTTCAAGTGGGAAATCTGCTTAGTTTACTCAGCCCCTGCGTGACGGACTTTTTTCCATGACCTTGATAAGACTTTTGCTCTCACTTTACTCGTTTAGAAATTCCGTGTTGGATTTTTTTTGAGTCCAACATGTTCTAAGGATTCTGCGTCAAATCCACATTTCCACTGCTTCCAACCTATTATATTCCCTTTTGTGGAGAGTCCAACTTTCGCTCCCGTAAAGCAGTACACTTCATACGAAAGATTTAGCATACATTTTTCTTTGGTATCTATGTTTATTATTCTAGTTAAAATACTCATTTGGCTTTGGAACTCTCGTTCAGGAAGTGCAATTCTGTTATCAACTTCAGCTCTGCTATCATTGTCTTCAATATTGATGCTTCCTAGTAACAAATCTCCTCCACTTTTTCAAGTATAATGTTTCCAATTCTAATATTTATATTTCGCTTTTTTTTCTCCTGTACAACCAAAAGATTTGTTTTATGAGCATTTATTTTGAGTTTAAACTGACCTAGAGCTTCCTTTAGGGCGTGCAGCATTCTATGTATGAAGAGATGTATCTCTATTTCGGACTTTGCTATCATCTGCAAATCTGATGCAATGAGTTGATATACCGTTAATCTGTATGGCTTCGGTGGTTTCTTCTTCATTATTGCCTCTTCAATAAACATATTCAACAGATAAAGTGACAGAGGGCATCCTTGTATTACACCTTTCTTAATTCTAGCTTCCTTTTCATTAATAATGATTTGTGTATTCTGAATTTGGTAAAAATTTTAAATTAACCTTCAGTCTTTAGTTTAAAATTTCCTTCAATTAATAGTAATAACCAGTTTGGATAGGCTTCAATTATTTGACGAATTCGAAGATAATGCTTTGCCCAATATTCCAAAGATGGTTATTAATAAACCCGCGTCTTTAAGTGCAGTGTTGGGCAAAACTAAAAAGTCCGCCACGCAGGGGCTGCGTCAACCAAGCAGATTTCCCACGTGAAGTTTTACAGTAGATACATCTGCCCAATAACAACTGTAGTACTAAGAAACCTCTAAACCTATTCACGAGCGGCCGCCAGAGCTCTCGGCGGAAAGTCCAAACATAGCCGACTCATGCCGACCACATGCAAAATACAAATGCAAATATCTCGGTTAATATTCAAGATAGAGAATAAATGTATAGAACAATATTTATAGTAAATTTAATTTGCAATAAGATTCACACCCTACAATTTTTCGATCCGACGCATAATAACGGATATATTAAGAATTTTCGAAATTCTCCCCCTCTAAACCCCTTGGTCCGATTTCAGCCGTTAACGAATTTGATCTTTCTTTTTGCATAAAACAATTATATATCAAGTTTAGTAACGATAATACAAAAATTGCGACCGCTAGAGCGGCAACAGACAAATATATAGATAGATAGATATATACAGTATTGAACGGACCTCATTTTCGTCATCTCCTGGGTAGGATCGATGGACATTTGAAGACATTTTTCGAAACTCGCATCATGAGTACGACCTCAATAGCTGATTTCCCTTAAGTGGAATCTGCTAAAACTTCAAATTAAAATTTAATTAACGAAAATAAGTTAATCTAAATCTAAAAGAAATTTTTTTAGGTTAATTGTAGATTATTCCGTTAGTTATGTTAGCTCTTAGTTTTTCCCAGCAGTGGTTGGGATCTGTTTGAAGTTTATACAGCAATCTGGGGCAGCTATGGACTACGAGGAGAGACTATATAAGGCGGGTGGGGATAGAGGTTGGCGCCTCTAGCCTCCTTGAATGGAGAGTAAAAAAAAAGTTGGTAGGAAAAAGCGTGTAGCCGGACGCGAGCCAAGGCGTGCCAAATCGCTGCTACGCTTCAATCTCCTACCGACCCTTCCCCTCCCTCAGATCCTACCGTCTGCCTTCATCATCCCTCTACTTCATTACATACCCAGTCAACAACTAGCCGATATCAACCTTTTCTTAGACTTGAAGAACTCCCTTCAGTAGTACTAAAGTCTGGCACGCAGGGGCTGCGTAAACTAAGCAGATCCCACCGTCTGCCTTCATCATCCCTCTACTTCATTACATACCCAGTCAACAACTAGCCAATATCAAGCTTTTCTTAGACTTGAAGAACTCGCTTTAGTACTACTAAAGTCTGGCACGCAGGGGCTGCGTAAACTAAGCAGATCCCACCATCTGCCTTCATCATCCCTCTACTTCATTACATACCCAGTCATCAACTAGCCGACATCAAGCTTTTCTTAGACTTGAAGAACTCTCCTCAGTAGTACTAAAGTCTGGCACGCAGGGGCTGCGTAAACTAAGCAGATCCCACCGTCTGCCTTCATCATCCCTCTACTTCATTACATACCCAGTCATCAACTAGCCGATATCAAGCTTTTCTTAGACTTGAAGAACTCCTTTCAGTAGTACTAAAGTCTGGCACGCAGGGGCTGCGTAAACTAAGCAGATCCCACCATCTGCCTTCATCATCCCTCTACTTCATTACATACCCAGTCATCAACTAGCCGACATCAAGCTTTTCTTAGACTTGAAGAACTCTCCTCAGTAGTACTAAAGTCTGGCACGCAGGGGCTGCGTAAACTAAGCAGATCCCACCATCTACCTTCATCATCCCTCTACTTCATTACATACCCAGTCATCAACTAGCCGATATCAACCTTTTCTTAGACTTGAAGAACTCTCCTCAGTAGTACTAAAGTCTGGCACGCAGGGGCTGCGTAAACTAAGCAGATCCCACCATCTGCCTTCATCATCCCTCTACTTCATTACATACCCAGTCAACAACTAGCCGACATCAAGCTTTTCTTAGACTTGAAGAACTCTCATCAGTAGTACTAAAGTCTGGCACGCAGGGGCTGCGTAAACTAAGCAGATCCCACCATCTGCCTTCATCATCCCTCTACTTCATTACATACCCAGTCAACAACTAGCCGACATCAAGCTTTTCTTAGACTTGAAGAACTCGCTTTAGTACTACTAAAGTCTGGCACGCAGGGGCTGCGTAAACTAAACTAAGCAGATTTCCCACGTATTTGCATTTATCTCAAAACTTAAAAGTTCAATGAGAACAATATTTGGTATTTAATCTTCAAATAAAGTGCTTCATAACATAATAGAATATTGAAAATATGAGATGAGTAGGAAGATCGAAAACTAAAAAATGCAAATATCTCAGTAAATAATCAAGATACTGAAAAAATGTACATAATAACATTTATAGAATATTACATTTGCAATAAGATTGGTTCAACTTGTCGATCCGAAGCATACACCCCTCCCCCTGGTCCGATTTCAGCCGTTAACGAACTTGATCTTTCTTTTTGTATAAAACGATTATATATCAAGTTTGGTAACGATAATACAAATTTGCAACCGCTAGAGCGGTAACAGACAAATATATATATATATATATATATATATATATATATATATATATATATATATATATACAGTTTTGAACGGTCCTCATTTTCGTCATCTCCTGGGTAGGATCGATGGACATTTGAAGAAAAATTTCGTAAATCGCGTCATGAGTATGACTTCAATAGCTGATTTCCCTAAAAGGAAATCTGCTAAAATTACTATCTTAGTTTAGGATGTTCAGTAGCAGTTCAATTTAATGTTTTTGTTGACTAAGAACATTTTACTCTACTTATTCTGGGACGCAATATTGGAATATTCTTCATACTTTATTGGCAACGCCAACTAAAAAAACTCCATTTTTTCCAAGCAGACTTTATTGAAAAATGCCATACACGTTTCTTGGCCTATATACCACCTCTATGGTGCCATACCCTGTTCGTTCAAGGACTCGTTACGAAGAGTGTATGAGGGGACGAGTACTTCATTACTAAAAGGGTTGGCCCCTGAAGGGGCAGTATATAGGCCACGAAATGACTAGACCTTTTCTTTTCAGGGTGACCCTTGCCATTAAAGTATGAAGAATGTAAGAACATTTTAAGACAGGCTTTATTGGTATTTCATCAAAAAGTGACATGTTGGCGATTGATTGCGACCTTCTACCAAAATAGTATCTTGTAAGATCAGTCAGAAAAGGACTAGTTTTTAAAGAGTCTTTGACAATTAATCTCAGCTTTTTGTGGGCTAAGTTAGTAGTAATTCAAACAACAAGGTCTGTGAATCTTCAGTGTTTTGACTTATGAAGTTAAGATTAGTTCCGTGGAAACAGAAGCTTCCAAAATGCCAGAAAAAAAAACATCCCTAAACATTGGACATTTTGCTTTTAGGGCCTCCGATTTCCACGGTTAAATAACCCAATAGATGGACACTTGGCCGAGATTGTCCATTCATCTTCTTTCTATTCCTTCATGAGGTAAAATTTAAGTTAAATAACAAAAAGAAATTTGATGTCAGTTCCACATTATATCCTTCTATTAGATTGAATATACAAAACATTTTGCATCAGACCATTCAAAACGATTTCATTTGAAACCAATGTACTATATCTCAGTTTCAGTGCATCAGATTGAAAAATACCATACAACAATTGCGTACGGAGGAATTCGCAATTTTCACCCCACCCTCCTAAAATTCCTCTTTCCCCTAGTTGGTTTTTATCAAAACTAGACGTTACAGCAATTCCATACAATAAATTTATACATTCTAAGCTTCTAAGATTTTAAGGTTTGGTGTATCTAACTTATTCGTAACGGAGATATTTTGAGTAATCAAGTCCCCCCCCCCCCTAATTACCCCCATTATTCCAGGTCCGATTTCAGCCATTACACTAATATGGTCTTCAGTGTTGAATAAAAGAGTTAAATATCGATTAAGGTATAGAACAAATACATTTTTTATATGAGGGGTCGAGCACTTCACAACTAAAAGGAATGACCTCTGAAAAAGTAGTATATAGGCCAAGAAACTTGCACGGCATTGTTTAGTAAAGCCTGCGTTGAAAAAATTATTTCTTTTTTGTGTCACTTGCAATTAAAGAATATAATAATATTTTAAGATAGGCTTAGACTTCAGAATAAGACCAATGCTTAGGTATAGATTGGAGCTTTTTCAAAATCAACAGAACATACTCACTCGATAATAACTATTGATAAAGTGATTATATCGTCGAAATGTGATCTCAATTCAATCTTCATTGAAGGAGAAATGGCCCAAGGTCAATCAAGTAAACTATCTCCACTGATGTATTTTCCTCTACATGGTTCGCATTCTCTATGACACCTCTTCAGGATTAATACATTTTTTTATTAAAAGATTTGACCTTACCACCACGGGGGTCACGTCAAGACTGACAATAATGGAAATGAACCACACCACTCATCTGATAATATCGATACATTAAAATGGTGAACAATGTAAAAATAGGTTATCTAAAAACTTTCGGGTTTTGAAAAATCGATTTCAGTAGAAGCATAGCTACATCTAATTGACTTTCCAACATTTCATTCTTCTTATTCCGCAACCAATATTCAACTATTTTTCATACATCGTTTCAATGAGTTTATGAGGGGACAAGAACTTCATAACTAAAAGGAATGGCCCCCAATTAGGTAGTATATATGCCAAGAAACATCTATGGCATTTTTTAGTAAAGCCTGCCTTGAAAAAAATATTTCTTTATGGCAACGCTTGTAATTAAAGTATGAAGAATATAAGAAAATTTTAGAACACGCTTAGGTTTTAAGATATGGTCAATAGGTCGTGGTAGATTGCAGTTTTTATCAAAATCAAGAGAACATACTCGGTCGATTTCAGCTATTGATAAAGTGATTATATCGTTGAAATGTGACTTCAATTCAATCTTCATTGAAGGTCAATTGAAATATTTGAGAAATAAATAAGGAATTTACATGGTATATTTATCAAATATTTAAATAAACAGCGAGCCGATTATTTGTTTATTATAAACAATAGAGATTCGCAACTGTGGCAACTTGGCTCTTCTTAAAGATGGGAAAAACAAGTAAACAAAATAACAAAAAATGGAACTCGCAAAATAATGCAAAGAACAATACTCTAAACGGAACACAAGGCACTAAAAGAAACACGAAAACAACTTAGAATTATAAAAGTGGTAAATAAATAAGTGAACAGAAAATTTGTTAACTTAGAAACAACTATTCATAAAAATAGGGATATATCAATCAAATTTAAACACATCACACACACACACACACACACACACACACACACACACACACACACACACACACACACACACACACACATACGCACGCGCCCACACACATTAAACATTTTAAAATATGTAATTAAATATTCTCAAACTGCCCAATTGTTTTTAAATATGTCAAAATATTGGCGATATGTGGGCTACCCTCAGTCAGTAGTTCTTTTAGTCATGTAGAATTTTTAAGTATTTTCATAATCTGCATTCTGTTAGTAGGTGTTTTCCAGTTAGTCCAGTGTTGCAATGAGTAGAGGTAGGCTTGTCATTTTTGTTCATTATGTAAGGATCTGTCTGATATGTATGTCCAATACGTAGTCTGAGGACAACTTGGTCGAGCCGATTAGATGTTGCTATGCTTCTTCTGTGATCGATTTTCCAAAACTCCAAACTTTTTAGGTAATCGATTTTTTTGTTAATCATTTTAATGTATCGACATTATCAACTGAGTGATGTGGTACATCTCCATTATTGCTAATCTTGTATCGCCGAGGTGGTAAGGTTCAAATCTTTTTATAATAAGTGTATTTACTCCTGAAGAGGCGTCATAGAGGACGTGAAACATGTAGAAGAAGAATCAATTAGTGCAGATAGTTCACTGATTTTTCATCTATTGACCATGGGCCATTTCTCCTTCAATGAAGTGACTATATTTTGGTGGATAGCCGATAGTGATTGACAACAACCCTCCCTCATGTGCCTTATACGCTGTAATAAACCAAAAATGACTCCAGGTGAATAGGCAGAAACTAATTTTTTTGGCTGTGGATAAGAGTTAGAAAACAAATCACGGAATTTTTGGTCTTCACATAGTGTCTAATGAATACAGATCTATTGTACCATGGGGTGGGTGGCTTTAAATGTATTTTATATAGTAGAAAAGTTCAAAGAAATTTCATTTTCCTCATTAAAAAATAATTTATGATTCTTTGTTCCTACTTTCCCATTGAGTAACCAAGTAGGATGGGGATTGTGTAAGGAAAAGTTAAACATATTCTTAAGGTTACTGAAACTCTATTCACTTTCCTATTTTTGTTAGTCTAAATGTAGGAGGTACAAAGTAAAATACACTAAGTTTTTGCAATAATTGATTAGGTTCTTGACAGTTTTTGCTTGGAGCGATTCTAGTCGCAAATAGTAAGTAGTTCTAGCAGGGGTGGAAGGAATCTGAACCAATTCTTGAATAGAAGGGGTTGTAGGTGACGGCTAAATTTTTTTTTTCTCCCTTAGCCCGGTGGTTTGGCGGAGAAGAGCAGAAACGGAGGAGGGGGGGGGAGGCGAGCTGAGTTAGGTTTTTCAAAAACTCGGGGGTTGGGGGGGAGTGGTGAGGGGTGGGTAGGGGTGGATCGATAGAGGGAGCTTGGTAGGGAGAGATAAGGAACGCCGCTCCTCCCTTTCTCAATTATATAGCTCTCTCCTTCTCCCTCCCTCCGTTCCTCTCTCCTCGCTCTCTCTCCCTTCCTCCCTCCTCGCTCCCGCATCGCTCCTTCAATCCCTCCCTCCCTCCTTCACCAGCCACCCCCACCCCCTACCCTTTCCCTCCTCTCTCACCATCTCTTTCTCTATATTTCTCTTTTTTTCCATCTCTTTCTCTCTCTCCACCCCCTCATTTCTACTTTTTCCCTCACACAGCTACCCCCTCACACCATCTTCCATCTCCCTCTCTCTCACGCCACCCTTTACCACCTTGAACTCTCACCCTCTCTCTTACGCTCTTTCCCAGTCTCTTCATCCTTACACTTCTTTCTATTTCTCTCATCGCGGCCATTCTTCAACAATTACTATTATCCGACTTTTGGTCAATATCCCTCCATATTTTGTCATATTCATTATTAAATTTAGCTTCTTCTTTTTCTTTACCCACGACGATTGGTTATTGGAAGCTTCTTAACTACCCTGCTTCAATCTTCGGTGCCGTATAGTGATGGCCATCTTAGCTGATTACTCAGCTGTTGAGGTTCTTGTCATGATCGAACTTCTCAGAACGATAATAGTATTTAACCCCTTTAATGCCTTGAGAAAACACATGTCTGTGCGAATACCCGAAGAGTTCACTACAACAACAAAACTAAAAATGATAAAAAATGCAGCATATTGTGGGAGAAGGGATATTACAAACTTAACGGTTTTCACCGGAACACTCATTGCTCTTGAAACTATCTCGTGGCCAAATTCTACCTTATCGCTCTACAGTATTCAGTGCTTCGGTAACAACCAGCAGAGAACATAACAAAGCGTTCTTAATAAATACTTTTTTTAAATTGCAATCCAATGAATTTCAATAATTTATAAAGTTATTTCAAAATACAGAGCTCATTTGGAGTGTATAATAAGAGCCAAAGCTTCCACAACGACGGTATATCGTCGTTGGCACTAATTACAAGTGTAGCGAACAACGATATAACGACGTTGGCACTTTTCGCAAGTGTAGCGAACAACGTTATATCGTTTTTGGCACTTTTCGCAAGGGTAGCAAACAACAATATATCGTCGTTTGCACTTTTTCCAAGTGTAGTGAACAACGATATATCGTCGTTGGCACATTTCGCAAGTGTGGCAAACGCCAAAGTATCGTCGTTGGAACTTTTCGCAAGTGTAGCGAACAACGATATATCGTCGTTGGCACATTTCGCAAGTGTAGCGAACAACGATATATCGTCATTGGCACATTTCCAAGTGTAGAAAATGCCGATGTATCGTCGTTGAACACTTTTCGCAAGTGTAGTGAACAACGATATATCGTCGTTGGCACTTTTCGCAAGTGTAGTGAACAACGGTATATCGTCACTGGCACTTTTCGCAAGTGTAGTGAACAACGATATATCGTCGTTGGCACATTTCGCAAGTGTAGCAGACGCCAAAGTATCGTCGTTGGAACTTTTCGCAAGTGTACCGAACAACGATATAACGACGCTCATACTTTTCGCAAGTGTAGTGAACAAAGATATATCGTCGTTCGGCACATTTCGCAAGTGTAGCGAACAACGATATATCGTCGTTCGGCACATTTCGCAAGAGTAGCGAACAACGATATATCGTCGTTCGGCACATTTCGCCAGTGTAGCGAACAAAGATATATCGTCGTTCGGCACATTTCGCAAGTGTAGTGAAGAACGATATATCGTCGTTCGGCACATTTCGCAAGAGTAGCGAACAACGATATATCGTCATTCGGCACATTTCGCAAGTGTAGCGAACAACGATATACCGTCGTTCGGCACATTTCGCAAGTGTAGCGAACAACGATATATCGTCGTTCGGAATATTTCGCAAGTGTAGCGAACAACGATATATCGTCATTCGGCACATTTCGCAAGAGTAGCGAACAACGATATATCGTCGTTCGCCACATTTCGCAAGTGTAGCGAACAAAGATATATCGTCGTTCGGCACATTTCGCAAGTGTAGTGAAGAACGATATATCGTCGTTCGGCACATTTCGGAAGAGTAGCGAACAACGATATATCGTCGTCCGGCACATTTCGCAAGAGTAGCGAACAACGATATATCGTCGTTCGGCACATTTCGCAAGTGTAGCGAACAAAGATATATCGTCGTTCGGCACATTTCGGAAGTGTAGCGAACAACGATATATCGTCGTTCGGCACATTTCGCAAGTGTAGCGAACAAAGATATATCGTCGTTCGGCACATTTCGGAAGTGTAGCGAACAACGATATAACGACGCTGGTACTTTTCGCAGGTGTAGCGAATAAAGATATTTCGTCGTTCGCCACATTTCGCAAGTGTAGTGAACAACGATATATCGTCGTTCGGCACATTTCGCAAGAGTAGCGAACAACGATATATCTTCGTTTGCACTTTTCGCAAGGGTAGTGATATATAAGCACTTCATACAAAACTAAACATCAAGTTCGTGAACGGCTGAAATCGATCCTGGCGGAGGGGAGCGATTCAGGGGAGGAATTTCGAAAATTCGATATATCTCCGTTATATTACGTCCTATAGAAAGATTTCATAAAATCAATCTTATTGTAAATTTAATTGTCTATAAATTTTGTTATATACATGTATTCTCGATTATGAATATTAACAGAGATATTTGCATTTTTTACGTTTTCGACCTTTTCCTACTCCTACTCATGTCATAATAACAATAAGATGTAATATTCTAAGCTTAAATACCAAATATTGTTTTGATGATACCTTTGCTATGCGAGATACATGAAAATGTTTATTTGATCTACACCATATTCGACATTTAACCGTTTCAGACAACACTAAAGATTATATTTGTGTTTGGCAGAAATCGGAATAGGAGTAGTGAGGGATTAGAGGGGGAGGGTTCCAAAATTCATAATACCTGCGTTATTATGAGTCGAGATGTTATAGGACCAATCTTGTTAAACTATTGATGGTCCACTCCAGTATTCAGCGAGTTATTCTTTCTGGTTATCAGTCAGAATATGTCGGAGTATCATAGCAGTACGTGGAAAATCTGCTTTGTTTAGCAGACCCTGAGTGAGAGTCTTTTTACTTCTTCGAACAGAGTAAGTAAAATGTATTTTGTAAAAATATTTTGAAATAATTAATGTATGTTTCCGTTACAATGAATGCTGCCAAATATCCCACCAATAGATTAGTGATTGCTACCACAAGGATGAAATAATCAACATACCCGGAGTTTAAGAAATGTCCTTTCTATAACACGTCTTGATCTATAACAATGCTGTCCCAATTGCAAATAGTATCAAAGTCACAATCTTTCATGACTCATTTATTTCTTGTGTTAAATATTGTTCAAACAAAATTGCCCATCACGCAGGAGCTGCGTTTTTGAAGCAAGTTTCTCTCCTGATCTCTTTGACGTCATTTGAACACAGATGACACGTTATCTCGTACTATTTATTATATAAACAGCAGGCTTACTGCATTAATGGAATGAGTTGGGCTTTATTGAAGATTGAAATAGGAAGAAAGGTCTCTTTAATCTTTGAGTTACAAGTTAATTCGTAACACAGCAATTGTAAGAAGTGACATGTGAATGGGTATATAATCATTTGTAACCCCCAAAGATTATAAACGAGATATTTATGATTTTAAATGTTACCCCTATTTTAAACCACCATTTTACAAATCTCATAATGTCAACCGATCCCAAGCAAGAGGATCATGAAAATGTAACCGAAATATATATCAACGGAATGATAAGAAGGTCAAAATACCTCCATTCTTAATACTTCATCTATTAACTGCAGAGTACTTTGGGGCTGAACCGCCCCATCTTCAGTGCTCTGTGACACAACATTTACATTTATGAAACAACATGTAATATAAATAAATAATATAAGTCAATAAAAGGTAAAGTCAACGTATTAAAAAATTAAAAACAAATATATAAATATGTTAAATACAATGTAAAACTTATTACTAAAACATTTTCTAAATAACTATTAAATGAAGCATATTATAGAATAGAATTCTTAATAAATAGAATTTTACATTGGATTTTGACATATGTATATATCTGTTTTTAACTTTTTAATACTTCCCACCTTATAGAGACAATGTACCTCATCACAAATCATTTTCCTATATTTATTACAAATATTTTGTAGTTTTATTTAATAATTAAAAATTTTTGTATAAAAACATCCGTCATATATGAAGTTGTGTAATTTGTTTTTAAACAAAGAGCATTTTTTAATAGATTTAATACATTCGGGCAGAGCGTTAAAGAGTTTTACTCCTGAAAACGCTTTTCTCGAAATATTTATATTTGTTGTTAGGGGTTTGAAGCGTTTGCTTGTATCTTGTTTTATGATTATGCGTCATACAATATTTGTAAAACAGATGTTCAAGGGAAACGATTGCGATCCTTTCGTATTTCAGGACCAATCATAATTCTCAATCTGAAATTCCCGGTGTTTTTCCTTACCTAATTGAAATTTTAATTTGAAATCCCATTAGACTTATTTATAGTAACAATCACTAATTAAAAAGAAAATCTGAAAGGCCCAGCCATGTTGTATTTTTCTTTCTACGTGAAACCTACTGAGCTGTAAAGTGGTGCTTTTAATCAAAGCGTTACGCAAACACACTCTATTTCTCTCTTCGATCTTGTTTAATTATTTACTCATTACAATCTGCATGTATTGGTACTGACAGAGTTCCAGTTCTACCTCCCAGCGAATGCTAATTACTTCCTTAATGAGGGAAACAAATGAGAATGAAACAAAATACAATATTGATTAGCAGAGCATAGTCAGGGCTCAATTGATTAAAAACTCATTTTGATATTCCTTTTTGGCGTTTCACCTATTTTTTTTTTATCATAAATACGAAATCTACTTACGTTGTTAATCTGGTTGCGACATATATCGAATTTTAATTAATGAAGAAAAATGTATTTTGACTGTTTCAGTCTGAGTATCCAGGACACAAAATTCACAAATTATAAATTTGCATTATTAATACATTTGTACTAATGTACTAATGTTTTGTAATAGGTGCCTCAGAATGATCCAACTATTTTGAACAACAGTTTAAAATAATGATATTTGTAATTAGTTATTTATTGATACCAAAATTTTAACAAAGAGGGAAATTTTACTTTTTAAATATGACATTGTTAAATGACGCCCGCTTCTTTGACGACATTCTTCAAACATTGTGCGGGCGTTATTGAAGACTTTTCCTTCCGAAGTTGTTGAGTTCGAAAAAGTAAGGTCCAATTATGCACTTCGTGGACATTGCGACCCAAACTGTAACTTTGGGGCTATGCAAAGGGCGTTGGTGTAGCAACGTTGGATTGTTCTCTGCCCAAAATCGGCAATTTTGGCGATTCACATAACCGTTCACGTGAAAATGGGCCTCGTCGCTAGCGAAAATGTCAAAATCATTAAATCTCTCTAACATTATGTTTACATAATTTAACCTCAGAACATAATCATTTTCAAACTCAATTAGCGCCAACTAAAAATAGCGCCAAGAACTGAGCTAGCGAGCGTTGCCACTCCCCCACCTCCGCTCCACGTATTTAGTGTCTCGCTCACTTGTAAAATAGTTGGACCGTTCTAAGACACCCTGTCTAAAAAGAAAAATGCATTTTTAAAATCTATTTCCAGAAATGCTTTGAAAATCTAATCTAATATTTTGGAGAGAGGGGGTATTCGAAAATTCAAAATACTTCCGTTATTTTAAGCCGGATCGTGGAATGTTAGTGAACGAATCTTGTTAAGCTATTGATGTTCTACAATTGTTGTTCTTGCATTTTTTTCATAAAACAAGTATTTAGCGAGTTATTGTTTGAGCTTTTCTATTATAAGCCTTTTTGGTCTTTTATTTACATAGTAATAGAGGATATGTGGTGAGAGATCACAAGTGTTTTATACCAGCTAGTGGGAAATCTGCTTAGTTCACGCAGCCCATGCGTGACGGACTTTTAATTTAAGGCAATACTTGTTGGGGAGGAGTGTACTTAGGGAGCCTCGGAGGACTAAATGTGGAACCAGCTCAAGGCGGAGGGGCTAAGGAAGTGCTTCGCTCTGAAGTGAATTAGTAGCGTGTCAAACAGTAGTTCCATTCCACCAACTTCCTATTATCCTCCTTCTTTTGCCTTCTCTCTCTTTTACTCTAAATACTCTCTATTAAGAGTATTCTACACGAGCCTTCTTACTGTAGGGCTGCCCAAGCATAATTTTATGGAACTTGTTACTGTTTCGAGAAAATTAAAAAAAAATAATTGTTTTCTTTGAGATTTTTTTGCTTTGAAGTGTGTTGTTTTCTTACAGTAATGTTTGAAAGATATTAGAAAACCTTGCTGCTCGTAAGTATGCATCGGAGCTCGAGTAAGTTCCATTTCCCCATAAACTCTTGTATGTGACATCTGGACTGAAATCAAAATCATTACTGAAAATTTTTAATTTTGATTTATTTGTAATAGTTTAAATAATAGTATAATACTCATCCTACTTTTATTATGGTCGTGGGGAGGGGAGAGGGCCACGGCCTTGCGTGTGTGGCGACTGTCTACTGCCCTCATGGCGATAAAAAAAAGTCAGTCACTCAGGGACTAAATATATGGAATAAATCTATATAACAATATTTATAGTACACTTTATTTGCAATACAATTGGTTATAAACCATATTTGGATCCGACATATATTAACGGAGATATTTCAAAAAGTATCATGCATTAAAAATTGTTCAAGTGTTTTCTACTCGTATTTGATCGAACAGAATCGCAAAATATCATTTAGTTTTAAAATACATCCTACTCTTCAACACCATCGGCATCCGCAATAAAATTGTTAACTTGATGATAGAAATATTAGTCAGTGATATTATGCCAAGCATAATGAAAGTACGGGTATAGCTCTAACATTGAAAACTGTTAAAGATTATTTTTATGTCTAGAGCTAGAAAATTTTAAATATCTTTATTTATTGTGAAATGAAATAATATCAAATAACTTGGTAAAGATAGATAAAACCGTTTAAAAATATTAATAAAATATCTTCGGTATTGTTGATAATTATTATATACTTACGTTTTCAATTAATAATATATTTCTTGTATAATATCAAATATTTCCTTATACCAATTCAATTTTTGACAGAAATCATTCGAATTTTCTTTAAATATATGGAACACGCTACAAAACAAAAAAAAACCTTTTTATTTATTTATTAATATTAAATAAACGACCTAGAAGCAAAAATTGAAAAAAAAAAAATAGTTGCTCCCGGCGAGTTTCGAACTCGAGATTTCCAATTACAAAAAGAAAGCGCTACCCCCTGAGCCACACAGATTACTTGAATAAACTTTAACAATTTTTTTTAGACGAACACTTGAGAAGTGCGTTTTCTCGCTTTAACAGAATTGGTTTTTCATCCGGTACTAAACACTAAAAAATTTTCGTTTCAATCGGTGGGGGGAAGGCCGTGCACTCCCCTTGTAAGTCCTATGACTCTTAGGGAAAACATATACTTATGAAATGAGTACAAAAAATAAGATTCATTAGACTTTGAACATGATATTGATATTCATTTTTTTCGTTAGGAATTATAGACCTTTAAGATCCTTGGGCGTGATAACCTCGAAGTTGGTCTCCCATAAACCCAAAACCTAACCTAAACCTTTAAGATCCTTAGCCGCCCCCGAGCAGGGCTCAAGGGTTTCTCCGAGTTTTTACGTAGTGAGTGATCAACTCGACGTACAATCTCCGTCATCCAAGGAGCGCCTGGGATGAGTTGTCTCCAGAGGCTGAAAGAGCTGATTTCACGGTGGGCAGACAGTGGTAATATCAAGAAAGGCCAGATTGCTAGTCGACGGCATCATGGAACAGCACCGGACCGGCCAGGTCGGCAAATGCCGAGGGCCCACGGGCCACGAATGAGAAAAAGAAAGAACATAAATCTACAAAACCCATTAATTATATTATTAATTAACCCCCTCCCCAAAATATTTATTTACATTTGTTAATACATCGCTGATACATATTTCTATTAGTAAATGTTACGATTATATTTTGCACTTTATGCTATCCTTACAGGTTATTTAAAAATAAAAAAATTGGTAATGTTTAGTGAGGAACTAATGCTCTGAATTATTATTACTGGTAAATCTAGATTTATTTACAATCGTACAATAAATATTTGAATGAATTATATATGCGAATTTTATAACCTCAAAGTCATCAGCTACTTATTTTATCAATTTCAATTAAACATATTCTTATTAAAAACATGTTAGTAAGGGTATTATGATAAGCAAATATATATATATATATATATATATATATACAAATATATATTGCATTTCTTATTGGACATGAGATTGTCTATAAGTGATGTTAAATACATTTTCTCTGTATCTTGAACATTAAACGAGATATTCGCATTTTTTTAATTTTTAGCGTTCAGGAAACTACCACTCCTACTCATATCATATTAACAATAAGCTATTATTCCATGAACCACTTTATAAGAAACCTAAATATTAGATATTGTATTCATTGAACTTTTAGTGTGTGAGATACGGGAAAATACGTAGTGTGATGACATCAATTTAACATTTTTCGGTTTTGATTAACAAATAGATACCATATTCTATACGTTGTATGACTACGAGTATAATAGAGTAACAATCATAACTTCAGAAGGATATTGCACTAATTATATATATATATATATATATATAATTGGTACAATTTGCATAATGCGTATATACTTTAATGCAATAATTGTGAGGAAACTCTTTGGATTAGAAAACCATTTCCGTTGATTTTTCTGTATAAAGTTTTCTCTCAAACTAATGTGGCAGCACTTTGAATGTGTCAGGAGCTATTGCCTATTTCGGAACATTTTAAAAACGACGGGAAAATTGTGATGTTAGGATGTGAAGTTGTTGCCGAGGATTAGAAGACTACCTAAAAAGTTTATTCCTTTCTCCTCCAACCGCTCTACTGACCACTTCAATGAAACATTCGCTAACTTTTCTTTTTTCAATTATGAACGTAAAACAACAAAACAAGCCTCTGTGGCATATTAGTTTTGCCCCTTTCCTTTTTTTTTGTTGTTCATTTTGGGTTTGAATAATCCCAAGAAAAGTTGTACAACAATTGGAATGTTCATACAACTGCCTAGCTTGAGTATATACACAGTTAATTCTCCCAAGATTTGAATTATTACTTCAATTATATAATCTCAAATGATTCACTTATTTTCTGAAATAAAGGCTCAAATAGTCAGAGACAATCTGTGAACTATTGAATTGCTTGTCTTGTAATCTAATGAGTAATTCCTGATCGCTCGGGACTTATAGAATAGCCGTGCCCCCCCCCCCGAGCGAAATGTTTGATACCAAATATAATACAGACAATTTTTTATTTAGAAACAAATATATATATATATATATATACATATATATATATATATATATATACATATACATATGGGAAACAGGTCTTAATAACAGGAAGTCTTCCTATCAATTTCTTTATCAAAGCACAATGCCTTTCGGCACTAACGTGCCTTCATCAGGTGCTAACAAACACAGTTTAGACGAACGCTTAGCCCATGTGATGTATCCAATAATTAAATTTGAAATGTTTTAAGTAAAATACACTTACATACTAGCATCAGTCATACAAACAAGACTATCTTAAAAATATTAAAATCGAAGTCAAACATAAAGGGAATTTGATTAATTAAAAATATAGTTAAAATCAAATAAAACGTAAAAAACAAAATTATACATATTTTGAACATGAAAGACACGTACATTGGATAAATAAATGTTCTATAATTTAAAAATGATCCTACCTTTGCTGTATAATACACGCTAGAGCTACTTTTTTGTTTGTTTGTTAGCACCTGATGATAGTATATACATATATACTAGCTCAGATACCCGGCTTCGCCCGGGCATTCATTTGAGACTGAATGCTAATGGGATTTTCTTTTTGACAAGGCTTCAAGCAGACCAACTATACTTCCCGTCTGGACACATTATTTTCCCGTAAGGATCAGGTAGGGTACTTATATAATAGAAATTTTAGTTTTGATGAATAAATGAAAATAAGTGCCTAATGAATCCCACTCCAATATTTGACACATACCGAATACTTCAAAACATAATCGTGTATAGCATTTATTATAATGAAATATCATCTCTAATGTACATATTTCTGTCAAAAGCAATCCTAGGACACACTCTGGATCTTTCTTATGTACATAACATTATATACATAATAGTGAATGTGAGTAGAAAACAGATATAACATTTCGCATGAAATAAGTTAACACAATTTACTGGTTAGCCTCCCTACACCTTGAGCTTAAATGCTATCAACATTGCTTTACTTAAATTATTTATTTAAAACATTAAGAAATTCGAATTTTCTAGTAATTTATTTTTATAAATAAAATTGGTACCCTAAAATAATTTAATTTATATTCTAAAAGCGAAAACAAATATATATATATATATATATATATATATATATATATATATATACATATAAGTAATTATTGTTATTGGTTTCTTATATATATTAATTCACATGTTGCTGGCTGTGGGATTGTATATCAGGGAAGCAGATCTAAATAACAAAATAAACAACTTTTGTTATGTTCATATTTGCCGAAAAACCAATAGGAAACGAAATATCGCTATTTTTAATTTCTGGCTTCCCCTATAACCCCCACTCCTGCCCGTCCCTAGAAATGTTGGTATGGCTTGTTATAATAAAAGCGTTAGTGCTAATACATATACCGAGTTTTATTTATTTCGGTTGGGTCTTTTGTCCCAAATAAAATTGTTCATTTCCGCTATAGGTTTTAGCGTATATCTCGTTAATAATTCGGTTTACGAAAAAAGTGTATATAACAAAAGTTACTTTAAATAACAAAATAAACAACTTTTGTTATGTTCATATTTGCCGAAAAACCAATAGGAAACGAAATATCGCTATTTTTAATTTCTGGCTTCCCTTATAACCCCCACTCCTGTTCGTCTCAGAGGATATTAATATAGCCTAAAGTCTAAGTTGGGTTAGTAGTAATATACATACCAAGTTTCATAAAATTCGGTTCAGCCGTTTATGCGTGAAAAGGTAACAAACAAACAAAACAACAAACAAACAAACAGACACCAAAGAAACGAAATGCATTTATGGTGTCTATGACATGTGAAACGAAAAGTTATCGTGAAATTACGTGAAAAAAATCAATGTACTGACAGAGGTTACAATTTTATATATATATATATTTGTTTCTAAATAAAAAATTGTCTGTATTATATTTGGTATCAAACATTTCGCTAGTGAGGGGGGGGGAGGGCACGGCTAATTATATAAGTCCCGAGCGATCAGGAATTACTCATTCGATTACAAGACAAGCAATTCAATAGTTCACAAATTGTCTCTGACTATTTGAGCCTTTATTTCAGAAAATAAGTGTATCATTTTAGATTATATAATTGAAGTAATAATTTAAATCTTGGAAGAATTAACTGTGAATATACTCAAGCTAGGCAGTTGTATGAACATTCCAATTGTTGTACAACTTTTCTTGGCATTATTCAAACCCAAAATGAACAAAAAAAAGGAAAGGGGCAAAAATAATATGCCACAGAGGCTTGTTTTGTTGTTTTACGTTCATAATTGAAAAAAAGAAATGTTAGCAAATGTTTCATTGAAGTGGTCCGTAGAGCGGTAATAATAGCTTATTGTTAATATGATATGAGTAGGAGTGGTAGTTTCCTGGGCGCTAAAAATTAAAAAAATGCGAATATCTCGTTTAATGTTCAAAATACAGGGGAAATGTATTCAACACTACTTATAGACAATCTCATGTCCAATAAGAAATGCAATTTTTCGATCAGAGATATAATAACGAAGCGATTTTTATTTTCGAAACCCTCCCCCTCAACCCCCCCCCCTTCCACTGGTGAGATGTCTGACATAAACGAACTAGGTCTCTATTTTTACACAAAACTTTTAAAAATCGAGTTTGGTACCGATCGAAAAAAAATTGCGACCACTAGAGCGTTAACGGCAAATATGATATATGTGTGTGTGTGTGTGTGTGTGTGTATATATATATATATATATAAAATTGTAACCTCTGTCTGTACATTGATTTTTTTCACAAAATTTCATGATAACATTTCATTTCACATGTCATAGACACCATAACTGCATTTTGTTTCTTTTGTGTCTTTTTGTTTGTTACCTTTTCACGCATGAAGTTTAAGAAACTTGGTATGTATATTACTACTAACCCAACTTAGACTTTAGGCTATGTTAATATTCTCGAACAGGAGTAGGGGTTATAAGGGAGGCCTGAAATTAAAAATAGCGATATTTCGTTTCCTATTGCATTTTCGGCAATTATGCACATAACAAAAGTTGTTTATTTTGTAATTTGGAGTAACTTTTGTCATATACTTTTTTGTCCTATTCCGAACTATAAAGGCGTTATACGCTAAAAAGTATAGCTGGAGTCAACAATTTTATTTGGCACAAAAGACTCAACCAAACTCGGTATGTGAATAATCACTAACGCCTTCCGTATAAAAAGCCATACTAACATTTCTAGGAGTGAAGTCTTAAAATTAAAATTAAAAATGCACGGAAACGGAATATGAAATGGAGGACAGTGAAGTCTTACACAAAAAATTAATTTTATTATTGTCAAATCCACAGAAACGAGGGGTATTAACCCTAAACACTGGGAAGGGTAAGTGTCAGAATATTCTGCAAAGTAAAGCCTTGCCAAAAAAATACCATCACCATTCAGCCTCAAATCAATTCCCGAGCGAAGCCGGGTATCTCAGCTAGTCTATATATATATATATATAAACATATAAACATTTACAAACAAACACACACACACCAATGGGTTTGTAATTGGGTTGAGTAACTTTTGAAGAGTACAATCTCAATAGCTAATTACCTAGATAAGGGAAATCTGCTAATATATACAAGAGATGTGATGTTAAATAAAAATTCCTGCTGTCCATATCTCTGAGAATTTGTAATTAAAATGCTGTCATTTTTAACATTATCCAATTAACAACTAATAATAACTCCTTTCGTCTATTGTATGCAATTATTAAGCTCCTTAATATAATTAACCGTGGAAGAAAAACACCAGTTATAACTGTTTCTAGAGAAGACTGTGTATGTACTTGAAATAATATAAATTTGAAGACTATGGATATTTATACTAGGTTATGGAAATTTATAGATTAAATATAAGTTATTACTATTTATTAACGTCCACTTTTTGCAACTAAAGTTAATTGGGACGGGTTATCTACAGGTTACCACCCTTTTCTAGCCAGGGTGGGACTGAGGATTTTAATTAATGAATTTCGTCACTAAATAAATTCCCTTGCCCAGGCGGGAATCGAACTCGCGACTCTAGGATTACCATGTGAGATTAAAGAAAACAACAATAAAGTCCAAGACCAAAGACCAAAAAAGTCCGTCAAGCAGGGGCTGCGTAAACTAAGCAGATTTTCCAAGTGAAGTTTTAAGTTAGTAGAGAAATTTCACGAGAGTCGAGTAGTTAAGGAAACGGCCGAACTAGCTTTTGGCGGGAAAGTCACCCGTCCGTTAGCCTCCCAGATTTAATAAAAATGCAAATATCTCGGTTAATATTCAAGATAGAGAATACATGTATATAACAATATTTATAGTAAATTTAATTTGCAATATGGTTGATTCTGTACAATTTTTCGAGCCGACATATAGTAACGGAGATATTTCGAATTTTCGAAAATCCTCCCCTCTAAACCCCCCCTCCCACTGGTCCGATTTCAGCCGTTAACGAACTTAATCTTTCTTTTTACATAAAACGACTAAATATCGAGTTTAGTTACGATCAAACAAAAATTGCGACCGCGAGAGCGGTAAGACAAATATATATATACACACACAGTTTTGAACGGACCTCATTTTCGTCATCTACTGTCATGTACATCGATGGACATTTGAAGAAAAATGTCGAAAATTCCGTCGTGAGTACAACCTCAATAGCTGATTTCCCTTAAGGGAAATCTGCTAAAACTCTAAATCAAGAATAATAATCACTTATACAAAGCAAATTTTATTAGAAATAAAATATATATTTACATCATGGAGAAACTAAGTAAAATAGCGGGATAAAATATATTTTTTCTGTAATCGTTGAATAATTGTACATTACTAAACTGAAATGAGTGATGAAAGTGAAACATTTTGCAATAGAGTGAAGAAATTAATCACTTTCAGCACAAGTGAAGAAAGTGAATTGCCTTCTTAATTAGTAATAAGTATAAATTAAAAAATAATTTGAAGTTGGAAATTAAAGGCTTTTAAATGTTTCTTAACATTGTAAGAATTTATTTTAACAAAATAAATTGAAATGTGAATGAATTATTGGTGGAAATAATCAATATATTTTAAAATTTAAATATAATAATAATTACCTTCCTTGTTTATGACCTGCACTTGTTTATAACTGCACTACTTCACAATCATCACTAGTTGTTTTATAACTATGCTTGTAACCTTTCACAACCATGCTTATAACCTACCAACAACATACCATAATCTTCACAACATCCTAATTTTGTTCATATTCTGGTTAGATCTGATCATGTATTACACGATTACAGAAAAAATTTATATTACACTCGTGACGAAAGTAGAATTTACAACTCTCGTGAAATTACCACACTCGCTTCGCTCGTGTGGGTAAACGTTTCACTCGAGTTGTAAAGTGATCTACTTTCGTCACTTGTATAATAAATAACTATTATACTTAGAAATAGAAATATACGGTGAGAAGAAATCAGCGGTATGTCATTCCAGCCATTAGTGTGTTATTTCTAGACATTTATTTTATTATTATTTTTTTTACAGATCTTTTATTCAACGCCTTTATTGGAGGAATTTAACACTACCAACAGGAGTTTAGCATATAGGAACTGGTGTGAATGAATGGCTTTAATGGAGATTGATTGACTGGGGAGCTATAGAGAAACAGAGCATAGTTGGAGTGCCTGCCAAGGTATTGGTGAGTGAGGCAAGTCTGTAGCGGGGCCCTTTGTAGTGCCTACAATGTGACAAACCCTAAAGTGGTTTGCATACTCTTTCACTTTGAGCCAACCACTCAACCAGATAAATTCCTTTCCCTTTGAGAATGCTCGCGCTGAGCATTATGACTGTTTACACTGAGCCCATTACTCGTACACAATCGGGAACCCTTACCGGCTCATATTTATTTTCAATATTTTATTTTTATTATTCGGGATAAAGGGAATAATATTTGAGCGGCATACCTTATACACTCCTTTCTAAGAGCTCTTTACCTCTGACTATGATTCATAATGCTTGTGAATTCCTACATACACACACACACACACACACACACACACACACACACACACACACACACACACACACACACAAACACACACACATCCCCCTAGCGAAATGTTATGTTTGGTACCAAATATAATACAGACAATTTTTGACTAGTGGCTGGGATCTAATGTCTGACTGTTAACCTTTCGATGGTAACAGGGGTGATGCGTCACCCCACGTAGATTTATTTTTTTATGTTTTATTGGTTGACGTGGTAGAGCAAACCTTAGTCAATTGCTAATCTCACTTCGCGTTAGTGCTGTTCGATTAAGAGTGTTGGTCCCCGTATCAGAGCCTGTTTACCTGATTTATCACGTGCTTGGGGTGACTAGTTACCGCAGTTACTTTTCTCGGTTGACGACATTTTTAGCATTTATTTGCATAAAGTGGATTCCTGCAATGTTAATGACCCAAATTTTGCCGCATTTGTGAAAGAGTGTCTAGAGGATGAAAGCAATGTCAATTCTGGTGATGATTCAAGTGGTGAAGAAGATATCCTACAGGAAGAAAGTGATGTTGATGATATAATAGAAGGATACTCTTCAGAAAAGGAGGAAGAAACGTCATCGCCTTCGGACACTGTAAAAGGTAAACATGGTCATGCTTGGTCATTGAAACCACCTGAACCAAGCAGAACACAAGCCCATAATATTGCAAAAATCCCTCGAGTAAAACCCTATTCAAACATCACATCTGAACTTCATGCCCTAAACATACTTATTGACCCAACTATAGTTGATAGAAATGTTCAATTTAAAAACCTGGAAATATGTATTCATCGTGAAAACTACATCTATGCTCACGAGCAAATGACAAAAAAGTGAAAACTTACTGCAGGAAATGCGGAAAACCTACGTGCAGCGAGCATCGTAAGTGTGTAGCAACTGCTTCAAATAGTGACTTTCCAATCTATTTTTCATTTTTCAGTTGTCGATTGTATTAATAATAGTTTAATATAAATGTCAAAATGTAAATAAATCATTGTGTTAACATTAATCTCCTTTATTGATTATATAATCCCTTGGGGTGACTCGTCAGCCCATGTTACCTTTCTAAGGTGTCAAAATAGTGTTACCAGTGTGGAAGATTAATAAATAATAAAATTTTACTTTTTGGGCGTTCATTCTCCTTGAACTGCAATTTACAAACCAGCTCAGCTGACATTCTTTGGAGTCATTTCCTATTGCTAAAGATGATTTTATAGTACTTATTAACGTGCACTTTGGACTACTATTGTCCATGGTACAATAGTCCTACCAAGTCCTTACTATGGAGAGGAATTTTATTTAAATGAGTTCGTTGTTAAAGAAATCCACATTGGGAAAGGAACCTACCATTCTAGGTTTATCATATGAGACTCACATGGAGGGGCTCAGGTTAGCCATGTGAGCTAAAGCGTTGACCTTTATCTCTCATGGTAAACCTAGAGTGGCGAGTTCAATTCCCGCCTGGGCAATAGGAATCTATTTAGTGGCGGAATTCATTAAATAAAATCCTTAGTCCCACCCTGTCTAGAAAAGGGTGGTAATCTGTAGATAAACCCGTCCCAGTTAGCCTTAGTTGCAAAAAGTGGACGTTAATAAATAAATAAAAATTAACTCACAGTGTTAACCTGCTGCAGATGAGATCTGCCAGAATCTTCCTTTACGTACCTCGGTTTTCTCCTACGTAAGTTGAATATGTTCAATTCGTTTCTTTTTTTAGATATAACTTATTTGTTAAACATTTGTCTCATATTCGTCTATTTTTTTTTTCTTTTAAAGAAACAAAAGATATGATTCAGTTTCATTTTATTAAAAGACTTCAAAGGCCCGATAAAAAGGTTGCAATGCTAAGGGCTTCCGTTTGTGCTTTGGGCTAACGGGGTCTGTGTAAACACTAATATCGTTTGAATGGTGGGCTTTGGACGGGCTGTAGAGTGACTGAAGGGAATTAGCTGGTCGGCTGAAACGGAAAGAGTATGCAAAGGGCTTTGGTTGGTCACATTGTCATGGCAACAAAGGATCCAAGGCAGGCTTCCCGATACCTCCAGCTCTGCTCCCTTCCCCAACATGTGGCTGCATTACTCAAGGGGATTTTTTCCACCATGGCCAACCCTATTTCACGAGCCAGTACCCGTACGCCCCGCGGGCCAAGCCCTCCCCCTACCCGCCTATAAGCGAATAATCATAATTCGTTTTCCTCCATTGACTGTTCCACTATCGTCCCCAAATTGAGTTTTCCGACTACAAATTTAGCCGTTGTTAATTCACAATATTCCAGTACTGGCCATATGCCAAAGCAACAGTCAAGCCTGTATCCCGCTGGGCTCACCCCGTTCGCCAGACAAAGGGGCTCGAGCACTCTCCAAGTTGCATATCCTATTATTTGTACATTTTGTTCTTAATGACCAAATGTTCAAAGTAAACTTCTTCTCTTAAACAGATGGACACAAGTCCTTAGTTAAGTCTGTACTTTAGTAGGATACCATACGTTCCCTCCACTATAAGAGTCCTTCAACTTTAACATTTCATTAAACACCATTATCAAATATTGCAATCAAAAAGATGACTCTTATTTCGTAACCTGCTTCTTTCAGGATTGAGCCTGAATTTCCATTCTCTAAATTTTAAGGCAATTATGGAAATATGCCTATTTAAATTCACTTAACCAATCGATGACGGAAAATTAGAGAGCAAAATTAATTGCCTTTTGGTTGTCAATATGTTTATTTGGATTTATCTTTGCCAATTTTTAGCAGATTTCCCTTAAAGGGAATCAGCTGTTGAGGTCGTCCTCATGACATGATTTTCGAAAATTTTATTCGAATGTCCATCGATCCTACCCAGGAGATGACGAAAATGAGGTCGGTTCAAAATGTTATATGTATATGTATATATATATATATATATATATATATATATATATATATATATGCAGGGAATAGAAACAGCATTTGGCACTGACAAGAAAATAGCACACATGTTACCCAGCTGCAAAGATCAACTCCAGACAAAAATCCCAGGAATATACAGCATACCCTGTTCTTGCGGCTTAGAATATATTGGACAAACCGGCAGATTGATAAACACCAGGGTCGCCGAGCATATCAAGAGTTTAAAAAAGTTTCGGACAGAAGAATCAGCAATAGCAGAGCACTTGTGGGAAACTAACCACAGCATCAAATTCGATGAAGTTAAGGTGCTGGTCAAGGTGAATCGATACCAAGAAAGACTGGTTGAGAAGCTATAGAAATCGTGAAATGCCCATTCAACATCAATAGGGAGGATGGATACAGACTCAGCAAACTCTGGAAGCCCGACATTCCACAGAGACCACGGACAATAAACATAAACGACGGTATAGCGGGTGAACGACCACCGGAAGAAGTATCCGTAGACTCCTGGAGGGGACGACTCCGCCCAAGGAAACTGGACAAAGCCTACAAATATACCTGAGGTGAACACACACTCTTCAGTCTCAGAGATAGCCATGAAGAAGCTAGAAGTATTTAATATATATATATATATATATATATATATCTAGCTCAGATACCCGGCTGCGCCCGCGAATTCATTAGCGGCTGCATGGTGCTGGTATCTGTTAGCAGGCATTACCTTGCACCACATTTTGACATTTAGCCGTCCCAGTGTTTAGGATTGATACCCGTCATTCCCGTGGATTTGCTAATAACAGAATTATTTGTTCGATAAGGCTTCACAGTCTTCGATATTTTTATATTTCCCGTCTCTTATACATGTAAATATGGTGAATTTTTATTTCAGGCCACCCTTATAAGCCCCCCTCCCATTCGAACCTAAAAATTTTAATATAGCGAATAATCATGGAAGAATTAATTCTAATTGACATACCTGAGTTATTTTAAGTTCGGTTATAATGATTAGCCGTCAATGAAATAGTTGACTCCGCTTTAATTTATAGTGTATAGTCTCGTTTAATACATAGTTATAAGACAAAAGTAAATATTAGAAAAGTTTCACTAAATAACGAAATACACCACTATTATTATGTTTCGATTTGACGAAATAACCGATAGAAAACGAAATACCGTTTAATTATAAATCAGGCCACCCTTACAACCCCCACACCTTGCCCGTCCCAAAAATGTTGGTATGGATGTTTCTAAAAAGGGTTAGTTCAGTGCTAATACACATACCTGTAGTTTTATTTATTTCGGTTGCGTCATTGTCCCAATATAAAATTGTCACTTCTATGCTATAGGTTTTAGCGTATATCTCGTTTATAAACTTCCGTATACCGAAAAAAAGTGTAAATATAACAAAAGTTACTCAAAATAACAAAAAAAACAACTTTTGTTATGTGCAAAATTGCCGAAAATGCAATAGAAAACGAAATATTGCTATATTTTAATTTCAGCCCTCCCTTATAACCCCCCACTCCCTGTATTCGTCCGAGAGAATATTAACATAGCCCTAAAGTCTAAGTTGGTTTATTAAGTAGTATAACATACCAAGTTTTCAAAAAATTCTGTTCAGCCGTTTATGCGAAGAAAGGTAACAAACAAACAAACAAACAAACAAACAGACATACCCCAAAGAAACAAAATGCAGTTATGGAGTCAAAAGAACATGATAAACGAAAAGTTATCGTGAAAATTTCGCGAAAAAAATCAATGTACAGACAGAGGTAACAATTTTATAGAAATATAAAATATAAAAATATATAGTATCTATATATATTATATATATATAAATATAACTTCAATATATATATAACTTATTGTAACCTCTGTCTGTACATTGATTTTTTTGTTCGCGAAATTTCACGATAACTTTTCGTTTCACATGACATAGACACCATAACTGCATTTTGTTGCTTTCGTGTAAGTTTGTTTGTTTGTTTGTTTGTTTGTTTGTATGGTTTGTTTGTTTGTTTGTTTGTTACCTTTTTCACGCATAAACGGCTGAACCGTATTTTCCTGAAACTTGGTATGTATATAACTACTAGCCCAACTTAGACTTTAGGCTATATTAATATTCTCTAAGACGAACAGGAGTGGGGGTTATAAGGGAGACCTGAAATTAAAAATAGCGATATTTCGTTTCCTATTGTTTTACTCTTATTATAAGCAAAATATTGCCATAACAAAAGTTGTTTTATTTGTAATTTAGAGTAACTTTTGTTATATGCACTTTTGCTGTTTACGGAAGTATAAATGAGTTATACGCTAAAAGCTATAGCGGGAGTCCACAATTTTATTTGGGACAAAAGACTCAACCGAATTAAACCAAACTGGGTATCTGAATTAGTACTAACGCCTTCATTATAATAAGCTATACTAACATTTCTTGGGACGGGCAGGAGTGGGGGTTATAAGGAAGGCCTGAAATTAATAATAGTGATATTTCGTTTCCTATTGCATTTTCGGCAAATATGCCCATAACAAAAGTTGTTTATTTTGTTATTTAGAGAAACTTTTTTATATACACTATCATTGTATACCGAAGCATAAAGGCGTTATATGCTGAAAATTATAGCGGGAGACAACAATTTTATTTGGCACAAAGACACAACCGAACTAAATAAAACACTCCGTATGTGTATAAGCACTAACGCCTTCATTATAATAAGTCATACTAACATTTCTAGGGACGGGCAGGAGTGGGGGTTATAAGGGAGGCCTGAAATTAATAATAATGATTTCCTAATGGGGTTTCGGCAAATATGCACATAACAAAAGTTGTTTATTTTGTTATTTAGAGAAATTTGCTCAACACTTCATTTCAATATGAACTACCAGGTACCTCTCCTGAAAAAATTAATTCAAATGTATGACAATATTTTCTCCTTATTAATTCAAATCTATGCATAATGCACAGGAGACGGGAAATATGATAATATGCAAAACAGTGAAGTCTTACATAAAAAAATTATTTTATTAATAACAAATGCCAACAACGGGTATTAACCCTAAACACTGGGACGGGTAAATGTCAAAATGCTGTGCAAAGTAAAGCCTTGCCAGAAATATACCATCACCATTCAGCCTCAAATGAATAATAAAATAATACTGTGAATCAATATTTTAAGGAAAACTATGGAGATGCTGGAGCGGAAGGAGGCCGGAGCCTAAACAGTTAATTGAGTTAATTTATTTCCTGTGAAATGATTTCCACTGAGCTCTACTATTACAAATATAATCTAATGTACAAAACTATGTTTAAACTATATGTGCTTCAAATTGCTGTTTGACAGGTAATAAGTATTCATTATAACAGGATATTTAATTGTAAATAAATTGCTTCCACGATTCTGGTTTGAAGTTATTCAAAAAGGTGAGTTGGAAAAGTGGAGAGGGATAGTATTCTAGGAAACACAATTTTTATTTATTACATTCCAAAATTTATAAATTCTCATCTATACAGTCGCCTGGGCCTGACCACTCACGGGAAAAACAATGCGCACCAGACGGGGAAGTGAAGTAAAACATTGAAGCCTTGCTCAAAAAAAAAAAAAGAAAATACTATTATCATTCTGCCTCAAATGAGTTCCCCGAGCGAAGCCGGTTACCTTAGCTAGTTATATATATATATATATATATATATATATATATATATATATATATATATATATGTCTGTTAACGCTCTAGCGGTCGCAATTTTTGTTTGATCGTCAGCAAACTCGATATTTAAACGTTTTATTTAAAAAGAAAGATCAAGTTCGTTAACGGCTGAAATCAGACCAGGAGGAGGGTGGGTTTAGAGGGGAGGAATTTAAAAAAATCGAAATATCTCTGTTACTATACGGTATATAGAACCAATTTTATTGCACATCAAATGTACTATAAAGATTGTGATATACGTTTATTCTCTATCCTGCATATTAACCGAGATATTTGCATTTTTCAGTTTTCAGCCTTCAAGAAACCCCCACTTCTACTAATGTGATATTAAAAAATTCAAGACCATTTTTTAAAACAATATTTTTTTTGAACATTTACGTCCATCATGCAGGGACTGCGTACACTAAGCAGATTTTCCACATGAAATACACATTACAATAGATAAATCGATATACTGCTAACAGAACTCCAGATGAATATTTAGTTAATAAATACTAACGATAATGAGAAATGATTCAGTCAATTTACACTTGAATAATCTCTCCAACGGAAGGCGGGTGAATTGTAAACAAACAGGTCAGCCAAACTCTCAGAGATGAATAAATAGATAGAAATATTCTACTGTATACTCAGTACAGTCATTAAAGAATAAAGCAGGGGCTGCGAAAACTAAGCAGATTTCCCACGTGAAGTTTTACAATAGAGAAATCTGCCTAATAACAACTCTAGTAGTAAGAAACCTCTAAACCTAAAACATTATTTAGGGCGTAATAACCCAGTAGTTTCTAGCCCCAAAAAACAGTTAACCTAACCTCTAAACCTATTCACGAGGGACGAATAGTTATGGAAATGGCCACCAGAGCTCTCGGCGGAAAGTCCGAACATAGCCTACTGGGGACAACACGCAGAATACAAATCCCCCCTCTAAACCCTCCCTCAATAAGATTGGTTCTGTATAATTTTTCGATCCGACGTATAGTAACGGAGATATTTCGAATTTTTGAAAATCCCCCCTCTAAACCCTCCCTCCCACTGGTCCGATTTCAGCCGTTAACGAACTTGATCTTCCTTTTTACATAAAACGATTAAACAAAAATTGCGACCGCTAGAGTGTTAACAGACAAATATATATATTTATATATATATATAGTTTTGAACGGAACTCATTTTCGTCATCTCCTGGGTAGGATCAATGGACATTTGAAGAAATTTTTCGAAAATCGCGTCATGAGTACGACCTCAATAGCTGATTTCCCTTAACGGGAATCTGCTAATAAATAAAAGCTTGCCTGCATTTGGCTAGTGAATGCTCGATCCTGAACTCCTGCTTCAACACGGCTTATTATCATGGTCGCAATATTTATTGCTTTAAATGAATTTAATAAAAACGTGGGGGCTGCGCAAACTAAGCAGATTTCCCTCGTGAAGTTTAATAATAGATAAATCTACATACTGGTAACACAACATCACCTTGAGTATTAAGTAATTAAATACAAACGGTAATAAGAAACCTCCCAACGGAAAGCATCTGAAATGTAAACATACAGTTCTGGCAACTTCTTGCCGGAAAGAAAAACAATTATTGAAATATATCTGAATATAACGCATTAATTTGATTGAAAACTATTTACTATAGCTAGCGTTGCAATTTATAATGTATCAGAATAATTTTTATCTCGATCACTCAAATTTTAGTAATCCAAGAATAAAAGAAGGGGTGTGGTTCATCTGAACATATTTGCATTTATCACGCATAATAAAGGTCTCTTGGAAACAATATCTGGTATTTAAGCTTCGTATTTTCTTCATCTCCTGGGCAGGATCGATGGCCATTTAAAGACATTTTTAAAACATCGCACCGTGAGTACAACCTCAATAGCAGATCTGCTAATAGGATCACCGACAGGAGGGTCCTGACTCAAGTGTCAAATCCCCATAAAAAAAAAAAAAAATGAGAAGTGAAACTGGAAAAATCTTCGGGTCATGTTTGCATAGCGGGAAGTCAGTCGAGCTACTGTCCCACTAATCAACCGCCTCCGTCAAGAGCACGGACCAATGAATGGGCTTTGCTACCACCGACGACTCACCATCATAATCATTTACTACTTACAACCGGCGTCACAAATAAAAAGTCCGTCACGCAGGGGCTAAGCAGATTTCCTACGCGAATGTTTATAATAGACGTACAGGTAACTACCGAGAATGCTAAGTGAATAAATACAAAGGGTAATGAGAAATCTTTCAGCCAAGTTGCAATAAAAATTAATATATATATACACATAATTGTAACCTCTGTCTGTACATTGATTTTTTCGCGAAATTTCACGATAACTTTTCGTTTCACATGTCATAGACACCATAACTGCATTTTGTTTCTTTCGTGTATGTTTGTTTGTTTGTTACCTTTTCACGCATAAACGGCTGAACCGAATTTTATGAAACTTGGTATGTATATTACTATTAGCCCAACTTAGACTTTAGGCTATATTAATATTCTCCACGACAAACAGGAGTGGGGGTTATAAGAGAGGCCTGAAATTAAAAATAGCGATAATTCGTTTTCTATTGCTTTTTCAGCAAATATGCACATAACAAAAGTTTTCATTTTGTTATTTAGAGTAACTTTTGTTATATGCACTTTTGCCGTATACGGAAGTATAAATGAGTTATACGCTAAAAATTATAGAGGGAGTCCACAATTTTATTTGGCACAAAAGACTCAACCGAACTAAACCAAACTCGGTATGTGAATTAGTACTAACGCCTTCCTTATAATAAGCCATACCAACATTTCTAGGGACGGGCAGGAGTGGGGGTTATAAGGGAGGCATGAAATTAAAAATAGTGATTTCCTATTGGGGGTTCGGCAAATATGGACATAACAAAAGTTGTTTATATTGTTATTTAGAGAAATTTGTTCAACACTTCTTTTCAATATGAACTACCAGGTACCTCAAATGAAAAAATTGATTCAAATGTATGTCAATATTTTCTCATTAATAATTCAAATCTATGCATAATGCACAGGAAACGGGAAATATGACAATATGCAGGACAGTGAAGTCTTACATAAAAAAATAATTTTGTTATTAACAAATCCACAGAAACAACGGGTGTTTACCCTAAACACTGGGACGGGTACATGTCAAAATATTGTGCAAAGTAAAGCCTTGCCAAAAATATAACATCACCATTCAGCCTCAAATGAATTCTCGAGCGAAGCCGGGTATCTGAGCTAGTCTCTCTCTCTCTCTCTCTCTCTCTCTCTCTCTCTCTCTCTCTCTATATATATATATATATAGCATTTTTTAGCAGATTTCCCCATAGGGAAATCAGCTATTGAGGTTGTACTCATGACGGAATTTTCAAAATTTTTCTTCAAATGTCCATCGATCCTACCCAGGAGATGACGAAAATGATGTCCCTTCAAAACTGTATATATATATCTATCTATCTATCTATCTATCTATCTATCTATATATTTGTCTGTTACCGCTCTAGCGGTCGCAATTTTTGTTTGATCGTTGCCAAACTCGATATTTAGTCGTTTTATGTAAAAATAAAGATCAAGTTCGTTAACGGCTGAAATCGGACCAGAGGGAGGGGGGGTTTAGAGGGGAGGATTTTCGAAAATGCGAAATATCTCCGTTACTATACGTCGGATCGAAAAATTGTATAGAATCAATCTTATTGAAATTTAAATTTACTATAAATATTGTTATATACATTTATTCTCTATCTTGAATATTAACCGAGATATTTGCATTCTGCGTGTGGTCACCAGTAGGCTGTTCCGACTTTCCGCCGAGAGCTCTGGTGGCCATTTCCATAACTATTCGTCCCTCGTGAATAGGTTTAGAGGTTAGGTTAACTGTTTTTTGGGGCTAGAAACTACTGGGTTATTACGCCCTAAATAATGTTTTAGGTTTAGAGGTTTCTTACTACTACAGTTGTTATTAGGCAGATTTCTCTATTGTAAAACTTCACGTGGGAAATCTGTTTAGTTTACGCAGCGCCTGCGTGACGGACTTTTGTTTCTTTCGTGTCTGGTTGTTTGTTTGTTTGTTACCTTTTCACGCATAAACGGCTGAACCGAATTTTATGAAACTTAGTACGTATATTACTACTAACCCAACTTAGACTTTAGGCTATGTTAATATTCTCTGTGGCAAACAGGAGTGGGGGTTATAATGGAGGCCTTAAATTAAAAATAGCGATATTTCGTTTCCTATTGCATTTTCGGCAATTATGCCCATAACAAAAGTTCTTTATTTTGCTATTTGGAGGAACCTTTGTTATATACACTTTTGTCGTATACCGAAATATAAAGGCGTTATACGCTAAAAATTATAGCGGGAGTCAACAGTTTTATTTGGCACAAAAGACTCAACCGAACTAAATAAAACGCGGTATGTTTATTAGCACTAACGCCTTCCTTATAATAAGCCATACTAACATTTCTAGGGAAGGGCAGGAGTGGGGGTTATAAGGGTGGCCTGAAGTAAAAATTTGCGATATTTCATTTTATATTTGTTTTTCGACAAACGTGCACATAACAAAAGTGGCTTACTTTTGTTCATTCACTTTTGTCGTAAAATGAAATATATACGGGATATACATAATCTAAATCTATAGCGGGAGTCGACGATTTTATTAGTGCTTATTTAAGTGTTTTTAATATAGGCATTTTATGACAAATGATGTTAAGTTTTAATCTTATCTATTTCGATTATTTAGTTCAAAGTATGATTCGGATCGGTGAGATTATAATCTCCGCCCACCCCCCCCCCCTCATTTATTTATTTTCCCTAGAAAATAACTTTGTAACTTATTTCCAATAAAAGGTAATTGACTTTACTGATTTCCTGTTTAATGCTGGTATTACGGGAAGTGATTTCACTGAGATCTACTCTTACGAATATAACCTTACTCGCTAAACTATGCTTAAACTATATGTGCTCGGATGGGATTTTGAAAGGAAATATGTCCATTATAGATGATATTTAATTGTAATAAATGCTATTCATCATAATGGTATGAATTATTCAAAAACGGTGATTCAAAAAGTGTAGAGGGATAGATTAGGAACACATTTTTATTTATTCTTCATAACTAAAATTTCTATTCCATTAATACCCTACATTTAGCCATTAGGATCGGCTATTTCGGAAAAAACAATACGCCGTGGAGGGAAGTGCAATTGTTCACATTAAGTCTTGATCTAAAAATACCATCACTAGTCAGTCTACAATGATTTCCCGAGCATCGCCGGGTACCTTAGCAAGTAATCTCTACAACGGAAATCGGCTGATTTGTAAACATACAGGTCAGCCAACCTCGTAGCGCTGACTAGATAGATAGCCGGAAAGACAAACAATTAATGAAATATATCTGAATATAACATATTAATTTTATTGACTACAATTTACTAAAGCTAGTGCTGTAATTTGTAATGAATCAGAATCAGTTTTATCTCAATCACTCAAATTTTAGTAATCCAAGAACAAGAGAGTGGAGTGAGTTAACAAACGTATTTGCATATATCTAAGAAAGTAAAAGTTCAATGAAAACAATATTTGGTATTAAAACTTGGTCTGAAGTGGTTCGTGATATATCAGCTTATTGTTAATATGACATTAGTAGGAGTGAGGCTTTCCTAAGGGCTGATTAAATAAAAGCATACTTCCAAATATCTCAGTTAATATTCATGATACAGAAAATATGAATAGAAAAATATTTATAGAACATTAAATTTGCAATTAGATTACAAATTGATGATTAGTGTAAACTAAGCTGGAAAAGAAAGAGGGAAACGAGCACTTCAGCAATGCATAGCCCCTGAAGAGGTGGCAAGTAAGCCATGAAACATGTAGGGCAGTTTCAATAAAGTTTGCACCGAAAAAGTGTTTTAGCAGATTTCCCCTAAGAGAAATCAGCTATTGAGGTCGTACTCATGACGCGATTTTCGAAAAATTTCTTCAAATGTCCATCGATCCTACCCAGGAGATGAAGAAAATGAGGTCCGTTCAAAATTTTATATATAGATATATATATATATATATATATATATATATATATATATATATATATATATATATACATTTGTCTGTTAACGCTCTAGTGGTCGCAATTTTTGTTTGATCGTTACGAAACTCGATATTTAACCGTTTTATGTAGAAAGACAGATCAAGTTCGTTAATGGCTGTAATCGGACCAGTGGGAAGGGGGGTTAGAAGGGGATTTTCAAAAATTCGAAATATCTCCGTTATTATACATTGGATCGAAAAATTGTATAGAATCAATCTATTAAGAGTGTTCAGAATTATTAAGAGTGTGGTCGGGTATTGTTCGGATTAGTTCGGCCGATTCCGTAACTGTTCCGCTCTGGTGGAAGCTTCTTCTAACCTTACCTGTCGTTTCAGCTTTTACTTTGTGAGATTTATGCAAATACGTTCTGTTCATCCACCCCCCCCCCTTCTTTAGTTCTTGGACTACTAAAATTTGAGTTATTAAAATATAAATTATTCTTACAATTCAGAAGCCGTTTCCGTTGAGAATTTATTAAAATTAACTGAAAAATTTCTCATTACCGCTTGTATTTACTCACATAAATATATACATATGTTTCCGTGTGTGTGTGAGTGTCTGTTAACGCTCTACCGGTCGCAATTTTTGTTTGATCGTTACCAAAGTCGATATTTAATCGTTTAATGTAAGAAAAAAGATTAAGTTTGTTAATTATTGAAACCGGACCACTAGGAGGGAGGGGGGCGTTTAGAGGAGGATTTTTGAAATATCTCCGTTACTATAGTTCGGATGGAAAAATTGTATAGCAACAATCTTATTGAAAATTAAATTTACAAGCAATATTTTTATATAAATTTATTCTATATCGTGAATATTTACCGAGATATTTGCACTTTTCAGTTTTAATCCTTCAGCAAACCCCTCATGTCACATAAGCAATACTATGTTATATAATAAACCACTTTCTTAGAAGCTTAAATATCAAATATTGTTTTCAAGAGACTTTTGTTATATGAGATACATGAAAATATGTTCTGTCGAGCCCCCCCCCCCCCCCACAGCACTAAGTTCTTGGACTACTAAAGTTTGAGTAATTGAGATAATAGTTATTCTGATTCATTATAAATTACAGTACTAATTATAGTACTTTCAATAAAATTAAAGTGTTATTTTCAGATATATTTCAGTAATTGTTTTTCTTTCCGGTGAAGAATATTTCTATCTATCTGTTCAGCTCTAAGAGGTTTACAGACCTGTCTGTTTACAACTCAAGCGCTTTCCGCTAGGAGGAAAGATTTCTGATTACCGTTTGTATTTATTCACTTAAGTGGCGTTAAGTGTTACCAGTATGTAGATTTATCTATTGTAAAACATCACGAGGGAAATCTGCTTAGTTTACCCAGCCCCTGCGCGACGGACTTTCTATTTGTATCGCGTTACCGTTTCCTTCTAATATATTTGATGTCAGATCAAGTAATTCAAATATTTTATTGATGGAACACCTGAGCCTTGTTATTGGAGGGCTACCTTTCTAGCTGATGCCAACAGGAGGTATCCATTTGCATCTCAGCTACGGGGTTAGTCGCACCTGCATATGACACGGTCCCTATTCACGTTTTTATCTCTCAAACGTGTTCAGACATAATTGCATTGTTATCTTTTTTTACCAAGTGGGCTGTAAAGCTCTTTTTTATTGGGCGGCACTTGTCATCTTGTGGCGCATATCTCTCCTAACTGGGCTATTTCACACCCTTTACTTTCAAAAGATTGAGTAGTTGCCATTTTCCTTTTTATTTTTTTTTTATATTCCTAGAAATGGAGAGAAAGTCATTCAACCTCAATAAACAGCTATTCTCTTCTAAGATACGAAGCTTTTCATAATTGAGGAGGTCTATGTAAAAAGGGCGTATGGCGGTATAGGCCCTTTTTGTGGAGATGGCATTTTTAGATTCATTGTGGTCTCTTTTATATCCGTACGAAATTTCGTGTTTATACCTCTTTAATTCACCTTTTACCGCCTGTTTGAATCAGTGGAGTGTAAATTATGAGGTTGCATTTTGCTAGTTTTGTTTGTTGCTTTCCTTTTTAAAAATGAGCAATTTGGAAGAAGTTATTAGTGATGAACGTATTTTAAAAACTTCGAAGAAAAAAAGGAAATATGAATCTTTTCAAGATCCCAAAAACAATAAAAATAAACGATATTCGGGTGAATAGATTACTTCAACAAAAGGTAGGATGGATAGTAAGAACTTTATCTCGATATTGAACTATCGTAAACAAGCCTGTCGAATTAAAGTTACTGCAAATGAGCAAAAGAATTTGTTTGATCATTTTTTATGGTTGTGATAAAGTACAAGACACACTTCTTGCGGGATAGCATATAGTGCTTACCCTCACTGTGCACCAGCACAGACATACTGTGCGACTATTCAGTAAAATGTAGCGGAACTCCTATTAATGTTTGTTTCAAATTTTTACTCAGCCTTTACCAAATTTCTGAGAAACGCCTTCGTGTCATTCAGGAAAAAATACACTCTGGTAGTAATTTCACTGAGAAAAGAGGATCCCATACAGTAACGTTTCTTATACAGTACTATTTTATTAAAAAACTAACTTTCTACATGTAGCTGTAAATGTTTTTTTTTTTAAATTTTAGTTCTTATTCAATATTATCAGATCTTACGTGCAATGTCTATGCAATAAGCGCGTATGAAAACATATCTATGTAACATGGGCTTATGAAAAACATGACTGCCAGTCATATGAAAATGAATTCTACAAATGGCTTCGAAAATTATTGCCACTTTCTTTAAGGGAAATCAGCTATTGAGTTTGTACTCATGACGTGATTTTCAAAAAATCTCTTCAAATGTCCAATGGTCCTATTCAGGAGATGAGGAAAATGAGGTCCATTCAAAACTATAAGTAAATAAATATAGAGGTCGCAATTTTTGTTCGATCGTAACATAAATTTGAAAACTCAAAATATCACTGTTATTATACAATCAAAAAATTGAGTAACAACCGATCTTATTGTAAATGTTACTGCCTATCAATGTCGTTATACACTAATTTTCTCTATCATGAATATTAAATGAGATATGTGCATTTTTTTTAAGTTTTACTGTCCAGTAAAACCTTACTCCTACTCATTATTGTCATTTAACAATAAGCGGCTGTATCATGAACCACTCTATTTGATGCTTGCATACTAAATATTTTTTTATTGAACTTTTACTGTGTTTGATACATGCGGATACGTTGTGAGATAGCGTCATCAATGAAGAGTTACGTATTGAAAGATTCCCTGGGTCATTTGTACAATAAGGATACACTTTTCAAGAACTAGTAACAGTTACTCATTTTATTATTATTTGGAACATGTGATTCACCTCTAACCTAATTTTGTATTTTAACGCATTCATTTATCAGATTTACATGAAAAACAGTAACAATGAATTTGCTGAAGTTAAGCCAGTTAATATCTAATGTGAAAGTTTCAGTCCGGTTTCTTCAGAAGAAGGGATTAATCCATTCTGAGAAAAAGTGCTCCATACTTCATAAAATGAAAATTTATTATAGAAGGAACAGAGGGCCAATTTGGAAGTGTAATCGGACAGGATGTAAGAAGGAAATTAGCATTTATAAAGGTGCGTGGTTTGAAAACAGCAAAATACCACTCAAAACAGCATTGCTGTTCTGATACTGATGGTCAATGGGATATACCACAACCAAATTTTGCAAAAAAGAATTAAACATGTCTAGTCACACAACTACAGACTGGAAAAATTTCATGCGAGAGTTATGCGCATCAGATCTAATCTCAAACCCTATAAAGATTGGAGGTGAAGGCTTAAACGTTGAAATTTATGAAACATGCTTCTCCCGGAGGAAATATCAACGTGGAAGATTATATCCATCGCAGTGGATCTTCGGAGGTGTTTGTCGTGAGACTAGGGAAGTTTTTCTATATGCCGTGCCTGACCGTTCAGCTGTTACCCTAACTAAGTGTATAAAGGCATATGTACTACCGGGATCCACAATATTTTCTGATTGTTGGAAGTCATACCATGGTCTGAGGAAGGTTCCAGGAATGCGATATAAGCTCTATCCAGTAAATCATAGTGAAAATTTTGTAGATCCCATTACTGGAGCCCACACACAGAGAATTGAGTCTTTCTGGGCTAGTTTGAAGCGAAGGAACAAGATTGAATGCGGAACAAGTAGGGCATTATTGGATTCATATTTGTGTGGAGAAGAAGATATGAGAAGGAAGACCTATTTCATAAAATATTGCATTCAATGTTTGAATATTGGTCACCTTCAGCATGATTTATTTTGTTCAGTATTAAATAAAGTTATTTTCTTTTTTATAAACAAGCATTTATCTTGTTTTGTAAACATAACCTAGAGTTTATTGAAGTAACACATGAGTAACTGTTACTAGTTCTTGAAAAGTGTATGCTTATTGTACAAAAGACCCGATTCCCTTAAGGGAAGTCAGCTATTGAGGTCTTAATGACGCAATTTTTAAAACATTTCCTCAAACGTCCTTCATCGATCATGCCTAGTAGATGACGAAAATGAGGTTATATATATATATATATATTTGTCAGTTACCGCTCGGGCGGTCGCAATTTTTGTTTGATCGTTACAAAAGTCTATATTTAATCCTTTTATGTAAAATGAAAGGTCTCGTTCATTGATGGCAGAAATCAAATGGACAAATGGGAGGGGAATTTGGAAAATTTGACATATATCCATTATTATAAGTCGGATCGAAATAGTGTACATGGCCAATTTTATTTCAAATTAAATTTGCTATAACTGTTGTTATTTTCATATTTTTCTCTATTATGAATATTAACCGAGATATTGACATTTTTTTTTCGATTTTAGCCTTAAGTAAAGAGATCTTCACTATGAGGGATACATGCAATTCTGTTGTTTGAAGACGTCATCAATTATGATTTTACGTTCAAACTCCATAATGATTATTTGATCTATACCAAAATCTATATTTAACCGTTTCAGTCACCCCTAAAGATCACCCCTAAAGATTTTTTATTGGTTGAAATCGGACCTGGAATAATATGAGATTTTTAGAGGGGGTATTCGAAAATTGAAAATATATCCGTTACTATGAGTCTGAAGGTTATAGAACCATTGTTGTTAAACTTTTGATTTTCAACAATTGCTCTTCTGTGCATTTTTTTTTAACGAAGGAAAAAAAAATTATATAACATATTTTATTCATTTTGCAGTGTTATAAAAAATTAGTTAGCACTGATACTAGTTATTTGAAAACTAATAGATAGGAAATTTCACGATTTCATAACAATCTTAATAAATTATGTTAAGGAAGAGAAATGCCAAGAAATGGTCGTAGACCATATAATTTATTCAAAAGTACTAATAGTTCTGGAATCTTTCATGTCTCTCTTCTTCTAGAACTCATGTTCCTTGAGTAGACGAATGACTTCAATGTGAGGTATTCAAATTTACATAATACGATTTTAACAAAAAAAAAAAACTCTTTCCGACAAGGTTAGTAATAGTAGTATATTTTAATGGTTAGTGACAAGTTTAATTTTTAAACCTATTTAGCAAGAATGACGTAAACTTGAATACCGATGGAAATATATGCTAGAGATCGTTGCATTTTGGAATAAGGTAAGACACGGAGTCGGATATTTTGAATGGCAAAGTAAACTGCCATACAAAGTGATATAATGGACCCTGCAACAATTAAAGAAGTCCATCACTTAGAAGATGTGTAAAAAAGCAGTTTTCTAGGAACAGGTGTAAATATGACGCCACGATGGACACTGGAGCGAGTGATAGGGTAAGCCGGACATTCATATCTCCGTTTATACTAGTTCTAGAATATTGATTCTGGTGTCATTTTAAAGCACATCGAATACTCTATTGAACTACCTGATCAGCAATCTGGCAAAATTTTGCCAGTTGCGATATAACGGTAGGATGAATTTTAAATGTGTACATACAGATTATGTATCGCTTACTAAGTAGAGAATTGTGATTTGTAGACACAATATCAACATATAAAATATTTAAACAAGAAAAAAAAGTATTTAACTATTTCTTCAAACGTGAATGGCGGTGTCAATTGCGTAGAGGAGGAGGCGTTTTACACCGTACGTAGTTGGGAAAGGTCCGCGGGAGGTATAATACGTCTTCAGCACCGAAAGCGTTAACACTAAAAGTAAAATATTTAATGAATAGGCAAATTTAAGCAAGATCTGACGACGTTGTAAATAAGACAATATACTCCTAAAAGCATGCCAAGTGGTATTTTTTCAAGCAAATACAAGCGATTTGCGAATTCAATTAAATAAAATTATTTTCAGCTCGATATAAAAAAAAAAAAAAAATTAGTGGAATTTTAAAAACCTTTTGTGCCAGTTTTTGATTTGTTATAATACCCTTAATGTGTACTGGAAGCAACAATAATTTATAAAATGAAATAAGAGTTCACGACGAATTAAATAAACCAAGGCTTTTTTTAACATAGCAATTATAACCAGGCATTATGTAAAAACCATTGCAATAATATGGCTAAAAATCAATCTGCTCAATTGAAAAGGGTTTATGTGGTACTAACAATACAATCAAAATCCCAAATTAAAACTTTTATTTTTTCCCCGAATGTCCAACATTACTGAAGGATCGCTCCAGTGTGCGATGGTCTCAATTGGCCATCTATTCTCTGTTTCACCCATAATAACCTGCCCAAGTGAACAAGAATCAAAATAATCGCGTGAGTTGGAGTATGTGTTACTAAAAAAATACTAATATTTTCTGTTAAAGTTCGAAATCCAAAAGAAATGCACCAATAAGATTGGTTACATAGAGTTTCCGATCCGATTCTTAATGGCTGAGATATTACGAAATATGGGCATCTCGTCTAAACCCCTCCCCCCTCTTCAAAGGCCGATTTCAGCTGTTACCAAATACAATATATTGTTTTTCATGAAAGGGTTAAATATCGTATGTGGCGTTGATCAAGTAACAATCATGCACTTGAGAACAAACATCTTAAATGATGACGTCACGCCAAAAATGTTTGCACAAATCTCACTCAGCAGAAGTCCATTGAAAATGATATTTGGTATTCAAGCTTCGAATAAGGTGGTTAATGATATAACAGCTTGTTATTAACATGAAATATTTGATTTACAAAGAATTGTATAGGACAACAATTGTAGAGCATCAATATTTTAGCAAGACTGGTCCTATACAATTTATATATTTATCCGACGTATATAACGGAGATATTTGGAATTATCAAATTTTAGTAAAGATCAAAATAAATTGTGGCAGGTAACAGACAAGTAATCAAAAGTGTATTATTTATTATTCACCATTTATAGGATTGTAATAAGATTATATACAATTTTTCTACACGACTCATAATAACGGAGATACTTTGAATTTTCGAAATTCCCCCATACATTATCCCCCCCCCCCCTCCCACTCAGGGGTCCAATTTCAGTCGTTAACAAAATTTTATTTTTTCATAAAATATTTAAATATCGAGTTTGGTAAAGATGAAACATAAATTGCCACCGATAGAGCGTTATCAGACATATACGTATGTATATATATATATATATATATATATATATATATATATATATATATATATATATTTGGACGGACCTCATTTTCGTCGTCTCCTGGGTATGACCGATGAATATTTGAGAGACTTTTCGCTTCATGAGTACAACCTCAATAGCTGAATTACCCTGGGTTACTTAAATAGTCTAAAATTGAAACGTTAAGCAACTTGAATTTTTAACATCTGAGTAACTTCATTATAAGATTTAATTGAAATGTTATAAAATCTACAAATATGAGTTTGGTAACGATGAAACAACCTGTATATATATATATATATATATATATATATATATATATATATATATATATATATATATATATAATTTTGAACGGACCTCATTTTCCTTATCTCCTAGACAGAATCGATAGCCATTTGAATTAATGTTTCAAAAATCGCGGCATGAGTAGAGCCTGAATAGCTGATTTCCCTAAGGTGAAATCTGCTAAAAAATTAAAATTGAAAATGAGGAGAAACACTTTAATTATATTTTTAATTAAAGCTATAATTTAATGCATTTTGCAACCACGTAAGTCAACTTAGGGATAATGAGAATTCCTGAGAAACACCACTTGTGAAAAATTTGCGTGGGCGACTCAGTGAGGTGTGAAGGGACGCTTCTTTCAGGTTCTATTGTTAGTCCAAAATTCAGGCTGTTTCTTTTTTTTTAAAAAATCTTCGGTTTAGAGAGAACATTTGACGCATTGTGTCGGTTTGCCAAGGTCTAATAAACGTTGCCGGATTACAGAAACCGGACTATGGAAATAAGTAGCATGAAACAGTCATAAGAAAATTTCAAACTTGATCCTACATTGTTTTTAAAGAGGACATTTTTTCCTGAGCGATGAACTATACCGATAAGTAGGGTTGTTTTTGTAAATGTTTTTCTACATTGGTATTTGATAGCAAGGGATTAGTTATTAGTATTGATATTATAAAGATTTACCACGTGCTGGTATGGTTACTCTAGTAATGCAGTGGTTTATCGTAGGCTGAAAACAAGAAAATACTAACAACTAGCTTAATGTTTTTGACTTACGAGAAAATGTATAAGACAAATAAAGTCCGTCACGCAGGGGCTGCGTAAACTAAGCAGATTTCCCATGTGAAGTTTTACAATAGAGAAATCTGCATACTGGTAACACAATACCACCGTGAGTAAATACTAAGGGTAATGAGAAATCTTTCAGTTAATATTTTGAAGTGAAAGGTCTTCTGAATTGTAAGAATAATTTATATTTTAATAACTCAAATTTTAGTAGTCCAAGAACTAAAGAAGTGGGGGGGGGCGGATGAACAGAACGCATTTGCATGTATCGAAGGTAAGGTAAGGTTAGAAACGACAGGTAAGGTTAGAAGAAGCTTCCACCAGAGCCGAACAGTTACGGAAACGACAGAACTAATTCGAACAATACCCGACCACATGTCCCACAGACTTCATAAAAACGCAAATATCTCGGTTAATATTCAAGATAGAGATTAAATGTATATAACAATATTTATAGTAAATTTAATTTTCAATAAGATAAGTTCTATACAATTTTTCCATCCGATGCATAATAACGGAAATATTTCGAATTTTCGAAAATCCCCCCACTCTAAACCCCCCTCTCTCTGGTCCGATTTCAGCCATTAACGAACTTGATCTGTCTTTTTACATAAAACGGTTTAATATCGAGTTTCGTAACGATCAAACAAAAATTGCGACCGCAGATATATATATATATATATATATATATATATATATATATATATATATATATATATATAATTTTGAACGGACCTCATTTTCGTCATCTCCTGGGTAGGATCGCTAGACATTTGAAGAAATTTTTCGATAATCACGTCATGAGTACGACCTCAATAGCTGATTTCCCTTAAGGGAAATATGCTAAAATGTGAAGGACCAATTGTATAAGAAGATTGAATCTACGGCATTTTTCGATCTGACTCATAATAACGGAGATATTTCAAGTGATCGAATCTCCTTCTCTTTTCCAAATCCTATTTCAGACATTAATTAATTATCTTAGAGTTGAATAAAAAATTAAAATATTGAGCATCGTATGGACGAAATAAACATTTTTCAGTAAAGACCGTAAAATCTTAATTGACAACGTCATCACACTAACATATTTGCATGCAAGTCACATAATAATGCAATATTTGGTAATTAAGAATCGAAAAAGTAGTTCATGATATAACAGATTTTTTTTAATATGACACGTGTAGGATTGGGATTTACGGAAGGCAGAAAACTAAAAGTGCAAAAACCACAGTTAATATTCAACATAGAGGAAAAGTGTATACAACAACATTTATAGAAGATTGCGATATGATTGGTTCTATTAAAATTTTCGATCCAAGGTATAATATATAATAACGGAGATGAATTGCCAAAATTCCACCCTCCTCTCCCCCCTCCCACTGGGCGGATTTAAGTCGTTAACGAACTTGATCTTTATTTTTACATAAAGCGTTTAAAAATTCATTCATCTACCAGGTAGGATCGATATTCATTTGAGAAATTTTTTCCAGAATCGCGTCATGAGTACAACCTCAATAGCTGATTAACCTTAAGGGAAATCTGCCAAAATTGAATCCCTAAGCATCTTGATTTTTTGAGATCTCAGTAACTTTATTAAAATGCTTAATTGAAATCTTATAAATTCAATAACATTTTCGTGTTTTACTGACCCTTTTTTGGCTATTAATGAAAGCACTCATTGAGCCGACAGTTAGCACTGCTAGGAAATTGTAATGTATATATTGTCAAACTGAATAATTTATATTTTTCAATAATAAGCTTTTTTCTTCAGGAATTGGATTCATAAATAGACAAATTATTTTTCATCTCAATCCTCTAAGGAAGTAAAAGTAAACCAAATGGTCCAATACAAACACTTGTATGCCACCCTTAGACAGGACATGACGAATGGTAACCATGTTTTAATCACTGGCATAAAAGTCCTCATAGGTTTGGGATGTGAGAACTAGACAAAGGAAAATGGTAGAGGTTCTTGTTATTCCCCACTTGTACATTATTTAAAAATCTGGGAGCAATTGAAAATAAGAGTTATAAAATAGGATTTGACATTACTGTTAGAATGATTATAACTTCCAGGTACTTCTTAGATTTGCGATAACAAATAAATAACACCACAAAATTTTGATGCTGCAGGACCTAAGCATGTTCCACTATCTTCCTTGTGGTTCTCAGCTAGAGTTCTACACGAACAACTTGCGCAAGTCATCATTCGGTTCATGCTGACTTTTTCTCGCCCGATCCTGTGAACCATGAAGATGGTTACGCGAGCACTTAGTTGAAGTAGTAGTGGTACATGGAAGAAAGTTGGCACAATTATCCTCACAGGAAGGGACAGAACAATCTCCAGTAATTATTTAATCTAAACGGTGGATCTGTTTCAAAAACTCTGTTACAAAAAGAAATGCTGACAAAATGGCAAAGGAAGCTGACTGACACCGAAAAGGGGCGATCATTAAAAGCCTTCACTCCAGAAACTAAAATTCGACTGACAAACAAAATATTTAAACCAAACATGAAACTGGCCAGTTTACTCACATACTCGTAAGCGAGTCGTTCGCTAAAAAGAACATAACAGTATAAAAATATTACCAGATGTTTTTAAATACAGTGAGTGAAAAAGGTTAATTGCTGGTTAAAAATTACAAGAAGTGCGAAAGTTTTTTATCAGGTGTCTCGTGTTATCTGCGACTGTGTTATGTTGAGTCTTAGATGCGACTGTGTTAAGCAGCTGTTAAAACTGTACCATTGTAAATAGTGAAAATGGACTTGTTATGTGTAAATATTTCATCCCCAAGAAGTCTCTCTCTCTCTCTCTCTCTCTCTCTATATATATATATATATATATATATATATATATATATATATATATATATATTGGTCGTTACCAAACTCGATATATAAGCGTTCTAGGCAAAACTAAAGGTCATGTTCCTTAATGTCTGAAATCAGACTAGTAAGGGGGGGGGGATTTCGAAAATTTGAAATATCTCCGTTATTATTGTTAAGATCTTTTAATAACATTTGATATAAATTTATTCCCAATCTTCAATATTAATAGAGATATTTGGATTTTTTTTAGTTTTCAACCTTCAGTAAACTCCCACTCCTACTCATGGCCACATAAATAGCACTCTGTTATAAAATGAAAACCACTTTATTCGAAGCTTAAACACCAAGTATTGTTTTGAACAGATATTTACTAGATGAGTTACTTGCAGGCACGTAAGATTGTTACGTTCTTTACTCGAAAATGTCAATTTTTTCCATACCACACTCGGAATTTAACGGTTTGATTCATCACTAAAGGTCGTATTGGGCGATGACGGAAATTGGCCTCGGGAGGGGGGATAATTAAAAATATTAAATGTCATCATTATATAACCAATGCTGTGTAGCTTTAATTTTCTAATTGTTGTTAACTTCATTTTTTTTTGGGTGTAAATTTAGCGTGTTATATGTATTAGAAGAAATAGTGAATGTGATTTCATTCATACATACAGCACGTGGGAAATATGCTTAGTTTACGAAGTCCTTGCGTGAAGGACGTTTTTAGCAGATTTCCCTTAAGGTAAATCAGCTATTGAGATCGTACTCATGACGAATTTTCGCAAAATGTCTTCAAATGACCATCGATCCTACCCAGGAATTGACGAAAATGAGGTTGGTTCAAAATTATACATATATTGTTCTGATTACGCTCTAGCGGTCTCAATTTTTGTTTGATAGTTACCAAAATCGATATTTAATCGTCTAATTTAAAAAGAAAGATCAAGTTCATTAATGGTGAAATCGGACCAGTCGGAGGGATTTTCGAAAATTTTTGAAATATCTCCGTTACTATAACTGTTGAAAATTAAATGTACTATAGATATATTTTTAAACATTTATTCTCTGAATATTAACCGAGATATTTGCATTTTTCAGTTTTCAGCCTTCAGTAAACTCCTACTCCTACTCATGTCACATAAACAATACTCTGTCATATAATAGACCACTTTATTTGAAGCTTAAATGCCAAATATTGATTTCAAGAGATCTTGCAATCTTGATACGAGATACATGCAAATATTATCTGTTGATCTTCTCGTCTTATGTTTTTGGATTACTAAGGGAAATCTGCTAAAAAAAATATGTTGTCCTTCATGTAACAAATTATTGTAAATACCCCACTGTATTGTAGGTAGTGTCGAATGATGGGTCGTTACCAGCAAAGAGAATTAGGTAAATTTACTCTCATTTCAGGGATACAGAACCCAGAAAAAAAACTGTACTAGTATACACAAGTCGGATAAAGTCGTGAAATTACTGCCAGGTCTTAGTTAGTAGCGAGTTTTGCTTGAGGAACTCGAATAGTACTTTTTATTTTGTAATTAACAAGTTTTGCAAGTAAGTTTTTCAAATTTGCGTATTTTTTATTTTAATTTTACTTTAAATCGATTTTCTCTCAACAAACAAAGAAGTTGGTCCCATTAATATATGAAGTATTTAATCTTCCCTCGACGTATTAGCAGAGGAATCGTGATAACATCATGAGGAGCCAAATTAATCAATCAGTGATCCTGTAGGTGTTGCTCGAAGGGGTAAGTCTTGCTTTTACTGGCTGGACTAAGACGAGGGACATCGATCCAACATGGGGTTGGCGGTCGTCAAGGGCACCACGCCATGTTCCTTAGGGCTGAGAAAGGGGGCCTCCTTCTCCATTATCGCTGGATTTAGTCTATCTTAAGTCCCCTCTCCCGGATCCTCGAAGTTCTAAGCCCCTTCTTCTAAAACCCAAATCTCAGCGTCCTATAAAGTAATTTCCTAGGACCGCCTCCTCCTAACGTACGGCTCAACACATCTTTCCCCTCGTCTTCAGAATAGAGAAAGCTCACAGTCTATTCTTCGCATAAACATAGTCAAGAGATCATTTAGGGCACTTAATATCCATATATTGCCAAAACTAATTCTAACAAAAACGTTTAACGAAAACGACTGTTGTGATCACGCGTGAAAATAATAATTTTATTAGATGTAATTCAAAAAATTGTAACTATAAATTTAAAGGGGCAAAATGTTCAATAAAAGTGACTGTGGGATAGGTCATAAGTCCAAGCAAAATATCTAAACATTTATCTTCTATTTCGATGTTAGGTACAATATCAAAATTCCGTCACGCAAGGGCGTACGTTCTACAATAGATAAGTCTTCATACTGGTAACACTTAACAACACGGTGAATATTAAGTGAATAAATGCAAACGCTAATGATAAATCTTTCAGTCAATTTTAATAAACTCTCAACGGAAAGCGTCTGAACTGTAAACAATTTGGTTAGCCAACCACTCAGGGCTAAACAGATAAATAGAAATACACTTCACCGAAAAAAAGGAAGAAAAACCATTATTGAAATATATCTAAATATAACATATTAATTTGATTGAAAAATATTTACAATATCTAGTTCTGTAATTTATAATGAATCGGATTAATTTTTATCTCAATCACTTACATTTCAGTAATCCAAAAACATAAGACGGGGGGATCAACAGATAATATTTGCACGTATCTCGTATAATTAAGGTCTCTTGCAATCAATATTTGGCATTTAAGCTTTAAATAAAGTGCTCTATTATATGATTGAGTATTGTTTATGTGACATGAGTGGGAGTAGGGGTTCGCTGAAAACTGATATAAATATATATATATATATATATATATATATATATATATATAAAAAGAGTGACATGAGGTCACTAGAGTGTCAAAACAGCAGTTGGGTAATCGGCTCAATTCACACAGTTTAATTTTATGGTTCATTTTAAAAGAAGACCTTAGGGAAAAGAGGAAGGATGCAATCAGGGTTTTAAATGTTCAGTGATTCTCCCCAAGGAAAATGTGTTAATAAAATGTAGAGAACAGAGCTGCTCCCGACGCGACTTGCATAATATCAGCTTACAATAGATCAGTGGATTTCCATTAATGGAAATAATATTGACTTAATTAATAACAATTGTACTCAAGACACAGTTTTCTGAACATTATAAGTTAGCTAAATTACTAGAAAATATTAACCTTTAAACGACAAGGCTGTGTCATACTTGACACCTATGCACTAATTTGTACACTCGTGAGCTTATAACAAACAGGACAAGACTGGTGTGCTCAATACCCTCCTATTCAGTAATCAACTACACGTCGAGGTCATTGCACGCTCTGTCCTCCACCATTTTTCGTAGTTTTTCGGAGTGTTAGTGCCAGTAGGTGTCCTATATGACACTGCCTTGTTGTTTAACTTCCCTTTTGTATATTTTCTATGACAATGAATTCGCTATTTATCACTGAAGATGAGATTAGAAATGAACTTTTAAGACAAATGGAACAAAGTGATAGTAATTTATAAATAATAATAGAAAAAAAAAAGAAGATGCACCCGTCTTTGGTGTAAATGCCAAAGAAGTATTTGCGGTGAACACATAGTATACTATGGTTGCTCTGAATGTTTTGCCAATAATGAATCATCAAGTAAATAGTTTCATGTTTTTTGGCATTATTTTCCTTATAAATGAGTCCTTCAATTTTTTTTTGTACTGTGTAGGTTAATATTTGTATATAATTTTTTATAGTTAGGTATATTTTTGTATAATAATAATATGCTACTAATATATGCTTCTTTGCTTATTTATTTCGTAAGTAAAGGTATTACATAGTAAGTTATTATATTACAAATATTACATAATATATTATTATACTATATATATATATATATATATATATATATATTTTTTATTTAATATTTCATTATATGCTCTCATTGGTGACTGGGGGGGTGGGGTACTCACCGGCACACGCACACACTAACACACTATTCTTCTTAACTTTTCTAGATGTTATTTTGAGACATGAAAAAGTGATTCTGAGCAGAATAAAATGGAAAATATGCATATGGCAGGTAGGTGTCATGTATGACACCTACTTGTCAAATTTGTTCTGGGACACAGCCGTGTCATGCAATTCTATTCTTCTAATATTAGAAAATTAAAACAATGAAATATAAGAAAACCAATTAAGCAATGAGATGCCCACCTTTAGCCACGGACTCGCCCATATATCTATGAAACACGACACGGAAGTTGTTTCTCTTCATAAAACGTGAGAACAAATGACCCCATTGTCAGAAGGAAGGAAACCCCTTAAACCTTAAAGGCCCCCAAGAATAGGTACAAATGTTGAGCCGTTTTATAGATTGAAGACATTTACGTCTGAGAAAGGCCATTCGAGAAGGTTAAGAACCATTGAATCGTCCGTATAGCACTGAAGCCATTAAACTGTCTGTAGCAAATAGCAACTATTGAAATCTGATTTTACTGCACACAACTGGAATTGTTGTTCAAATCGAAAAACCTTCATCTTTGAAGGGGCCGAGCCACTTTATCCTCTAGCCTGAATGAATAATATGCTGTTTGACATAAACTTATGTTCAATCATTCGTAGTTTATACGTCGGGTTGACGTCTACTTAAGAAATAGGTTGTATTTCATATTTATTAGCAAAATCCCGCCTTCTAGTGCCTCTCTAACATTTGTTCATTGACTATTCAAAGGATCAATTTGCGTTATTGCCATGAACCTGGGAACCCATTTCTGTCACATTTCTGAAAGAAATATAAAATAGATATACGTAGGAATTCGTGTGAGTATAAATTTGTGTGCTAAATTTATTACTGATTCCTTATAGGAAATAAAAATGTCTACAGCCCAAAATAATCACTATATTTATTTCAACATGGAGCTCATGTTAGCCGTGTCAGTTAAAGCGTTGGCTTTAATTCCACGTGGTAGACCTAGATTGGCGAATTCGATTCTCGCCTGGGCACTAGGAATTTATTTAATGACGAAATCCTTAGTCCCTCCCTGGCTAGAGAAGGGTGGTCACCTGTAGATAACCCGTCCCAATTAGCCATAGCAGAAAAAATTGGACGTTAATAAATAATAATAATATTTCAGTATAACGTTTCGGCTTATATTCGCCATCTTCAGATAAGCGTATAATACAATTTTCCATTGTAAACATGAAAATATATATAAACACTATGACATGAGATAAATTAGATATATTTTTAAAATTATTTTAAGAGCTGGTCATGCTCCTCATATGGATTATTAATATTTTATGATTCTGACAAAGGTGAAATTGTTATATATGTGTCATGAATTATATATTTTTATGTTGACAATCGAAAATTATATTATATGTTCATCAGAAGATGCCGAAACGTTGTATTGAAAAAGTGATTATTTTTGGTTGACAGCTGTAGATATTTTTATTTTCTATAAGAATTTATTTATCCCCAAAAATGGAAAAAAAAACTGAATTTTTTACTGATTAATAAACTAATAGATGCACAAATCAGTATTTTCAGGACTACAATCGAACAAGTATTTTGCTTGTGCAATGGTATGTGATATTCAAAACAAATTTATTTTCATGAATGCTTCAATGCGACAGAAAGCTAAAGAGTTAGAGTTTGATGCGTGTGGTAAACTAAGTTTGTCATGATTGCTAGGGCTATACTTCTCAAACGGTGCGTGCGAGGTGGGGAGGGGGAGGGATGGAAAGTGAGAGTCAGTGATTAAGCAGACTTCCCTTATGTGGCCCCTTACTCTTTCAAAAATGATTAAGGCTTCTAACATATTGTTACGTTTTATTACAAAATCAGTAATAAACGTTGTTTATAAGAGTTCTTTTGGATTGCAAAATTAAACACACACAAGCTTCACTGTTTTTATCACTGCACAATTTATTTAACAATGCACTACACACTTAGGTAATTATTCTTAATTACTACTCACAGAATGCTCTGATAGCGCCACTGTTCTTGTTTATTACACAGTCCAATAATTCACTCACACTCACTGAAGTTCAAAAAAAAACGGCACTGCACTGTCTTAAACACGGCACTAAACTGTACTTATAGGGTCACGGCACAACACTGTTCTTCACATAAAAACACTTTATCACACTGCACTAAGTCGTTCTGCAGCACTGAACGCACTTGAGGCGCACTTGATGACAGCTGAGAACAAACTAAAACTGTGGGGCGAGTTGCACATACTTATATAGAGGAGCGGCAACATAGTCCCTCGGTCGGCTCCTTTCATCTCCCCCTCACCTCCCAAATACGCGGCTATCTCTGTTAATCCTTCATGTATTTAATTTTCGCAACAATATATTAACCGTCTTTATACATTATTAGCAGGTTTCCTTTAAGGGACATCCGCTGTAGAGGTTGTACTCAAGCTGAGATTATAGAAGAATTTTCACAAATGTTCATATCCTAGCTAGGAGATAACGAAAATGAAGTCTATATAAAAATTATAACTATATATATAGGCTCTCCCAAGTTCCCGTGTCATCCCCCTTAAAATCGACAATTATATTAATTAAAGGGTGATGCTTGGTCTACCATAATTGTGACCCCTGAAAAATCTTTTTTGATTTCCATATTCAACCTCCTAACTTTCTCCAGTACATCACCAGCGACCATGACTTTGGAATTTCCAACGGAATACCGTACTTTTTTTTTTGACGGATTCTCGTAGAAAATGAAATTCTAAAACGAGTTTATATCTGAGAATTTTTCGATTTGACGCATCCTTTAGCCGTTACATGCATTCATCTATATTTCAGAAACCGTACGCTTTATTGAAAAATGCTGCGACATAAAGGTTATCTTTGAAACAAGTCTATGGGAAAAGGAATGGATTCTGAAATATAAAATAAAAAGTATTTAACATGAAATAACGCAAAAGTTTATCCAAAAAATGTTTACTTATGTTTACCAACATAACAAAAAACGTTCGTAGAATTAATTTATTATAAACTAATTATGTAGTAATTATTTGTAAAAGGAATACATTTGGTGTGGTGTCTTCCAGGGAAGAATCATCGACCCACATTTCTTTGATAAAACATTAAATGGTTTTATATTTTATATATATATATATATATATATATATATATATATGATGACTGTTACAGTTCTAGCGGTCCCAAATTGGTTTTGATCGATAATAAACTCGATATTTAAACGTTTTATGTAAAACTAAATATTACGTTCGTTAACTGCTAAAATCGGACCAGTGGAAGGAGGATTTAGAGGGTGGGAATTTGGATAATTCAAAATATCTCCATTATTATACGTCATATCGAAAAATTGTATAGAGTCCATATTATTGCAAATTTAATATTCTATAAATGTAGTTATGTTTTCTCTATCTTCAATGTTAACCGAGATGTTGGAATTTTTTTAGATTTCAGCCTTCAGCCACTTTTAGTCATTGCACCTTAAAAATATGAGAATCATAGAAAGTCTTATTCCGAGCATACATATACAATATTGCTTTCAACTTACCTTTATTATGTTAGATACATACCAATAGTTAGTGAGAACATGTCATCAATTAAGGTTTTATTGACCGACCTACCTACTCATCAGATATTTTTGGAAATAGAGAATATGAGAATATATGGTGAGATGAGATCAATAGTGTGTCATTCCAACTTGTGGGAAATCTGCTTAGTTTACGTAGCCCATGTGTGACGGACTTAAGAAATAATACAACAAAGGTTAACGCTAGCCTCCGTTTAGTAAGGTTTGTTTATCAGTTAGCTATGTAAGACACACCCTGATAGCCTAACTGACATCCTTTTACTTCTGCATGATTTTCCTTGGCCTTTCGAGTCAGCTTTTGACGCTTAAGGAAATTGCAAGAGTGGCAAACTTAAATTTCCAACGCTGCCTGACAAGCAAATCTCGATTGTAAATCATGAACCGCGTACCTCTTAACTTCTGAAAGGCCATTCGTTTCCCCCATCCAATTCTGCACCCATAAACACTACAGACGTGAAATTCTCTCCTAAAACAAGTGGAAATACTTAGGCTATAACTAATTTTAGTAAATATTTTTATTTTGTAAATTTCTCTCAAAGGTTATCAAGTATTGAGATTGTATAAAGATTACATCAAATGCACATCGATTCTATCTAGTTTGAATATTAACAAAAAAATTTAAAAAAAAAAAAAAAAAGTTCCTATCTTCGTTAGTAACATAGGATTAACTCAGAATAGATGTAAGAATTGCCAAATGGTAAATAAATAAAAATTAAGATGTAGTTTAAATTATAAATGGATATAACGATATAAATGAGGATATAATAATATTTACAACTTATATAAACACAATTTGCTCACAAAATCCAGGTACTTATCAAAAATGAGAGTTACAGATATTACCGGAAAATGATAACCTTATAGTTGTTTGCCCTAAAACCTTACGAAAGGGGCTGCGTAAACTAAGCAGATTTCCCACGTGAAGCTATACAATAGAGAAATCTTTATACGAGAGCCGTCTCTCTATACTTTCGTTATCGGCCCACATTTAATAAAAATACAAATATCTCGGTTAATATTCAAGATAGAGAATATATGTATAGAACAATATTTATAGTAATTGTAATTTGCAATAAGATTGGTTCTATACAATTTTTTGATCCGACGTATGGTAACGGAGATATTTTGAATTTTCAAAAAACCTCCCCTCTAACCCCCCCCCCCGTCCCCCTGGTCCGATTTCAGCCGTTAACGAACTTGATCTTTCTTTTTACATAAAACGACTAAATATCGAGTTTGGTAACGATTAAACAATAATTGCGACCGCTAGAGCGGTAACAGACATATATATATATATATATATATATATATATATATATATATATATATATATATATACAGTACGGACCTCATTTTCGTCATCTCCTGGGTAGGATCGATGGACATTTGAAGAAAAATTTCGAAAATCGCGTCATGAGTACAACCTCAATAGCTGATTTCCCTTAAGGGAAATCTGCTAAAAAGAAACGATCCAACTTAGGAGAAGGTATAGGAAATTGAGTGTACTATAAATATTTTCATATACATTTATTCACTATCTTTGAATATTAACCGAGATATTTGCATATTTTCAGTTTTCAGCCTTTAGCAAACCCACACTTCTTCACTCATGTCACATAAACAATACTCTGTTATATAATAAATCACTTTATTTGAAGCTTAAATACCAAATATTGTTTTCAAGAGACCTTTATTATACGAGATACATGCATATATGTTAAGACGGGGGGGGGGCTCCGTCTTAAGTTCTTAGATTACTAAAATTTGAGTGATTGAGGTAAAATGTATTCTGATTCATTATAAATTACAGTACTAGATATAGTACATGGTTTCCAATGAAATTGATATGTTGTATTCAGATTTATTTCAGTAATTTTAGCCGTTTTCCCTTAAGGAAAATCAGCTATTGAGGTCGTACTCATGACGCGATTTTCGAAAAATTTCTTCAAATGCCCAACGATCCTACCCAGGAGATGACGAAAATGAGGTCCGTTCAAAATTGTATATATATATATATATATATATATATATATATATATATATATATATATATATATATTTGTCTTTTGACGCTCTAGCGGTCGCAATTTTTGGTTGATCGTTACCAAACTCGATATTTAAACGTTTTATGCAAAAAGACAAGTCCGTTAATGGCTGAAATCGGACCAGTGGGAGTGGGGTTTACATTTATTCTCTATCTTGAATATTAACCTTGAATGTAGGCGAATAACGGACGAGTGAGTTTCCCCTCGAAAATCTAGTTCGGCCGTTTCCGTAACTGTTCAGCTCTCATATGGAGATTTCTCTATTGTATAACTTCACGTGGGGAATCTGCTTAGTTTACGTAGCACCTTCGTGACGGACTTTTTTTTCTTTCCGGCGAAGAATTTTCTATCCATCTGTTCACATCTTAGAGGTTGGCGGACCTGTTTGTTCACAATTTAGGCGCTTTCCTTTTGGAGGTTATTAAAATTGACTGAATGATTTCTCATTACCGTCTGTATATATTCACTTAATATTGACGGTGGTGTTGTGATGCCAGGATGTAGATTTATCTATTGCAAAACTTCACGAGGTAAATCTGCTTAGTTTACTCAGCCAGTGACTGACTTTTTTACTCCATCCTCAAGCATCTGCATTAAAGAACATCTTGAGTACCCCTGAACTTCCAAGTTCTGTATACATTGTCTTCTTATTTGGTGAGAAAAAGAGAATAGAATTCCTGGCACATAACACATGTGTACTGAAACGTAACTCCTGTAGATAACAGGCATAGACAATTGGTGACAGACTCGATTTTAGTATTAGGATTTCCAGGCCCGAACATTGTAAATGAACATAGGAACAGGGATATACAGGGTGTCCCGTATATGCGGGCCACAATCGAAATATCTTTGAAACCGTTAGACATATCGCAAAATTGAAAAGGACCAGAATTGTAGTGCTCATCAATGACCTTTCAGATGCGCTATTTATCTATCCCAAAAAATTAGTTTAAACTATTAAGTGGGCCCTCAAAAGTTGGCGTTTCCTGTTTACCCCACATTTTTAATATATTTTTGAAAACTATTCAAGAAATTAAGAAACATGTGTATTTTTGTTTCGCTAAGTATTTAGAGTCTATATTCTATGTCACAAGTGCAAATTTGATGTCTATCGCCCCCAAAAATGACTTTTTTTTTTGGGTAATTGCAGTTATAACCACAGATCAATTAAAAATATTCTACTTACCAAGCGGTCCAAGCACTCTAGCTACTTCTTTCAGCAATAATTTTCGGAGATTTCATCCATAAAATAAGGAGCGTTTAATGTAAATATTCAGGTTTTTTGAGCAATTCTTTGTCTTACATTCACTTATGTGCACAGCCTAATAATAGCCAAAACCCCCAAAAAAAAAAAAAAATTAACATTATTTTTATGGATATTTCAACAACAATTGGACCAGAAGAAATTTTAAGTATGACGTATTTTCTGTTTTGAGGTAATGTAAGGATATCATAAACACCAATAAATAAAAAGTTCCTTTATTATTATTTTCTACGAGGTACAATACAGGTAATTTTAAAACTATACATTGCTTTACACAGTATTTTTAAAAAATACTTATAGGTACGAGGAGTTTGGCGACCACTTAATCTCTAAATATTTAGTGAAACCAAAGCGTACAAGTGTTTCTTTATTTTTTGAGTAGTTTTTTTTTTACAAAAATGTGTGGGTCTCAGGTTAGCCATGAGAGTTAAAGCGTTGACCTTTATCTCACATGGTAAACCTAGAGTGGCGAGTTCGATTCTCGCCTGGGCAAAGGAAATTATTTAGTGAGGAAATTCATTAAATAACATCCTAAAATCCCATCCTGGCTAGGAAAGGGTGGTAACCTGTAGATAACCCGTCCCGATTAGCCTGAGTTTTAAAAGTGGACGTTAATAAATAATAATAGTAAAAAGTCCGTCACGCAGGGGCTGTGTAAACTAAGCAGATTTCCCACGTGAAGTTTTACAATAGTGAAATCTGCCTAATAACAACTATAGTAGTAAGAAACCTCTAAACCTAAAACATTATTTAGGGCGTAATAACCCAGAGGTTTCTATCCCCAAAAAACAGTTAACCTAACCTCTAAACCTATTCACGAGGGACGGGTAGTTATGGAAACGGCCGCCAGAGCTCTCGGCGGAAAGTTCGAACATAGCCTACTGGTGACCACACGCAGATTACAAATGCAAATATCTCGGTTAATATTCAAGATAGAGAATAAATGCATATAACAATATTTATAGTAAATTTAATTTGCAATAAGATTGATTTTATAAATTTTTTCGATCCGATGCATAACAACGGAGATATATTGAAATTCTCCTCCTCTAAACACCCCCTCCCACTCGCTCGATTTTAGCCGTTAACGAGCTTGATCTTCATTTTTACATAAAACGATTAAATACCGAGTTTGGTGACGATTAAACAAAAATTGCGACCGCTAGAGTGTTAACAGACATATATATATATATATATATATATATATATATATATATAGTTTTGAACGGACCTCATTTTCGTCATCTCCTGGGTAGGATCGATGGACATTTGAAGAAATATTTCGAAAATCGCGTCATGAGTACGACCTCAATAGCTGATTTCCCTTAAGGGAAATCTGCTAAAATGTTGAGTACAGAGTAAACGCCTATTAATAGTTAAAACTAAAGTTTTTGGTGTAAATATATATATATATATATATATATATATATATATATATATATATATATATAATTTTAAGCGGACCTCATTTTAGTCGTCTCCTGTGTAGGAGCGATGGGAATTTGAAGAATTTTTTCGAAAATCGCATCATGAGAACGACCTCATTGGTGGGATTGACTATAGCTAGTTGTTAAAACGTACATAGCAACAATAAGATTGATTCTATACAATTTTTCGATTCGACGCATAATAACGGAGATATTTCGAATTTTCGAAATTCCAACCTCTACACCGATTTACTCCCTGGTCCGATTTCAGCCATTAACGAACTTGATCTTTAGTTTTACATAAAACGAATAACGTTTGGTAACGAGCAAACCAAAATTGCGACCGCTAGAGCGTTAACAGACAAATAAATGTATAATTTTGAACGGACCTCATTTTCGTCATCTCCTGGGTAGGATCGATGGACATTTGAGGAAAATTTTCGAAAATCGCGTCATGAGTACGACCTCAATAGCTGATTTCCCTGCAAGGCTGCTAAAAGATTCAGCCTTACCACGGAGGCGGTCACGTCAAGGCTCATAAGATCTTCATCCATTGATTTTCTGCCGTTGCACCTTTAAATATTACTGATCCCAGTACAGTATGGGTATATGTTCCTCACTACGGCAGAGAAAGAGAATAGACGTTGAGATGAAATCACAAGCGTGTCATTCCGGCACGGGAAAATCTGCATAGTTTACGCCCCGCTCGCGAGACGTTTTTTTTTTTAATTGATTCTTCACGGGTTCTAGGGAAGGACGAGTGGAAAACAAGATTATCTGCATCAAGAATAATTGGAATTTGATTGAAATCTCTGTTGGCTATTATTTATTTTCTCCTTTTAATTTCAGCGTTTTTCACTTGTATTTTACACCTTCTGTGTTTTTATTGCCCAGTTTCTTTATTTTGCAGATTCCTTAGAAAAATCATATCACTTTCCAATAAATAATAATCTTCGGATATGATTAACATGTTTAGTCTTGGCAGCCGAATTGTTTTGAGCATTTAAATCTATTTTGTTTTTTTAATCTGTCCCTCCTTCATCTTTGAAGTGCAGCTTTCATGAAGGTAATATCTAGTTGCTAAAAAAAGTTCATTGTTAAATTATACAATTAATGTTGTTTCGAGTTAAAATTTATATAATTGCTGTTCTACATTTTTGCTGCATATACTAAGCAGATTTCCCACGTGAAGGTTGGGGGGGGGGGGTCACCAGGACATATTTGCATGTATCTCTTATAATAAAGGTCTCTTGAATACAATTTTGGGTATTTAAACTTCGAATAATGTGATTTATTATGCAGCAGAGTATTGTTAAGTCACTTGAGTAGAAGTGGCGGTTTGCTGATAGCTAAAAACTGAAAAATGCAAAAATCTTGGTTAATATTCAAGATAGTGAAGAAATGTATATAACAATATTTATAGTAAATTTAATGTGCAATAGGATTGGTTCTATACAATTTTTCGATTTAACCTATGGTAACGGAGATATTTCGAATTTTTTAAAATCCTCCCCTCTAAACCCCCCCCCCCCCCTCCCCCTGACCCAATTTCAGCCGTTAACAAACTTGATCTTTCTTTTTACATAAAACGACTAAATATCGATTTTGGTAACGAACAAACAAAAATTGCGCGCTAGAGCGTTAACAGACAAATATATATATATATATATATATATATATATATATATAATTTTGAACGGATTTCATTTTCGTCATCTCCTGGATAGGATCGATGGACATTTGAAGAAATTTTTCGAAAATCGCGTCCTAAGTACGACCTCAATAGCTGATTTCCCTTAAGGGAAATCTGCTAAAAGGGAGAGGGTGTCGACAGAAAGTATTTGCATAAATATGACAAAGTAAAAGTTCAATGAAAACACTATTTGGTATTTACCTAATATTCATGATACAGAAAATATGTATAGAAGAAGATTTATATATCATTCTCAATTAGCAATAAGATTGGTTCTACACAATTTTTCGATCCGACGTATAGTAACGGAGATACTTCGAATTTTCGAAATTCTCCCTTATAAATCCCCCCCTCTCCCACTGGTCCGATTTCAGCCATTAATGAGCTTGATCTTTTTTGTATATAGAGCGATTAAATATCAAGTTTGGTATCGATCAAACAAAACTTGCGACCGCTAGAGCGTTAACAGACAAATATGGGCCACATTTTAGTCATCTCCTTGGTAGGATCGATGGATATTTCAGGAAATTTCCTGAAAATCGCGTCATGAGTACGGCTCTTAAGGGGAATCTGTTAAAATGATCGAAATAAAATGTATACGCACACGTACACACATGCTAATGCTCTAGCGGCCTCAATTTTAGGTATCAGCTAAAAAGGCCAGGAAAACAGCTATTGAGGTCATACTCATGAAATGATTTCCGAAAAATTTCTTAAAATGTCCATCTATCCTACCCCGCAGATGAAGAAAATGACTTCCAATCAAAATTATATATATATATATATATATATATATATATATATATATGTATATAGAGATGGGTGTTGTGTTTGATGGTGTTTTGTTTATGCAATTTACATTCCCACCCTTAATGCTGAATAAATGTTGGCCAAGTATTAAACCGATAGAAGGCTGTAGGAGCAGAGCTGTAGAAGTCTATAAAAGGGTGCCATAAACCAAAATGAGAGCAATTAACACTTCTCCTAGCTCCCAGGCCTATACTTATCATCTTTTTTTCCTCTTCGTTATTTTCTGCGACAGAAATGCCAATCACTCTGTTCAGGGTAAACGTTTTACCCGCTGCATTTAAGATAGGTGCACCATTATTCTTATGTGGCTCGCCATTTACTCTTTATAACAGTTATAAAACCATATACGAAGTTGACAGTGATTATTAGATTCACAAAGGGAATAAAAAAACGGCCTAGACACGGAATATTGATAATTAATTCCAATACTAATCATTAGTAGGAAATACGAAAACCTATATATTAAGAAACATATTATATATATATATATATATATATATATATATATATATATATAAAATTGGAACCTCTGTCTGTACATTGATTTTTTTCGCGAAATTTCACGACAACTTTTCGTTTCACATGTCATAGACACCATAACTGCATTTTGTTTCTTTCGTGTATGTTTGTTTCTTTGTTACTTTTTAACGCATAAACGGCTGAGCCGAATTTTATGAAACTTGGTATGTATATTACTTCTGACCCAACTTAGACTTTAGGCTATATTAATATTCTCTCAGACGAACAGGAGTGGGGGTTATAAGGGAGGCCTGAAATTAAAAATAGCGATTATTCGTTTCGTATTGGTTTTTCGGCAAATACGCACATAACAAAAGTTATTTATTTTATTATTTAGAGTAACGTTTGTTATATACACTTTCGTCGTATATCTAAATATAAATGAGTTATACGCTAAAAAATATAGCGGGAGTCAAAAATTTTATTTAGCACAAAAGAATCAACCGAACTAAATAAAACTCGGTACGTGTATTACGGCTAATGCCTTCATTATAACAAGCCATACCAACATTTCTAGGGACGGGCAGGAGTGGGGGTTGTAAGGGATGCCTGAATTTAAAAATAGCGATATTTCGTTTTCTATTCGGTTTCGGCAAATATGAACACAACAAAAGTTGTTTATTTTGTTATTTAGAGTATCTTTTGTGATATTCATTTTTGTCTTTTAACAATGTATAAACATTGCTTTATTGGGCACTAAGGATTGAACCGATCTTAACAAAACTCGGTATGTCAATTAGCATTAATTTTTCCATGATTATAATCTATATTAAAATGTTTAGGTTAGAACGGGAGAGGGGGTTATAAAGGAGGCCTGAAATAAAAATTCGAGATATTTCATTGTCTATTTGTTTTTCGACAAACATGCACATAACAAAAACTGTTTTATTTTTTATTTAGATTAACTTTTGTTTTATACATTTCTCCAATAACAATGTGTGGAGCAAGTAATTTGCGTAGAAATATTTATATGCTCAACTATACATTTCAATTTGAACTCTCAGGTACCTCACCTGGAATAATTAATTCAAATCTACGTTAATATTTGTCTTTAATGACTGAAATCTATGCATAATGCAAGAGTTTTAATGATTTTTGCTTAACTCGGGGTACCATAGTCACACGCCTTACTGAGAGAGACTCCACTTTACACCTCTGTAAATTAAACCCCTCTAGATAGATTTCTGATTGAAAAATCAGACAGCAGCCCCATGATATTTATTTATTTAAGATGCCGCTAAAATAACGATTCATCTCTTTAAGATTGCCCCGTGATAGTGTGAAGGAAATGAAAAGCCTTAAGTAAAGTTAAGGCATCGGAAAGGGGAAAACTACCATTTACTTATACAAATACTGAATAAGAAAATTCTTCATATTTTAAAGATCATAAAAAAAAAAAAAAAAAAAAAAAAACCTCAGGAGCAATTCCTTTTCTACAAATAATAAACATCAATTTATAATGTTCCAAGGATAATTTTATGCAAAATTAAAACAATTATAAGTGTTAATTTATTAACGTCCACTTTTTGAAACTAAAGCTAATTGGGACGGGTTACCTACAGGTTACCACCCTTTTCTAGCCAGGGTGGGACTAAGGATTTTATTTAATGAATTCCGTCATTAAATAAATTCCTATTGCCCAGGCGGGAATCGAACTCACCATTATAGGTTTACCTTGTGAGATTAAGGTCAACGCTTTAACTCGCATGGCTAAACTGAGTCCCAACTCGCTACTCTATGTTTACCATGTGAGGTTAAGGCTGACGCTTTAACTGATATAGCTAACCTGATCCCTAATAATCCTCTGCCCAAGCGAGAATCGAACTCGCCACTCTAGGCTTACCATGTGAGATTACGGTGAACGCTTTAACTCACATGGCTAAACTGAGCCCCAACTCGCTGCTCTAGGTTTACCATGTGAGATTACGGTCAACGCTTTAACTCACATGGCTAAACTAAGCCCCAACTCGCTGCTCTAGGTTTACCATGTGAGATTAAGGCTAACGCTTTAACTCACATGGCTAAACTGAGCCCCAACTCGCTGCTCTAGGTTTACCATGTGAGATTAAGGCTAACGCTTTAACTCACATGGCTAAACTGAGCCCCAACTCGCTGCTCTAGGTTTACCATGTGAGATTACGGTGAACGCTTTAACTCACATGGCTAAACTGAGCCCCAACTCGCTGCTCTAGGTTTACCATGTGAGATTAAGGCTAACGCTTTAACTGATATGACTAACCTGAGCCCTAATAAATCCTCTGCCCAGGAGAGAATCGAACTCGCCACTCTAGGTTTACCATGTGAGATTACGGTCAACGCTTTAACTCACATGGCTAAACTGAGCCCCAACTCGCTGCTCTAGGTTTACCATGTGAGATTAAGGCTAACGCTTTAACTGATATGACGAACCTGAGCCCTAATAAATTCTTTTGCCCAGGCGGGAATCGAACTCGCCACTCGTAAAAAAAATATGAAAACTTGATTATTCAAATCATTTTTATTTCTCAACTAGTTTCCATATGACACCTCAACAGGAGAAGTCTAACTACACAAACTAAATTAGCGGCTGCATATTTCTCTATGACCTTCCACTAGCCGTACTAATCGGAGAATGGCTTGCAAAGTATGGCAGGTCAAGCTTTTACATATCGATACGTCACGAAATAAAAATATATCGATATCCCGAAAGAAGTGTAGTCTAAATCGTAAATGCGAAACTTGTAATTGATTAACTATCACTTTAGAGTTTATCAAGATTATGTAGGAGGCGTCAGATGCACGCGAAGCTAGTTGAGAAATAAAAATGATTTGAATAATCATTCGATGTTTTAATTTTTTTTTTTTTACCTTCCCCTATAGACTACTAAAGTAAGGTTAAATAGGTCATATTTTAAATATAAAAATATAGTTTGTTAAATTAAACTACCTACAGTTTACTTACAGTTATGAAGTGCTCGGCCCCTCTTACAGTCGTCGAAACAAACGCTCCGTGATGGGGAGGTCGTTGAAATGCGGAGGAGAATAGGCTAATCAAGAAGCAAAAGATAAAAAGCGGGGACTTAAAATTAAAGGATAAAGAGAGAAGGAGAGATGATAAAGGTATCTCAATGCTTAATTGCAAAAAGAAGAACCTTCGCCAAACCTCAATAACAGATTTTCTTCCTTTGATAAATCACAAACAGACTACTTACTAACAGTAATAAACGTAATGATCAAATACTATTACAAAATAGTGAAAAACAATTAAAAGATTAAAATACAACTATACTATCCATTTAATTATCACCCAAAAATATCTTGAAAACTGAAAATTATCTGTAATAGGGTATGTAACGTAGCTTGGGCAGTTTTTGCAGGGGATCCTTGCCATTAAATTAATTAACCATAATTAATTATGGTTATTATGTAATTATACCATTAAGCTATAAGAAAAATATTGAATGGTTGCAATGCTTACCTATTCTTGATCTTACAGGCTTGAATCATCTAGTGTGGTGTTCTTGTCATGAGATCCATTGATTGGCACTTAAGAGCGATGTCCAAACTCATTTGTTCAGATCGGAGGAATTCATAATAAAACGTACCTCTAACGACATTCAGATAAGCGTTAACGCCATATCCAACAAATTCAGGTTGTTAACTTACCAGTTGCAACCCACGATTTTAGTCGATTTTTAGTTTCAATTTTTTTTCCTTTAGTGCCCATGTAGACGTCGCTGTCGTTGTCTTAGGGCTATAATAGGGTTTATTAAACGAATAGAATTTTGTGTGTCGATAGCCCAGATTCGTGAATTATACCATTTTTGTAATATTGAGCATATTCCATGTGACAGAATTACAGGAATGAATACCGTTCTCCTTTTAAGCCTTAAGTATTTTGCATTGTTAACACAGCAATATTGAATATTTTACTATAGATATTCAATATACTTTTTTTTTCCTTTTTTTTATTTAATTAATTTATTGTTCTATAATGTTTATAATTATTATACAAGAAATATTATAATGCAATGCTGAAATGTGTGTAGTATCCAAAGGATGGAGCACACAACATTTAAATAAATTCCCACGTTAGAGGGATACTCTGCGTGGAAAACGGGGGAAAAAAACAGGATAGATATATGAAAAAAGAAGTTTGTATTTAACAGAACTAATATGGGCAGCATTCAGTAAATAATGTTACTTCTGAATGTTTATTACGAATTTAGTATTTTGAACGAGATGAACAATTAAATTAATAAATTCATTATGTACTTTGCTATAAAATTGCAACTGTGTATTTGATAGATAAGAGTGAACATAGGTTAACACAAGATCTGAACTAGTGATTAGGTATTTTAGCAGATATTGATTATTTTTGCTTAGCATACTTAACAGAGAACGATTTCTTGATCCACTTCCAACTCCAAGTCAATTAAATAGTACTGAAGCATCTGCTGGAATAAGACTTTGGTGATTAGCCGCACAAGAACATTTTGATGATGGATGATTCACTTGAAAGAGTGATCGATGTTGAAGGATCCAGGCAAATAGATAAAACAAAGATGTAGTCTTCCTTCATTAAATGTTTTATTTGAAGACCGGTCTCACCACATCAGAGGCATCTTCAGGTCTTCAGCAATTGAAAGGACTGCAAGAAATACATGTGTATGACTACTGAGGGTGTAATGAAGTAGCTAACCAATAGTAGCTCAGCTTAACTACCTTATTACTTCTTCTCTTCTCAACGAATAGTTCTGGAGACTTTTCCTTTGTAAATGGCCTGAAGATGCCACTGGTGAGGTGAAACCGGCCGTCAAATATAAACATTTCATGCAGGAAGACTACGTCTTTCTTTTCCGTTATTGTTTTGTTCAGTGTCCGTGAACAACTATTTAGGTGAAAGGCAAATGAATAAGTACACAATAATTTAATGTTTTCTAACACACTATATTTTTGCATAAATAACACATTACAATACAATGGAACAATCATCCATCTTCTAAAACTCATGTCATTAACATACATAAAATAATGTTACAACCACAATTTTTATATTATCCGGTTATTACTATATTTATATGTATATATATAATATATATATATAAAATATAAATGCATTCATATTCATTAATATTAATACATTTATATTTATTGCATAGACAGAGTTAAAGTAATGGAATCGGGAGGAATATATACAAGTGTAAGAAATATGTGCCTCTTCAGTAGAAGTTAAGCTGGGGCTTATCGCAAAACAAATTAAAAAACTTTATACATTTTTTTTTGGTACATTAAATATATATTTCTTAACACAGCTCTTTAGAATTTAGTATCATATATAGATTTAGTTTTTACAATTTGAAACATATTTTAAGGGGTAAGTATAAGAGATGGGGATGGATATTTTCCAGTCTGTTATTTGTCAAAGCTCCAGCACCCCTCCCACTGACCGAGGAATTCACTGGACATTTTTTACAACTACATACAGTGTCGCCAAGATTTATTCACTCTCCAAACAATTTTTATTTAGTTTTTTAAATCATTTCTTCCAGTACTTGAATTTTGCCGATGACCTAGTTTCGATTGTGTTTTTGTTTTTTTGGTTCTATTAATCAATGAAATAGGAAAATTAAAAGGAAATCGATGTGCATTCATTTATTTCTTATTTGAGAGTTGAAAAAGGGGAGTGGAAGGACGCCTGTCCTGTTATACGTGTCATTGAAACACTTCGCAAAGACACGTATTAACTTCGGATATGAAGAGTTTAAATTTAGCATACAGCTGAAATTGCCAAAATATTGTTCGATTAGTATTTTTTTTCAGCCAAGGTGAGAAGAAATTGCTTTAAAACAACAGAACTGATCACAGTAACGATTCTTCACCTTTTTACTAAGTCTTAATATGTTCGTACTTTTGAAATAAAAATAATTCTCATGTGTTTCTTTCATTTATTTTTTAATTAGACGATGTTATGGAATTTTTTTCCAGAAAAACACACATATTGATGGCAGCTGTTATTCCATAATAGGTTTGCAGTAATTGAAAAATCAGAAATAGTAAAAGATTGAAGAAGCGAATGGCTTATTAGATAAATGTTGAAAGTAGCATGTTAGTGAATTTTTAAGACCCTACTCTATTAAAAGATATATTACTCAAGAAATAGATTAAAATTCGTTTATGAAATAAATTTGGCCCTTTTGGGAAACTTGAAAAATTTTTCGACTTTTAAAAAAAAAGAAACGCTTATCCATCTGTTGGTTTGTGTTGAATAATTTTAATATTGAATACTCATTTAAAGGTTATTTATATTAAAATCCAAGTTTACTGGGGGGAAGAAGTGATCTGTGGTATTCTTTTTAAAACCGTTGGAAGCGTGAGAATTTCTAGGAGGACACTGCATACCCATTCACCAAAGTGAAGTCGCCTTAAGCCTCAATATGTATATCATTCACATAATATCCAAAACAGGCCATTATAGGCGCATTCGCGCTGGGAGGTCGCCTCTCTAGAACCAGACAAGAAAATGGCACAACTTTACTTCTTTTTTTTCCCAAATTAAAACTCGTATCCAATATCCTTCGAACAATTTATTTTCCAACTCATAATTCTAAGAAACACATATATTTATATATTTATATTTATATTATATACATTAGCTGTATGGCATCATAAGTAGAAAATAATGTAGATATGAGACACCCTAGAGAGTCTATCCATACTGGACACACTGATAAGTCTGAATGAAATGTATTATGCATCAAAGGGTAATATATTACTGGACGATAATAATATATTTAAATATTAATGGGGAGAAATTTATTAACCACAAACATGTCAAAATATGCCTTGAGTCACCTGAATTAAATAAACTAATTTCGGTAGTTATTTATAGCTGCTTGAACTTCAACTTAATATACCTATTCATATTTTCTGGTTTTTAAATCGCTAGATGCTTTACTATTATAGTTTAAAAGCGTAAATTTATACTAAAATACCCTATTCTGCATCGTATAAATTGTGAACTAAAAATATATCCAAAGTATCCACTTTTTTTTATCATTTGCATCATTTGACGTTAAAAATTAAAATTTTACTTTTATAAATCATTTTATGTAATTTTGATGTCATGGCATATTTGTTTTTTGAGGTATGGCCAAACTTATTTTTCTTATTAAATGGGCTTTTTCTTTTATCATTTTTTTTCACAAAGTTATAACATTTTTTCTGGGCTTAATGATGTTGAAGAAAGGAGATATTTGAAGAAAAAAACAATAACAATTGCTAAAAATTAAATAAGCAACGAAATGTTTTTTTTGTAATTGTATTTAATTTTATGTCTCTTTTCTTCGAAATCATTTAGTCCTAATGGGATCCGAGTTTTAAAAAATATATATTATATCACATCAGATATCATTTTTTCTTAACCAAGTAATTCAAACTCATACTAAAAATCTTTTAAGTAGTAAACCATTCAATGATAAATGTTTTTGGCCGTGTTTATGAATATTTTTTATTCAATTGAAGCATAATTTAAATAAATTATGAGCCCATAATAAACAACCCTCTTGAGGCATTTGTGAAATAGAAATGCTTAACCACGACCTCTCCTTCTAACCTAAAAATATACTCTATAAACTACTGTACATATAACATAAATAAATATATTATCTTACTAAAACATTTCACTCTTACAATTACTAATTTTAAGAGTTAAACATACTTTTTACAATTCTGTTTTCTTTATATTTCGGTTCATAACAACATCAAGTTCTATATTATCGAAGTATTCACCTCTCTCATTTTTAAATTTGACAGATATTTCAATAGAGATGGATTAATAATAGCAATTATTTTAATTGCGAATGCATGTAATAAAGCTCATTTGAGTACTAAACACAAATCAATCTCATATGTATTGGATAGACAATCTAGGCTACTAAAAATACATCAATGTTAATTGAGAAGATTAAAAATTACAATGGCTTTATAAGCTGATAGGGAATCTGTGTTTAAATAACAAATCAATTCTTTGAAAGAATGGGAATTACCTTGAAAGACAGTAAAAACATTTTTATTGATAAAATGATAAAATATTCATAATAGAAGAGGGAAAAAGCAAGATACTCCACTCGTGGCAACTGGATATCCATGCGAAACAAAGGCCAATCTTGCTCAAGGGACGGCCGACTTTAAATAGCAAGCAAAAATAATTGCCACATCTTTCTGGTAAAAAAACAAACAAAAAGAAACTGACAACAATGAAAATTGGCAGACAAATACCAATTCTAGCAATGGACTTATTACTTTCCGTTGATACTTCAGGAGCAGCATGATTTTCCCCAGTTCTCTAAAAAAGTTAGATAAGCTATTCTTTCAGTCACTTCTTTTTATTATATGGCCCTTTACTGATCTAAAGGAAAATTATATTGTAATTAAGCAGAGAAACCATAATAACAAAATGTTTTCATCCTAAAAGTAAAGATGAAATACCAAAATTAAATCAGAAAATTTAACTTTTCAAAAATATAGATGAAATAAAAAGAAATGACCAGAATTATAATAAATTTGTCTATAATTTTAAAAATATATTGAAAAACTATTCAATGAAGCTTAGCGTCAATGAAACCTTAACAGTGAATATATCAGACGTTCTTTATGAATCAAAAATATGCACACTAATTAACTTAATTCGAACCGTGCTTTGTGCCAATTTAAAATGTTCAACCTTCACCTAATTTTGTAATTATATGGATTAACTTTATTAAACTCCGATTAAAAATATTTTCAATTTTTGTCAAGCTCATTTTGTTAATAAAAACTTATTTTTTAAAATTTTTGATATTATGCATGGAATTACAATAGAATTTTAAACATTTTTGAAAAACATAAGAAGAAACCCCATTATAAAGCTTTAAGAAATTTTCTGATGATATTTGATGAACTTACAATGTCTTTTGAAGACAGTTCTGCGGAAATTGGACGAATGTGTTAATAAGTAAATACCTTCCAAGCAAGAATTTACTATTCATTAAATTTGAAAACAATGATTATAAGTACTTTTGAATTGGGTCTAGCTGAATTTTTTGTTTTATCAGAATGCTCCAGTTTATGCTTGTCGCCAAACCCTCCCATGTACAAAATCAAGTGGAACTATATCAGTTTATGCTTTTTTAGGGAACAGTGGTAGTAGTTCATTTTCGCTTGCCTTTTCTTTATTCCTTTAAAAAAAATCTAAACATCCTACCTTTAGAAATAGATTTTTAAAAAACGTTAATGGTCATCCTAGAAAATATTTTGAGTTATGCCCCACACATTAAAAAAAATAATTAATTTAGATTAGCAATGCTCATATTTCTTAGATTTAATTTATTATTCTAAAAGGAACAAAACATTACATATTAAAGCTAGTAGAACCCTTTCATTTTTACAATATTTACATACTAAATCAGAATTTACAATTTGTAAAAATTTTATTATTAGGAATATTAAACATTAAAAAAAAATATTAGCAATAACAAAATGGACGCAGCTTTTAAATTAGGTCATATTGAATTTATATTACTAGAATCAGAGAACCGTAAGTTAAAATGCATATTATGAGTCCATACATGAAGCAAATTCGGTATATGAGGACTTTAATTTGAAATATTCATAGAACATAGAAAGAAATTTTAGTATTTCTTGTTCATTATGATAAATAAACAGAACTTGTTCAAACTGTGTTGTACACCAGTAAAAACAATACTATTTCATCGAGTAATAATTTGTAAATCCACAAGTACTATAATGCTGTACTAACTTTTTCTCACTACATACACTTTCGTGAAAATAAACTATGGTTCTCAGGCAAAAGAACAAAGTCACTTATTTTGATTTATGTTAGTTAAAATTTTATATTCTCAATATTTATTTGCAAGCGAATAGCAGTCCCTAAAAAATGATCTGTCTTTATTGGTTAATAATTCATTTTTCTTGACCCCATTATTATTAATTGCTCTTATTGTTTTAATTGACTATATAATAAACATAGAAATACTCATTTATTCAGCTATTTTTTTTTAATTTTGAAAATTGTCTTTTTTTTAATAAAATATTTTTTTTTTTTTTAACTTCGGATAAAACAAGATTTCTTTTTCTTTCGTTGCTCATTCGCAAATGAATATTCTTTTCATTTTTTTTTGGGATGAAGTAAAATGTTTCTTTTATAGTACTAGAAATATTATTGCTGTATAGATATTTTAATATCAGTTTCATAATTTAAAAAGTATGATGTTTAGAAAAATGAAAAAAAATCAATTTGCAAGTAATAAAAACGTTTTTTTTTTATTTTACTTTTCCAAGTACTTTATTTTGTATTATTTGTACCATGGGTATGATTAGAATGAAATATATGCATTCGCAATGTAGGTCTTGGTTTTCCTGTTAATCCATTTATTTTCCTTCTGGGAACTCTCGGATTTACACTATTACCAGGATTGAATTAAATATCTCTAGTGGCACTGCTTAATGATGTAATTATAATTAGATGAAGGAGCCCTGGAGATTTAGACTAAATGAGTGATGAATTTAAAATTAAAAGTCAGAAAATTAGGCTGCATCTGATTTTATTTTTGCTAAATAAAAATTATGTTTCATATCTTCAAAATAAGTATTCTTAAGCCCAGAACTGTGACCTGCACATAGGATAACTAATACTTATCAATTTTTCGGCAACAATTAACGTTAAAAAAAAATTATATTATATTCCCCCCCAAAAAAAAATGAATTATTAGAAAAATTATTCTTTATTCTTATGATGCTTTTTTAGAAAGCAGTTATTTTTGAATTCATAAAACGAAAACATTTTGTAAATTCCAAATTTTCTACCCAACAATTTTGTTTTCCAAAAACAATAAGAACATAATAATTTTATTTGGCAGATACATATTTTGAATTAGAAAAAAAAATCTGCTGAATTTGCCACCATAGAATTTTATAAATTGATTACTAATAAATTTTGATATTATGCATCTAATTTAAGTTTACAATAGACTTTTAAATGTTTTTGAATGACATAAAATGAAGCCGCATAATAAAGCTTTAAGAAATGAACATATTTGATGAACTTAAAATGTCTTTTGATGGAGCAGAGGCAAAATAAGACCAATGTGTTATTTTCTACACACATTCTACATTTAATGTCATTAGTGGTTATTTCAAGAATTCACGATTCATTAAATTTGAAAACAATGGTTAAGAGTAATTTTGAATTGGGTCTAGCTGAATTCAGGAGATTATGTTTTCTTAGAATGACCCAAATTATGTTTACCGCCAAACACCCCATGTTCAACATTGGGTGGAACTATGTTAAAAACTATGTTTAGGCAGAGGTGGCAATAGATTATTTTCTGCTTGCCTTTTCTTTACGCCTTTAAGAAAACAAATCAAATTTCTTATATTTTTAAAAAAAAAAAAAAAACGTAAATGGTCATCCTAGAAAACACTTTACATTACGCCCCACGCATCAAAAAAATTATTTATATTAGGTTAGCATTGTTCATTTTTATGAAATTTAATTAAGAATTAAGAATGCGTGGTTTCGTAGACTTCTTCGCTGGGCTGTATTTTCTTCTACTCCACACCGGGTATCTGCTCCAGCGGTCTCACCCTTCAATGTGCAAATTTTCACGGAGTTGAGACCCCGGACTTCGAGCTATCCGGGACGACAGTGGCAATGGACAGCCTGAGGAAGGTAGCCGTAGAGCTACCGAAAATTTGCACGGTGAAAAGTGACGAGAATGGAGCAGATACTCGGATTGGAGAAGACGAAAATTAAAGATGCCTTATTTCCTATAAACCTCCCCAGCAAGGAATTTCATTGGTTTGATGTCATTATTGAGTACTTGAAGAATTTAATAAAAACGTTTTTTTTTTTTTGTTTTTTTTTTCCTTTTCCGAGTACTTTATTTTGTATAATTTGTACCATGGGTATGATTAGAATGAAATGTATGCATTCGCAATGTAGGTTTTGGTTTTTCTGTTAATCCATTAGTTTTCCTTCTAGGAACTCTCGGATTTACACTATTACCAGGATTGAATTAAATATCTCTAGTGACACTGCTTAATGATGTATTTATAATTAGATGAAGGAGCCCTGGAGATTTAGACTAAATGAGTGATGAATTTAAAATTAATTATTGCCAAACGAATTATCGAATTTAATAAATTTGGAAACAATGATTAAAAGTAATACTGAATTGGGTCTAGCTTAATTTTTCTTTGAGGAGATTTTTTTACTTTTTAGCTATTCTTTCTTTATGTTCTGTCCATCTTTTTTTAATAAATTGAAGAGAATAGGGTTGTATAAAACAAAGAATTTAAAATAAATTTAGTTTGCGGTATATTCTTCTGGGCTTATGAATACTTTTGAGTATAAATACTGCTAAAGGAGGACTAATACATTTTTAGAAAGAGTTTTTATGTGTTATAGATGTAAGGGAACAAAGCACGGTTCGAAGAGGGGAAACTTCCTGATTGACGGAGTTTCCATTGACTGGCCATGGAGGAGGGAGCTGGTTCGGGGGGTGAGTTTGGAAATGCAACTGTTGTTATACTGTCTGCGAGTGTAACTGTAGTATCAGTATGATACACTAAGCTTGAGAGGAGAGGTATGGCACTTGGAGAGCAGGTCACTGCATCACCAGACGAGCCCTTCGCTCTGCAGGGGGGGTGGCTCTGAGAATCCCCCGCCTCCGCCGCTGCTACTTCCGCTCATACCTGAAACCATCCCCTATTTGAGTTCAAATTACGTCAAGAATATTTAAAAATAGATTAACAACTAGCAATAACCACTCAATGAGGTTATTAAAAAAAATAATTTGATAACTTTTTCTCACTACATACACTTTAGTAAAAATAAACTATGGTTCTCAGGCAAAAGGACAAAGTCACTCATTTTGATTTATGTTTGTTAAAATTTTATATTCTCAATATTTATTTGCAAGCGAATATCAGTCCCTAAATGTTCTAATGTCTTTATTGGTTAAAATCTAATTTTTCTTGAACCCCTTATAATTAGTTGCTCTTATTGTTTTAATTGACTATATAGTAAACATAGAAATACTGTTTTATTCAGCTATTTCTTTTTAATTGTGAAAAATGTCTTATTTTAATAAAATATTTTTTTTTAACTTCGGATAAAACATGATTTATTTTTCTTTCGTTCCTCATTCGCAAATGAATATACTTCCGCTCATACCTGAAACCATCCCCTATTTGAGTTCAAATTACGTCAAGAAAATTAAAAAAATAGATTAACAACTATCAATGACCACTCACTGAGGTTATTAAAAAAAATAAAAATTATTTGATAACTTTTTCTCACTACATTTAAAAAAAACATCTGCTGTGGCCAATACCTGACTTCCTTTTACTCCTATTGTATTATATAAACAAAAGTCTGTCACGCAGGGGCTGCGTAAACTAAGCAGATTTCCCTCGTCTACAATAGATAAATCTATATACTGGTAACACAACACCATCGTGAATATTAAGTGAATAAATACGAACGGTAATAAGAAATCTTTCAGTCTATTTCAGTGACCTCCTGACGGGAAGCGTCTGAAATGTAACCAACAGGTGTGCCAACCTCTTAACGGAAAGAAAAACAATTACTGAAATATATCAGATTATAACATATTAATTTTATTTAAACTATTTACTATATTTAATTTTAGTAGTCCAAGAACTTAAGAGGGAGGGGGAGGGGTTAACAGAACGTATTTGTATGTATCTCGTATAATAAATGTCTCTTGAAAACGATATTTGGTATTTAAGCTGCGAATAATGTGGTTCATTATATAACAGAGTACTGTTTGTGTGACATGAGTAGGAGGGGTGGTTTGCTGAAGGCAGATAGATGCTCAGTAAATATTGAAGTTAGAGAATAAATTTATATATCAACATTTATAGAACATTACATTTGTTATAAGATAGATTTTATACAAAATTTCGATCCGACTCAAAATAATAGAGATATTTCGCGTTTTCAAAATTCTTCCCCTCTAATAGCCCCCCCCCCTAGACAGATCTTAGCCGTTAACGAATTTGTACTTTCTTTATACAAAAAAAAAAAACGATTATATATCAAGTTTGGTAACGATAAGACCAAAATTGCGACCTCTAGAGCGGTAACAGACAAATACATACACACACACACACACACACACACACACACACACACACACACACACACACAGACACACACACACACACACACACACACACACACACATTTCAGCCATTCTTTTTACATAAAACGAGTAAATATCGACTTCGGTAACGATTAAAAAAAAATTGCGTCCGCTAGAGGGTTAACAGAAATATATATACATTGTTTTGAATGGACCTCATTTTCGTCATGCCCTAGGTAGGATCGATGACCATTTGTAGAAATTTTTCAGAAAACGTTTCATGAGGGAAAACGTTTAAGGGAAATCTGCTTAATACATTAGGTTCACCTCCAAAAATGTTTACATTAATTCATTAAGTCAACTGCAATAATATCATGTATCCAATTAATTACTTGCATACTTGTTTTTATAGTGTACGGTACATCCCAAAACCTACACCATCAGCAAACAAGTTTATATGATACAGTAACCCTAGACCAATTGTTTACTCAACATTTACTTTCTCACGTCCAAATTAGTAGGAATATGAAAGGTTATTTTCCACATACATTCTAATCCAACCGACAATCGCCGAAAATGCATATCCGAACTAGACAAATGTAAATCATGAAATTCTAGACCCCTGACGAAAAATAAACTTGAACTTGAAAAAAAAAAAACTTGACCAGAACGACTCTATTGATACAAGCTTCAAATAAAATATTCACAAGAAAAATGTCTCAAAAGAAAGGCACCATTGGTAATAAAAAAGTCCGTCACGCAACCGTGCAAAATTCCGTGCGTTAACTAAGCAGATTTCCCACGTGCGTCACGTAATTTCATTTATATCAAAAAGTAAATGTTCAATGAGAAATATGTTTCGCATTTAGACTTCAAATATAACTGATTATTGTTTATATGACATGAGTCGGAGTGGGGGTTTACTGAAAGCGAAAAACTAATAAATGCACATATCTCGGTTAATAATGAAGATTATGAAAAAGTACATAACAAGATTTATAGAACGTTAACTTTGCAATAAGATTAGTTCTATACAATTTTTCGATACGACGCATAATAACGGAGATATTAAGAATTTTCGAAAACCTCCCCTTCTTAACCCCCCCCCTCCCTCTAGTCCGATTTCAGCCGTTACCAACTTGATCTTTCTTTTTGTATAAAACGATTATATATCAAGTTTGATAACGATAAGACAAAAATTGCGGCACAGACAAATATATATATATATATATATATATATATATATATATATATATACACAGTTTTGAACGGACCTCATTTTCGTAATGAGGCTATATTTCGAAAATCCCTCATGTAAACCCCTCCTCAGACTTAGTAACGATCAAACAAAAATTGCGACCGCTCGAGAGTTCACAGCCAAGGCTCTCTCTCTCTCTCTCTCTCTCTATATATATATATATATATATATATATATATATATATATATATAAAATTTTGAACGGACCTCATTTTCGTCATCTCCTGGGAAGGATCGATGGACATATGAAGAAATTTTTCGGAAATCGCGTCATGAGTACGACTTCAATAGCTGATTTCCCTTAGGGGAAATCTGCTAAAAATGTCTGTCAGAAGGAGGGGTGCGTAGAATAAGCCGATTTCTCACGAGCAGGAATGCCACACGATGACGTTACAGGATATCTGTCATACCAGCATAGTTGGCGTCATCTGCACATTGTAATCTTCTGATATCACTCGAGGCCAATAGGCCAGTAGGTATAAACAATAAAATACTGACCCATTATCAACCAATGAAATCAAATTAAGTGTTGTTGGGTCAATACTGCATCATTGTAATGTTCATTTCTCCAAGGCAAATCAGGTATTGGGCTTGAACTCGTGAGATGATGAAAATGAGGTCCGTACAAAATTACCGTTCGAGCAGTCTCAATTTTTGGTTGATCTCGTTATATATTATTTATTAACGTCCACTTTTTGCAGCTGAGGCTAATTGGGATCTCGAAAAATATACGCGTTTCATGTAAAACCAAAGATCTACTTCGTTAACGTCTGAAATCGGATCGGGGGAGTGGGCTTATTGGTGGAGAAAATCGAGAATTCAAAATATCTCCGTGTCTATGAGTCGGCTCGAAACATTGAATGTAACCAATCTTATTCCAAATATGAATATAAATGTTGTTTCTGTAAATGTTGCTGCATACACATTTTCTCTATTTTGAATATTATCAGAGATTTTTGTATTTTAACAGGGCGCGAATATTTCATGAAATGTCGTATTCCAATCTTAAATAATAAATGTTGTCTTCAACAGATCTTTAATAGATAAGGTACATGCGAATAACATTTGTGATGTCGCCATGAATTAGGATTTTATTTCTTTACTCGAAAATGTTTATTTGATCTATGCCATAATCGATATTTAACAATTTTATTCACCATTAAAGATGATATTTGTTAAAGGCTAAAATCGGACCAGGAATGGGTGGAGAGGGGGGGTAGAGAAAGGGGCAATTCGAAAATTCAAAATATCTCCTGTATTATGCGTAGGATAGAAAAATTTAACAGTACGTCTTGTTAAACTACTGACGTCCTTCAATTCTTGTTCAATAATTTTACTGATAACTCAGACGTTATGGAAATTATTCGTACTTTCTTGTTTTCAACCTTCAAATATGGTAAACTGAGATCAGCACGTGGGAAGTCTGTTTAGTTTACGCAACCCCTGCGTGACGGACCTTTTACATTCACTATGGAAATGTGATTTGAAACTGAGCTTGTTTAGTGGTAAAATAGTTTTAAAAGAAAATCGTGTTGATAATGAGGATTTAATGATGTCTGAAAACTCAAAAATACTTATAACTCCCGTAATATTCAGGTTAGAGACAAATTCATAGATAAATAATTATAGTACATTTAATTGTATACTGGCTTGTTAATATAAAGGTTTCCGATCTTCTGGTGGTATAAGATTTCCAAATACCACCGATAATAATGGTGGCATTTGGAATTATACCTATTAACTATTCTCTAAATCCGGTGTTTAGATATTGGACAATAACGAACTTTTTCTATAGTTTGCCTTTGCGGGTTATGGTGTGGATAAATCTTCCACAAGTGTCTGTTATCTGAAGGAAAAAAAAGTCCGCCAAGCAGGGGCTGCGTAACCTAAGCAGATTTCCCACGTGAAGTTATACAATAGAGAAATCTGCCTACTAATAACAGTAGTAGTAAAGAATCTCTAAACCAATTCACGAGGGACGAACAGTTACGGAAACGGCTGAACTAGCTTTCGGCGGAAAGTCCGGAATATAGCCGACTTCTGCCGACTACAGACACTTAATACAAATGCAAATATCTCGGTTAATATTCAAGATAGAAAATAAATGTATAGATTAATATTTATAATAAACTTAATTTTCACTAAGATTGATCACTTCACACTTTTCACACTTTTTCGTTCCAACGCATAATAACTGAGATATTTTGAATTTTCAAAAATCACCCATTAAACCCCCCCCCCCCCCCCACCCACATGTTAGATTTCAGCTATTAACGAACTTGATCTATCTTTTTACATAAAACGATTAAATAGCGAGTTTGGTAACGATCAAACAAAAACCGCAACCGCTAGAGCGTTAACAGACATATATATATATATATATATATATATATATATATATATATATATATATATATATATAATTTTGAAAGGACCTCATTTTCGTCATCTTCTGGGTAGGATCGATGGAGATTTGAAGAAATCGCGTCTTGAGTACGACCTCAATAGCTGATTTCCCTCAAGGGAAATCTGCTAAAAGGTTAAGGTTCGATCTCTGTCATGGGAGGAATTTAGTCTACCAGTTCGTGCTAGTGTTAGTAGGGTACGAGAGTCTAATTAGTAAAAACGTCTGCCACAGATCTATGACACTCCTAGATCCCGGGTACGCATTGGCACTAGATGACCTGGTCATTGGCCATCCGGTTTAGTGATCCCATTCAGCCAACTTGGGGCAACTCATTCCAAGTCCTCCTTGGTTAAAGGGGGTCGTATGTTAGTTGATCACTCTGAACACGCATTTCTAAAAGCAGCGGTTAAGTTTCATTAAGATCCTCTATGACTTATTTTAATTTTCTTTATTTTCGTCAACTGTTAGTATGATCGAACTATATTTCAAGAAAATCACATCTTGAGTTCAACCTCAATTGCTGATTTATCTTTTGGGGAGAATGCCAAAATGATAATTCTAATTTCCACGAACGATCAAGAGAATAAAGAGGATCACTAGGACATGACGTGGTTTTCAGTTGTCATTTCCATCAGACCGAGCAACAATAAAGGCATCATCATAAGGCCTATACAATACAGCAACTCAAGTAAATTAAAGAGAAACTCGGGGTCCAAGGAAAATAAGAGGGGCTTCCTGGTCAACAGGAAAGATCGTCAATGAAGTTTAAAGGGCTGCAAAAATGTGTAATGAGAAGTTTTTTCAACCTATATCGTCTGTGATTTCATCATAGAATGACTGTAGTGGTAAGTTTTGATAAAATTATGGAATCCGACGTGTGGCCTAAAATAATGACATGTGCTTCACTAAGGGAGACTATAAAGTGAGGCAGGCTCAGAAAAAGGTGGTTGGATGAAACGCGGGAGAGCTTGCCAAGGCTCAGTACAATTGCAGAAACATGGCTGTTGATCGGGGTGAGTGGTCTTATGGTGGTAGTAACCCAGATCCTTTAGTGAAAAATAGTAAGCAACCAAAAAATACCAATCTCGAAAAGGAAATTTGATCAAGTATTTATTATGTAAACTTCCTAGACAAACGCCAATTTTAAAACCAGTCACAACCCGTTAAAGAAGCATGATTTGATGCATTGTTCTTTATTGTCTTCATAAATATAGTTAGTGGTCTAGGGTTTACAATTTTTTTTTCCTGATTAGGACAGTGCTTTTAATATTCGAAAAAAAAATGAATTCCTTATTTTTTTCTAAGTAATTTCACTCTTAATTTGGGACGGATTAAGATAATTCAGATAAGGCATTTCTAATAATTTTTTTAAATAACTTGACTTCCTTTTATATGTTTCTTTGCAGCATGAAAGTTTCGAGTTTAGAAATCGGAATAAAATACTTATTATGTTTTTTGGATGTAAGTGAAAACTTTTTTCTCGTATGCCTTATGCGTTCTGTACTGTGGGTGTGTGAGATTAATGCAGTAATTTGGGATAAACTTGTTGAGGTTATGATTTGCGTAAGTGATTTTTACGATGTTTTCAAAACTTGACACAAGCGTAGCTAAGTTGAAATTTTCCACTACATTCTCTGCAAGGCCTATCACAATGCACGTCTGTAGTGGAGTATTTTTCACCAGGACTTAAAGAAGCCGAAACGATGTTCTTTTTAGAACGCTAATTATTCGAAATCATTGAGAATGTATATTTGACTAATGACACGTAAGTTTGCTCACTTTCAAAATGCAAGTAGTACTTCGAAAGCCTAGTCCTTGTAAGGCATGATGCTAGGTATTAAGTAATATAAAAACTTAGAGTGGCTTCCCATGAAAAAAGAGAAACAAAATAGAAAAGAATTCAGCTTAATCAACATTGGAGGCATAAAAGTAATAAAACAAGGAAGAAAAAGAAAAGACAGGCAGCGGTGACGATTGAGAAGTGTTCTTCTGCTAAGATGAGCAACTTAATAACCTTCAACTCGGCTTAGAAGGGAGACTTAATTGCTTTTAAGAGTGCCCGGTATTAGCAAAGTACGGACGCCTTCCCGTTAGGCACAGCCAACACTAAACTCGCGCATAATTTATGCCTCTTATATTGAAAACACGAAATATATGGAGCATACGCCTCCCAATAAATTCAAGTAACGAAACTTATAAATAATAAAGTGGAAAAAATGCTTGGGACAATGTCGACCAAAAAAAGAAAAAGTCCGTCACGCAGGGGCTGCGTAAACTAAGCAGATTTCCCATGTGAAGTTTTACAATGGAGAAATCTGCATACTGGTAACACAACACCACCGTGATTAAATACAAAAGGTATTGAGAAATCTTTCAGTTAATTAAAATAAATTCCCAACTGAAACGGCTTCTGAAATGTAAGAATAATTTATATTTTAATAACTCAAATTTTAGTAGTCCAAGAACTAAAGAAGGGGGGGGGGTGGTAGCTTCATCCCGCACCGAGAATGATAAAACTCACCAATGACCCAACAACTCTTATCAAATATGACAAGGTAAGGATTTATAGAAATGTCGTTTTTCTTACTTCACTTTATTAAAACTCTATATCTTTCTCGTTATTTACTTCAACACCTCAACTGTAATATAATTACGACACCTAAAAGCTAAGTCGGCCTATTACCTACAAAGACATTTCTCTAAACCGGCTTCTTCTATACTCATAGGAAGACACAACCTTCCACCAAATGTTGCCATAAATCGAAACGTCGATATTGCTAAACTAGCTTAACTGTTTTGTTAAAATGATAAAAGCTTTAAAACTTTTCATTTGAGAAGGACATTGAGAAAGGGCTGCTAAAGTGCCAAATCTCAGTTTTGTTTTTATATTTGTTGCATATTTTTTTAATTACTATTCCTTTCTTTTATTAATTTATTTTAAATTTTTATTTCCTTTCAGCTTAGGGCTGACTTTGGTTTTAACATTATCCTCCAGAGGAGGCGTTGAAGTAAAGAATGGGAATGATGTTGAGTTTTAATAAAGTGAATTAAGAAAAATGATATTTCTATGAATTCTGGCTCTAAGAGATGATAAATTCTAATATTAGAGAATGATATATTTGCAAGGCTTCGCAAAGGGCACATTTTCAAACTACATTCATCCACAATGATCAAGAAAGATAAGCTTTCTAGTTGACTCTCCGTCGGCAGGACTGAAAAATATCACACATTTTTACAACTTTGTGAATTTTGTTCAAACTATCCTTCAATGGCCTAAAACCATTAAACACGCCATATTAATTGAATAATTTTAATTTCTCTGCAACTAACTTTTATAGCATATGTTCAACTTATTTTTAACATATGCTTAACTTTTATTCCATCTTAGTTATATTTATATTGCTGTTATTGTGTTTCTCTTGGTGATTATGTTGCCTTAACTTCATTTCTGTTTTTTTATACAGATTTGTGCCTGTTGGTGTGCTCTTAAGAAAATGAGTGAATATTAATGAATCATTCTGCATGTTTTATGGGTTTAGTAGCCCAAATTTTCAAACATCACATGTACAGAGTTTTTAATAAAAGACTTATATAAATCATGGGGTTTTATTATTGGACCTCTCGCCAAAGATCTTGTTTTCAATTAGTATATTTTGCTTTATTAAACATTAGTATTGGTAATTATTACTTTGCATTCTTTTGTTTAAATTTCTAAAGACATAGGAGACTAGACTGAAGATGAAAAAAAGCACTTTTACTTTGCATACATATTTTTCTTTCACTAATATTTAGGAACCACAACAAATAAAAAATCAAGAGATCCTTTAGGCATTTTTTGTTTGAAGCCTTCTTTGCTACAGCTGAAAAGTCCGGTTGAATGTGGACGGGTTTATAATGACTACGAGATCTTGGCCCATGTAATTAAAGGAAAAAAGGCTTGCTTTCCTTTTCAAATATGTTATTTTGCAAATAGTTTGGACTGAGTAAGCCTCCCTTCGTTCCCCACGTCCCTGGCACGCCTGAGAGGGGACTAGTGAACCAACAGTAGTCTATTAATACTTCAGTAACAACGTGAGCACGGTGACCTTCTGAGTCGCCAAAACCTCCCGCGAAATAAAACACTAACACAGGAAAGATATCTGCTTTTATTCGTCTTAAACCGACTCCTGAATCTGAATCACAAAAGAATTGTGACGATGAACACTCACACGTAGGTGGAAAAATCTTGTTAACCGTATGCTTCTAATATAAAAAAAGTCCGTCCAGGAGGGGCTGCGTTAACTAGCAGATTTCCCACGCGCGTCACTTATATGCATTTATCTCAAGATGTAAAAGTTCAATGAGGACAATATTTGGTATTGGGAATAAAGTACTTCATAATATAATACCTTAGTCTTATTATGGGATGAGTAGGAGTGGAAGTTTACTGAGGACCAAAAACTAAACCTGCAAATATCTCGGTTAATATTAAGTATAGTGAAAAAACGTACATAACAACATTTATAGAACATTGCATTTCTAGATAGATTCTATACAATCTTTCCACCCGACGCATAATAACGGAGATATTAAGAATTTTAAAAATCCCTCCTCTAAACCTCCCTCCTCCCAGTTCGATTTCAGCCATTAAAACGAACTTGATCTTTATTTCATTATCAAAAAACGTTTAAATATCAAGTTTGGTAACGATCAAACAAAAATTACGACCGCTAGAGCGTTAACAGGCAAATATATGAATCTTTATAGGTATATATATATATATATATATATATATATATATATATATATATATATAATTTTGAATTGACCTCATTTTCGTCATCTCCTACGTAGGATCGATGAGCATTTGAGGAGATTTTTCGAAAATTGCGTAATGAGCACAACCTGCTAAAATGACAGAAAATGTATTATTTTTGCAGAGAGATGTCCGTGTTTGTGATGAGGTAATACTGTATTGTTTTTTTTGTAAGAAATAAACAAATAGATAGTTAATACCTAGCTAAAATATCCCCGTTGAATGGAGCGTGATTAATCTATGTAGGATTCAGGCAGATGGTCAAAAACACTTCGATTAAATTTAAGTTATATTTTTTGAACAAGTAGTTTGACACCTCATAAGAAGACCAGCCCCATGTAGTAAAACTCAAACTATTGGTGGACCACAAGGCTCTACTAGCGTAAGCAGGCAAATGCTTTTACAGAGATTGCAAACCTCCACTAGGATTGAGTCTAGTGTTAAGCGTGGTTTTTCTCCAGAGGTGTCAAAAGGACATGAAAGCTGACGAGTTTCAGATAACTTGAAGTGTTAGTTACCGAGGTAAGGGAAGTTTTATAAGGTCATTCCTATATGATGATTTTATACTAGTTTTTTATACCGTATTATCTTGATATGAAGTAATTTCCTCTAGAGAGTCAGGTTTTTGGGCCGAATAATGAGGGAGTAGGAAGACTCTACTGTACCTCGTGATGAATATACCTTGTGAGGAAATGAACTCGGGGCTGTCCCTGTGGAGGTGCGGCTCGGCGCTGGGTTGCTGCCCGAGGAACTGCGGCGCTTGATCTGTGCCCAGCGATGGGAACTCACCCCCCAGGGCTCCTCCGCCTTCCAGTCCTCCACCTGCAAACAGATATACACATTCAGCCTCTAGTTGAAATTAGACAACCTATAACATTTTTCCTTAACGCTACAGAGTAACAGAGATGACCATAAAATGGCAAAAAAACATGTAACTGTAACTACTTAATTATTGGTCAGCACTGACAAGGGGAGTGCACGGCCTTCCTGAAAAGTTTTTAATTTGTAGTACCTAATGAAAAACAATTTTTTCTTAAAGTGAGAGAACGCACTTCTCAGGCGTTCGTCTAAAAAAAAAAAAACTGTTAAAGATTTGCAAAGACTACATTTTCTAAGAGTTTTCGGTGACTCAGTTTGTAGCGTCGTTGTTTTTTAACCACAAGATTTCGAGATCGAATCTCGACGGGATCAACTATTTTTTTTTCGTTGGGCTTTTTTCCTCTTTTTATATTTATTGCATATTTTTTTTATTATTTCTATTCCTTTCTTTTTCCAAAAAATTAGAGCTTACTTTGGTTTTAAGTGTAAAGATTATCCTCGCGTTGAAGTAAAAAATGGGAAAGATGTTGAGTTTTAATAAAGTGAATTAAGAAAAATGATATTTCTATCAATTCTGACTCTAAGAGATCATAAATTCTGATATTAGAGAATGATATATTTACAAGGCTTCGCATAGGACACATTTTCAAACTACATTCATTCACAATTATCAAATAGAGGAGCTTACTAGTTGACTCACGGTCGGCAGGACTGCAATTTTAAGAATAACACACGATTTAAACAACTTTTTAACGTTAGATTATACTATCCTTCAATAGCTTAAAAACATTAAACACACCCATACACGCCGTATTAATTGAGTAATTTTAATTTCTCTGCAACTAACTTTTATAGGATATGTTCAACTTATTTTTAAAACATTCTTAACTTTTATTCTATCTTAGTTATATTTATATTGCTGTAATTGTGTTTCTTTTGGTGATTATGTGATTTCTTTTATTTTTTTTTCTATAAATCAATAGTAATAATAATTTTTGTATTCTATTGATCAATAGTAATATACTTTTTCGTATAATATTAAATATTTTTTAATATTATATTTTTGACAGAAAGCATTTCGAAGTTTCTTTATTATTATTATTATTATTATTATTATTTATTAACGTCCACTTTTTGCAACTTAGGCTAATCGGGACGGGTTATCTACAGGTTACCACCCTTTTCTAGCCAGGGTGGGATTTTAGGACGTTATTTAATGAATTTCGTCACTAAATAATTTCCTTTGCCCAGGCAAGAATCGAACTCGCCACTCTCGGTTTACCATGTGAGATAAAGGTCAACACTTTAACTCGCATGGCTAACCTGAGCCCCGAAGTTTCTTTAAATATATGGAACATGTTAAAAACTAAACGCCAGTAATAAAATAACTTTTTATTTATTTATTAATATTAAATAAACACCGTAGAAACAAAATAAATTAAAAATATATAACAATATTTATAGTACATTTAATTTGCAATAAGATTAGATATATAAAATTTGTCGAAAGTCGGAGATTTTTCGAATTTATGGTCAGATGAGATCACAAGTGTGCAGTTCGAGCAGGTAGGAAATCTGCTTAGTTTATGCTGCCCCTTCGTGACAGATTTTTTTCTTCTTTGTTACGGTACGCTTTTGAATCGGTCCGCCCGATCTTGGGAGGCTAAATAGAATGGGAGGCCTATTGGATGTAATGGTAGATGGGAAATGGTAACCACAGGACTGTATGGAAGGGCGGGTGGCTCATTACCCGCTCTCTATTACTGGATGAGGCCCCATCACTCCCTCCCTCTCTGACCACTGCTTCATATCTCACCGTTATATACACTCCTCTACTCATACCCCTTCACCCCAGACTCTAGCCTCTCTCAGAGTAAATCCCGCCTTTCTTCTGTCTCCATGAAGGCCATATGAAAGGAAAAAAAACCCGTCAATTTAGTGGAAGCGACTCATACCAGGTCCTCCTCGGTTAACAGGTTAACGTCGAGCAGATCACTCACGGATTACAACCTCTACTCGCGAATCCCTCGAGTCCACCTCCGGGGTGACTTAAAATTTTGAAGGTCTATAAAGCCAGCCGAAATATAAATATTCTCTAGCAGACGCATTTTTGTTTGATCGTTACCAAACTCAAAATATAAGTCTATGTAATACTAAAAAGTCCGTCACGCAGGGGCTGCGTAAACTAAGCAGATTTCCCGCGTGAAGTTTAACAATAGGTACATAAATCTACATACCGGTAACACATGACCACCGTGAATATTAAGTGAATAAATACAAACTATAACTAGAAATCTCCAGGCGGAAATGTAAAAAAACAGTTCTGGCTACTTCTTACCGGAAGAAAAACAATTACTGTAATATATCTGAATATAACATATTAATTTGATTGAAAACTATTTACTATATCTAGTACTGTAATTTATAATGAATCAAAATAATTTTTATCTAACGTTCTATAAATGTTGTTATGTACGTTTTTTCACTATGTTGATTACTGACAGAGATATACGCATTTTTCAGTTTTAGGCCCTCAGTAAACCCCCACTCCTAGTAATGTCATGTGAACAATAAGCTGTTATATTATGAAGCACCTTATTTGAATCCTAAATACCAAATAATGTTCTCATTGAACATTTACTTTTTGAGATAGATGCAAATAAGTGACGCACGTGGAAATCTGCTTAGTTAAAGCTGCACCTGAATTTTTTTTTGAGATAGAGAATAGGTGCTCTGATGAGATCAGAAGCTAGTTATACCAGCAGAAGGAAAATCTGCTGTAAACTAAGCAGCCCTTAGTGACGGACTTTTTATTCTTGCCCAAGAGCGTTGGTGAGTTTGAGCGTGTGCTTTAGGCGACCGGTAGGAGGTGAGGCTGGAAGCCGGCTGGAAAGTCTTCAGAGCTTCCTACTTGCTTCGTCCCGAAGGAAAAGATTATGATTGAGCCGAGTTTCGACATGGAGCTGAGGCGGAGGCTGTTATTAGGCGGCTACGTGCCTTCTAGGCTGGGGCTACCTCTTCCCACGCCCCGTGTCCCGCACAGAACAACCCCCCACCCCCCTTTAATTGCTATAAAACCGAACCTCTGGATTTAGTCTCTGCTGATCCCCCCCCCCCCCGTCAGGATCTGTCACTACCAGCTAAGTCTGCCTTTGATGAACCCCATTCTCCAGCATACATCAGCCCACCTCCTACGTTTACCACCTTCTACAGTCAACATAGACCCGAAATTTACAGAATAATCGAGAAATTGGCTTTCAGTCGTCTTCATTTAAGTTTTTACGTTCTAAACCCCAAAATATTTATTTGATCTACGCCATACTCGATATTTACCTGTTCCATTCAACACTATAGATCACGTTACTTAATGGATGAAATCGTACCCGGGGTTTGGTAAGAGAGGGGTGGAGTAATTAAATTCAGAATATCACTATTATATTAAATAGAAATAAAGAATATGTGGTGAGATGAGATCACTAGTGTGACATACCAACACGTGTTTAGATTACGCACCCCTGAGTGAAGGACTTTTTTTAGCAGATTTCTGTTACGGGAAATCTACTATTGAGGTCGGACTCATGAAACGATTTTTGACAAATTTCTAGAAATGCCCATCGATCCTACCTAGGAGATGACGAAAATGAGGTCCACCCAAAATATATTTATATGTAGATTTAGATTTCTGTCTACAGTAAACCCCCACTTTCAGTCATCGCATGTCGAGAATACGCTAATATATTATGAGTCGTCTTATTGGAAGCCGAAATACTTAATATGTTGCCAACAAATCTTTTCTAGATGAGGTACATGCAAATTCGTTTTGTGATCCCCCCCCCCCGTTTTTTGTTCTTGATTACTAAAATTAGAGTGATTGAGATTATTCTGTTTCATTACAGTACTAAAATTAATATATTATATTCAAATATATTTCAGTAATTGTTTTTCTTCAAGAATCAAGAATATTTCTATCTATTACTAGCTCTGAGTGGTTTGGAGACCTGTTTGTTTAACATTCAGACGCTTCCTGTTGTAGTTACTATTTGACTGAATCATTTCTCACTATCACTTGTATTTATTCAGTTAATATTCACGGTATATTAATATGCTATGTTCAGGTATATTTCAGTAATTGTTTTTCTTTCCGGTGAAGCATATTTCCATGAGCTCTGAGCGGTTGGTAGGCCTTCGTTTACGATTCAGACGCTTTCCGTTGGGAGGTTATTAAAATTGACTGAAAGATTTCTCATTACCGTATGTATTTATTCGCTTAATATTCACGGGGTTGTTAAGTATTACCAGTATGATGATTTGTCTATTGTAAAACTTCACACGGAAAATCTGCTTAGTTTACTCAGCTTCTACGTGGTGGACTTTTTATATAGAAATAAAGTTTTTGTGGTAAGATGAGATGAGTAGTGTGTTATGCCAGCACGTGGGAAATCTGCTTAGATTACACAGACCCTCCACGACGGAGTTTTTAGCAGATTACCCTTAAGAGAAATCAGCTATTGAGGTCGTGCTCATGTCGCGAGTTTCAAAAAATTTCTTCAAATGTCCATCGATCCTACCTAGGAGATGATGAAAATGAGGTCCGCTCAAAATTATATATATATATATATATATATATATATATATATATATATATATATATATTTGTCTGTTAACGCTCTAGCGGTCGCAATTTTTGTTTGATCGTTACCAAACTTGATCAAGTTCGTTAATGGCTGAAATCGGACAAGTGGGAGGGGGGTTTAAAGAGGGTGATTTTTGAAAATTCAAAATATCTCCGTTATTATGCGTTGGATCGAAAAAGTTTATAGAATCAATCTTAGTGAAAAATAAATTTACTATAAATATTAATTTATACATTTATTCTCTATCTTGAGTATTAACCGAGATATTTGCATTTGTATTAAGTGCCTGTAGTCGGCAGGAGTCGGCTGTCTTTCCACCGAGAGCTCTGGCGGCCGTTTCCGTAACTGTTCGTCCCTAGTGAATAAGTTTAGAGAGACCCCTTACTACTAAAGTTGTTATTGGGCAGATTTCTCTACTCTAAAACTTCACGTGAGAAATCTGCTTAGTTTACGCAGCCCCTGCGTGACGGACTTTTAATTAGAATGATTCGTTTGTTTCGGTTTATTAGATTGATTGATAAGGCCGATATGGGAGGTAAAAAGGGTCACCATTTGTTTCCTGGTGCAGACGGGTAAAGACTCGTCCTGTGGAAGACTTCGTGTCCATTTGAAGCACCTGGAAGGATGTTATGCTTCTGGGTTAACAGTGAGATTGAAAGGACTTCAATCCTATAAGTCAAACTCTAAACCTCTTGTCAATTATTATTATTATTAATCAACGTACACTTTTTGCTACTATAGCTAATTTGGAAGGGGTTATCTACATGTTACTACCCTTTTGTAGGCAGGGTGGGACTAAGAATTTTATTTAATGAGTTCGTCAGAAAAAAAATTCTTTGGGAATGGAACCCGCCACTCTAGGTTTATATTTTTAAACAAAGAATATATTTTAATAAATTCAATACATTACGGCAGAGCGTTAAAGAGTTTTACTCCTGAAAATGATGAAACGCTTTTCTGGAAGTATTTTTGTTTGTGGGGGAGAGGGTTTCAAGCATATTCTTGTATCTTGTTATTATTGTTATTCTTGTTGTATTATTATTATTATACTGCAAGTAACGCTCAGGAAATGTATGTTTTGTTTGACAAGCTCAATCAAGTTTGACAATGTAATTGATTGTATATATAAACACGAATGTATTTATTTAGTCATTATTTCTCAAATTTTAATCTCCATATTATTGCATATTTGAAGGGTTAATGTGCACATTTGGCAACATTTTGCTTTTCAATTCCTTGTAAGAAGTAAAGGAAGTATTGTAATGGCAAAAGTTTTCGGTTTTCAGAATTCAACGCAATTATCCTGAGGGATTTTGGCCATTCAGGCCAACATTTAAGGCGAATGCTTTAACTCAAATGGCTAACCTAAGCCCCGTCTCAATTCATTGAAACAGATTGTAAATATGAAAAAAAATATTTTTGTTTCTTCTTATTTTGGACCCAATATTTTTATATATTCTTCATGTTTTCTTGGCAAGAGTCACCAATAAAACATTTTTTCGTGTAAATTTTATTGATACTGCCCTACATGTTTCGTGGTTTAATACCACCTCTTCAGGGGCTCTCCATTTCTGAAGTGCTCGTTTCCGTCTTACGTTCGTTGCGACTGTCCTCACTTAACGACATCCCCAGTCAGGATTTTATTAATGTTTACGCGAAAAAATGTTTTATTGGTGACCCCTGCCAAGAAAATATGAACGATAAATGAAAAAAGTTAACTTACCTGAGGGATTGAAGGGGAGGCCTTGAGGAGGTGGGCCGTGGGGGTGGAAGAATTCGTGATGGAATCCCTGGGGTGCCGGGTATCCAAACTCGAACTTAGCCTCTGAGCCGAAGTAGGGGAAGCCTCCAGGGGGTTCTTCCAGCCCGCCAGGGCTCAGGTTCATCGGGAAGCCTCGCATCTTGCGGGAACCGCCGAAGAACGGACCCCGACCCATGGACGTCAGCTGCTTCAGCCTTCGCTCCTTACTCCTCTTGTTCTGGAACCACACCTGGAACAAGCAAAAACAAATTCGTTTTTATTTATTACAGACATTTGAATGGAAACAATAGCTCCTAAAAGGATTACAATGTCTATAAACTCTTTTTATGTAACTGCCTTCACACTTCTCAGTGACTTGTGCTACATTTTTAGCAGATTTCCCTTAAGGGAAATCAGCTATTGAGGGCGTGCTCATGACGCGATTTTCCATACTTTTCTTCAAATGTCCATTGATCCTACCTAGGAGATGAGGAAAATGAGGTCCGATCAAAATTGTATGCTTGTGTGTGTGTGTGTGTGTGTGTGTGTGTGTGTGTGTGTGTGTTATTGTCTGTTAACGCTCTATTTTTGTTTGATCATTACCAAACTGGATATTTAAATGTTTTATGTAAAAATTAAGTTCAAGTTCGTTAATGGCTGAAATTGGATCTAAGGGAGTTCGATATACCACCGTAAAAAGTGTACAGATCAAATCTTATTGCAAATTAAATGTTGTTATATTAATTTTTTTCACTATCTTTATTTTCATTTTTTAGTTTTCGGCCTTCAGTAAACAATCACTCCTACTCATGTCATATTAACAATAAGCTGTTATATCATGAAGCAGATTATTTGAAGCTTAAATACTAAATATTATTCTCATTGAACTTTTACTTTCTGATACAATTGCAAATACATGCCACACGTGGGAAATCTTCGTAGATAACGCAGCCCCTGCGTGAAGGACTGTTTTGTAACTGGCTCTGGTCTTCAAACACTTTTTCAGAAGGTTCCTCCACCTTTCTTGGGCTATCGCCCATGATAAATGTTAAAAGCCAAAGCTAAGTTCGAGAGGCTCCTGAAGTCCTCTTTTGTCAAAGTGTCAATAATAATTACTTTTCCCTCATATATATATATATATATATATATATATATACCAAACGATATTGTTTGTGAAACAAAGCATGGATTTGTTTTACAAAAATAGTATAAGGCCCAATCATAAAAGATGATACAAGAATATGCTTCAAACCCCCAAACACAAACATAAATATTTCGCGAAAAGCGTATCATTTTCAGTAGAAAAAATCTTTAACGCCCGAATGGATTAAATCAATTAAAAAATATTCTTTGTTTAAAAATAAATTAAAGAACTTTATGAATGAAGGTTTTTATACACAAGATAAATACTGCACTAAATCCACATTTCCATTCCTTCATGTCTATTATATTTTTGTGGAGAATCCAACTCTCACTCCCGTAAAGAAGTAGGATCCTTACGTAAGACTTAGCAAACATTTTTTTTTGTATTCATATGCATATATGCTTCATATGTACTTTTATGCTTATTAGTTAAAGTAATCCTTTCGTTTTGGAAGGCTTGACTAGGCAAGTGCTATTCTTCTTTCGACATCAGCTCTACTAATCACTGTTTTCAGTGATGATAATTCCTTAACAAATCTACTTCACTTTTTCAAGTATATTGTTTCCAATTGTAATATTTATAATTTCTTGGCATTGCTTATTCTCTGCTACCAAAACATTTGCTTTATGTGCATTTATCTCTGAGTTTAAACTGATCTAGGGCGTCCTTCAAGACTTGCAGTATGAATTTTCTGTCTTCTATTACACCTTTCGTATTTCTAGCTTCCCATTCACACTCATTAATCATGATGTGTGTACTCTGATTTTTGTAAATATTCTAAATTAACCATATGTCCCTGTTAGCACCCCGGAAGTTCTATTTTGGATATACTTGACTTGTTTTTCCCCACTTCAGGCCAAGATTTGATGATGTGCACGTGAGACATGGTATATGATAGACTGGAGAGAGGTGATGAGGGGAATGTAGCTGAATGAGAAGGTCTTTGGCTGGGTTGAATGAAAGGAAGAGAGCGGTGATTGGTCGGTTGGTTGGCCTCCCATTTGCAATGGAGAGCGCACGACTTGCTCATTAGGCTCCTGGCATCGTCTCGCGAGCAGTGATTAGCTCCGACTAACGGGAAGGACTTCGCCCAATAACTCTCGTTTCCCTTACAACGGCTCAATCCTTTACCATCCCCTGGACCTTAGTTTGTCCTCTACTGGAGGTTCTGTTAGGCGAGAATTAGAATGGCCATGGAATGTTTTGTAAAACACCAAACACACAGGAGTTTGGAACGTCCCTTTTGTAAAACATCAAACACCATGACTACATAAATACACACCATGAATACAAAAAAAAATACACAGATGATTAAAAAAATGGGGAAAATGTATGATACGCGGTGGTACTAGGAGATATAAGAAAGGAATACAAGTTGCCACCTCCATACATACTGCCGAGCTCAAAGCAACAGCGACAGCACTTTACCTTGCCATAGACAACAATCATACACATTTTTTGGTGTGGTCTAACTCCAGGTCAGCTCTGCAAAGCATACAGAACCCTCATAAAGCCCAACTAACAATAAAGAAAATTTATAATTACTTTCAAACCCTGAAGAGTCGAAAACAAGAAATCAAACTCCTATTGATACCCACACACTCCGGAATTGCAAGAAAATGAAGAGTCAATTCATATGGGTGGGACCCAACTTCATGTTTATGCAGCTAATGATATAAGCACTTCCGCTAAACAGCAACGGCCATAAAAGTTGGATTCAATGTGGAAGGAAGTAGCCCTCACAAACAAATTACTAAGTATAAAAAATAATCCAATGGCACAGTTACTTCAGAGGCATTCGAGAAGAAGAGATAGTGACTACCAGGATGTGTATAGACCACACAAATCTCACGCACATACACTTAATAATTAAAGATCTCCATCAACAATGTAAAATATGTCATTTTCCACTCCATCTTATAGAGGAATATCAATATGTGCAATCAATGTTCGAAGAATTTGACATCCCTAAAGACATTAAATTGGCCTTACAAGACACTTCACAAGCAGATGATAGAAGAAACTGTCCCTATACAATCAAATTTAGGTATTGCATAATAGGATATAAGAATATTTATTTATTAATTTATATATCACAGCACTCAAATTTACTGTTTGTCGATATTTTGAATTTTAACTTGTATTTACGAGTTGTTTCACTTTTGTAGACCTCCCCCCACTAACTTTGTAGTCTGATAACAGTATTTTTCGAACATTTTAAACAAGGTAAAATAAATAATCTCTCTCTCTCTCTCTCTCCTCACTCTCTTTCACTATCACTTTTAAACAAACACACACACACACTTTTCAACTCTTATGTCCTTTATATGCCTATTCAAACTTAAGCTGCCGCATTTTTGTTTGCTGTTCACGTAAAGTGCACAATTATAGAAGATTCCAACACGGAAAATTAAAAAGTCTGATCTATTCTATTGTATACAAGTTTAAAAAAAATTGTTCAACATTGAGAAGCTCCATTGTCCTTATCTGTTTCATGACTATCTGATATGTCTCTGAATTCACAATTTATGAAACAAAAACAAGAAATAAACTTCAAATCTAGCACTTGTGACTATTATTTCACTTAATTTTTTCCTCAGTTAAAGCATTTAAAATTAATTTTTTTTTTAATATTTGAAACTCATTACGAATTGCAAACTCGTCACATAAATAGCAAATGAAACCTGCAATTGACACTGAAATGAACTTCACCAAAACATTCTAAAAGCAACAGCTTAAAGTCTTTTGACAAAAAAGGCAGAAATTTCGCTGTTTTGAAAAGCTACTGTAAAACCAACGAGTAAGTTTCCCTGCAGTAGCAGCCATCAGAGTAACAATAGTTGCTTCCAGTCTCTCTTGTTCTCTTTTAACAAAAAGCCAAAATCAAAAGGGTGTCGATAAGTCTGCCAGTTATTTCCTCATTGTCAAGCGTCTTCCGTTTTGTTACGGCCTCCCATTCCCCTCAATTCGTGTTACCTTTTAAAAAAAAAAGGGTCTACCTCCTACCAATCGAGTATTATTAATATAAACATTCTGAAATTCTTAAATATATTTGTATTCATTTTGTTGATTTTATTTTAATTCCTTCGAACTCTACACTTGGTCAATTTCTTAGTCAGGGAATCTACAAAAAATATTCATTAGGCTTCCTAGTACGTCCATTTTTTTTTAACAGCTACTTAAAGCCATTCTGGCAAGTATATATAACACTATTGCCAGAGTTTAATATGTTATTATGTTACTCACCGAGCATGTCCCCCCCCCTTTCTCTGAAAACGTTTTCACTAATTCCTGTTAATGACGACGATAATAAATTCCTTTTTTTTAAGGAGTGGGAATTTTAAAAAAGTCCATCACGCAAGGGCTGCATAAACTAAGCAAATTTCCCACTTGCTGGTATGCCACACAACTGATCGCGTCTCACCATATATTCTCTATTTCTATATATGTAAAACTCCGATGAGTAGAAGTGGGGGTTTACTGAAGGCTGAAAACAATAAAGTACGAATAACTCGCCTTATTTTGAGTTACGAAATAATGTACCACCAACCAAGATATGTATAATATTATTAGTTTAACAAGATTAGTTCTATGAAATTTTTCCACCGGACTTATAGTAACGGAAATAATTTGAATTTTCAAATTCCCTCCATCTAAACTGCCCTCCCTTCTATTCCTAGCCAAATTGCAGCCATTAACGAATGGTCTTTAATGTTCTGAATGAAATGCTTAAATAATGAGCATGGCGAAGATCAAATAAACATATACATGTCAAGAAATAAGGTCTTAATTCATACAGTCATCACACGACGCATTTGAGTGCACCTCATCAAGAAAAGATCAGTTCAAAACTATATTTGGAATTTAAGCAGAGAATAAGACGTTTCATTATATATTTCCTTATAGTTTAACTAAAAGTGGAGGTTCACTGAAGGGTGAAAACTAAATAATATAATTTACTATTATTTATTTGTGTTTATGCCCCACATGGTGTTTGGCAAGATTTCTGATTAGAGGGGTAGTTAAAATAACATATTTTTCCACAGCAGTGTTGTTGGAAGTGAAGAATATTTTTACTTGGAGAGAGAAAAAGACGTCCAATTCTTCAGAATTTTTTTTTTTTAATTGTGAAGAATTGGTCGTATTTTTCTCTCTCCAAGTAATAACATATTTATTCCTTCGTGTACACCTTGGTTCTACTTTATTTATATAGTATGGAAAATATTTCTTAAATATTTGATTGTTTCTCATATCCGGGCTTTTCTAAATGAATATAATAAAATTTATCCCTTTTAAATCTTTTTAACTATGCTGTAAACCTATTGTATTTTATAATATATATATATATATATATATATAAATGTTTATATGCTCTAGATATGTTAGTATTTGTGGAATATATTGGCTGCTGTCAGTTAGTAGTTCTGTCATATCGTAGGGTATGTCAAGGTTTTTTTGCTGGACGCTGTCTGTCAGTATTTGTTTTATCGTTAGGTGCTTGTTGCAGTAAAATAAATAAATAACATAAATATCAAGTTTAATATCCAATATAAGTAAGAAATGTGTATAACAACATTTATGGGACGATAAAAGAGTGGTTCTATACAATAAAAATGGTGCTAAAACACAGTCTCTATTACTATTTGAGTATCAACTGCGGGGTTTATGACAATCCAGTAAGCAGTAAACGTGAGAAAACCAAATATTCTTGATTTTAGTAAACGTTGCTCACATTCAAGCGGGGTTCACATTGCGTGTGGAACATACTAACACATTTTACACACGTTTTGATAAATTCGCTAGGATTAACAGTTGCCTAGTTTGGCTATATAGAACATATAAGTGAAAAATTTAAAATCCCTTTATTACCCTTTTAGAAAGTCGTAAGAAATATCTCAGACTTTCTACTCTATTCCCAATATATTAAAGTTATTTCCATATAATGCATTGGAGAATACAAAATTCAAATTTACGAAACAACACTGCTTGTTAAGGAAAATCACTTATTTAAAAAAAATAATCTGGAATAACATATAATTATAACAAGATACAATAGTACGCATAAAAAACAATTATTTTGACAGAAAAGTATCATATTCGGGAGTTAAGCATTTTAATGTGTATGTATGAAATGAACACCAAATTGAATAGTGAATTAAAATAAGTTCACGTCCGAACGATGTTTCTATGTGCATGATACCATAAAAATGATCGAAAAGAATAAAACTCAAATATCAAATTTTGTAGTAAGTAGTCAAACACATTGATGAGGTATATTTTCTCTTTAAGGTGGATGTAAGTTTTTTTTTGTTTGTTTATAAAGCATATCACTTATTGTGTAACCTCAGACTAATAATAAAGTATGTATTTCAAATTAAAAATGCATGATATAAAATCACCGGGTTTTACACAAAAAGAATCTCATTACTACATTAAAAATCAAATATTTACTATTCGAACTTCACTGCCGATGCATTATTTATGTGTACTACGTAAGAATAAATTAAGGGAATTAGTTGTAGTATACTTAATGCTGAATCAGATAAAACAATATTCTTATGTATTCTATTATAATGTTGAGTTTTCGATGCGGCGGGATCCAGCAATTCCGTTATGTTAATATATATATATATATATATATATATATATATATATATACAGTAGAGCGTCGTTTATCCGAACTAATTGTGATCGCGCACGTTCGGATAATCGATTTGTTCGGATAACTAGTTTTTTTAAGAAAATAGGATAATTGTATAAAACACTTTGTATTCATCATTACAATTACATATTACATATTAAAATACATACTTCCGACGCGCATGAACTGTTGTCTAGAACTGATCTGCAAAAAGAGTGGAAGAGGCGGAAGGGCTGACATCCCGCGTTTCCAGCCGCGGAGTAGACTTCCATTTCAGGGAAACAGAAAGAAGCTCTGATTCCCCAAACGGTAGGGCTCAGTCAGTCCCGCGAACACAAAAGGAGGGAACCCAGGCTTTTCCGTTCTGCTAAAAAGTTATTCACGCTCTAAACAGGGCATTGCTTCAAAGAATACATATTCTTGAAATTTTCAACTTCTTCATTCCGTATATAATACAGCATGCAAATTGAAATATGTAGTTAAAAAAAAAAAAAACTTTCCAAAGCGCGTTCGGATAATTGACGTTCGGATAAACGACGCTCTACTGTATATACTAGTTAAGGTGCCCAGCTTCGCTCAGGAAATCATTTGAGGCTGAATGATGATAGTATTTTTTTGGGCAAGGCTTCAATGTTTACAACTACACTTCCCGTCTGGGCGCATTGTTTTCCCGTGAGGGTCAGGCAGGCGACTTATAAATGAGAAATTTTAGTTTTGAAGAATAAATAAAAATGTGTTCCTTATCTATCCCTTTCCACTTTTTAACTCACCTTTTTGAATACTTCAAACCATAATCATGGATAGCATTTATTACAATTAAACATATAATGAAACTTATTTCCTGTCAAAAACCAATCCGAGCACATATAGTTTAAGCACAGTTTTGTACATTAGATTATATTCGTAATAGTGTAATAGTAGAGCTCAGTGGAAATCACTTCCAGTACTGTCAGCATTTCACAGGAAATAAGTTAACTCAATTAACTGTTTAGGCTCCGCTCATCTTTCGCTCCAGCATGAGGGCTATCACCATTGTTTTCCTTAAATTATTGATTCAAAGTATTATTTTAATAATTTATCTACCTGATGGAATTAAATAATAATTTTACACTAAAAATAATTTCATTTATATTCAAAAAGATAGTTGAGGGGAAGAGATCGTAGCCCTCCCAGCAAAATAAGTAATACTTTAAATCATATCAAGTTTAAACGATTACTGTCTTTTTTCATATGGCATTACCATTAACGTCTAATTGTTATGAAGGTACATATTTGTTTCAATAACAAGCCTATATCTTTGTATTCTATTATGTTTTGTAGTATTCAATGGAAATAAATTCGTGTCATTTCATTTGGCTGTTTCGATCTGGCGAAATCAGATCCAGACGAAGAGGACTTCTCACCCTTTCTGCCAACCATTCAACAGATAAATCATTAAGGGCGAGCTGCCACGCTACCATTCATGCATAAAAAAGGATGCAGAGAGCGGGTGGGTGTGGGGAGAGTTGGGGGTGGAGTATGGCCCTCCAGCCCTCCCGAGATTGGATTATGTGCAAGCATTCGAAATGCAAATAGCCCGCGCCTAGTCACGGCAAACACCGGCTCTGTTGTCTTTTTCTCCCGCCCCGCTCACCCGAAAGGAATTACAAGGGGGAGGGGAATTTGACAATACCTCATCCTCATGTGACCAAATAATTGCCGGAAGTGTAAAATAGAAAGTCTGTCACGCAGGGGTTGCGTAAACTAAGCAGATTTCCATTAAGTGCTGAATAACTCAGTGGCGACCTCATCTTATCATCTATTCCCTACTTCTAAGTGAAAATCGGTTGAGTGGAAGTGGGGCTTTAAGGCTGAAGGCTGAAATCAAAGAAGTAATTAATGCTCGTGTTACAAAAAGGATGTGTAAAGCCACACTTGTGCAGGGATCAAATGTCAAATAAGATTGGTTCTATAATATTTTTTGATCCGACAAATAATAATGTATATATATCAACAGCTACCCTGAAGGAGGACATTAAGACAAACATTAGCAAAAGTTCCATTTCCAGCAGTTCAATTCCTATTAATCATTCACCAACTGTACTTATAACGATTTTTTTGTTGCTTCATTTGTTTTCATATTTAATTTTATCGAGAATGCAGATATGTAGTATTGACAGCTGCTTCTGATTATAATTTCTTGATTTTAGTACCATGTTCATATATAAAATGTTTATTTATATCTTTAGTTTTTGTTATTTCACATTGTATAATATTTGACTTTCAAGTCACCTTTTATGTGATGCCCATAAGTAAATAAAATAAATTAATAATAATTGTGATATTCCAAATTTTGGACTCCGTTAAACTCTGCTTATGAATCCCTCGAATTTAGTTTGCATAATACAACCGAATATGGTACTTGTGTATTATATCCACCACATTTTAGTTCCACTAGTTCCACGCTAGAGTGCGCAACTGTTTTAAGTAGTACGATTCATTGCCCGCAAGGGAGGTTATAATTACCTTATAACCTTCTACGGAATTATAATGACAAATAAAAGAAAACACAATTTTTAAAAATAAAACATTTTATTCATATTTAGGCGGGAAATGTGTGGAAACACAATTTAAAATGCACTGAAATGTGTCTCCATTTCCTTTCCCATGGTGCTGTCGCCATATGAATTCTACCAAATATGATTCAAGGTGATGCCTGGCTGTCCCACGATGTTTTTTATTTCGCCACTTTGCACTTCCCCACATTCTCTCCACTCTATGAGTATGTGCTCCAGTGTTGGGGTCAATAAAATTATATTTATGATTAAATTTCGCATGTTCCTTGGCTTTCTAATATATTCGTTTGGTAGCCTTTCCAGCAATCAGAATATATTGTGCTACCATCCGCTATATTCTGAATTATTTTCTCTAGACAAAAGATAACCTCATTAGCCTGGGAGAGCTAGTGTCGCACTTCAGTAGCGCATTCTAGCGTGGAACTAAAATGTGGTGGATATAATACACTAGTACCCCGAATATATATATATATATATATATATATATATATATATATTGTCTCTAAAAAACTATAACGTAAAAATAAAACGGACATAATTTTCGTCATCTCCTGGAAGTCCCGTCTTGAACACAACCTCAATAGGAGATTTCCCAGAAGAGAAAATAATTTATTATTTTTAAAAAAGACTACTCATCAATTACAAATAAAATCGTGCCGCAATTACAAATATCCAAATGTAGATCTTATTTTTTTAATTGAGTGAGACCTATGTGCGGAAGCAACCATCTCGTTCGAACAAGTGATCAATTTTTTTTTAGCTCGCCGGCCTTGTACTATTTGAGACATCCAGCGTATAATGGGATTTGTATGTGTTTGTTCCACTAGCACGCCGCTACAGATCATCCTCCATGTGTGAGTAATCGGCGGAGCATGGGCAGCAGATCTTGGGACAAATTGCCTTGGCTGGGGGTTGGCAAGGCAGCTGGCCCCGAACAAAGCCTATCTCTAGCTATCGCCTCAACTGACCGGGCCCACAACATCCACGCCATTAGCAACAATTAGCCACAGCCTTCTGCATTTAACTGATGGCCGTAATTTAACTCTGCTCCCCCCCCCATCCTCGAACATTTTAGATGGGAAATCGAACAATCCACCAATCCAAGAAGAAACTATGCGGCCAAATAATTCCAGTCAGTCTTAAAACTTCACTGAACCAAGCACATTACAGGGAGCAGTGAGAGGAAAAAGTCCGTCACGCAGGGGTTGCGTAAACTGACCGGAATTCCAAGGCTGCTGCCTCAGTGAATGCTCAATAAATGTACAATACAAGTTGATAATCTCTACAACGGAAAGCGGCTGAATTGAACAGGCAAGCCAGCCTCGTAGCGCTGCATAGACAGACCGGAGGGACAAACAATTAATGAAATATATCTGATTATAACATATTAATTTTATTGAAAACAATTTACTAAAGCTAGTGCTGTAATTTATAATGAATGAGAATCACTTGTATCTCAATCACTAAACATTTTAGTAATCGAAAAACAAAAGAAGGGGAGGGGATCAACAGAACGTATTTGCATATATATATCACAAAGTAAAAGTTCAATGAAAACAATATTTGGTATTTAAGCTTCGAATAATGTGGTTTATTATATAACAGAGCTTTTTTTTTATGTGACACTAGTAGAAGTGGGAGTTTTCTCAAGGCTGAAAACTGGAAAATGCAAAAATCTCGGTTAATAATCTAGATAGAGAATAAATGTATATAACAATATTTATAGTACACTGAATTTTAAATAAGATTAATTCATACACTTTTTTGATCCGACTTATAGTAACGGAGATATTTCGAATTTCTAATATTCTCCGGTAAAAGCGGTAACAGACAGATATGTATATATATATATATATATATATATATATATATATATATTGAATGGACCTCATTTTCGTCATCTCCTGGGTAAGATCGATGGACATTTGAAGAAAAATTTCGAAAATCGCATCAGTACGACCTCAATAGCTGATTTCCCCTTAGGGAAATCTGCTAAAACCACCATGATGCATTCCGCACTTAAAGAGTATACGAAATGAAATGCATTTATTTCCATTAAATGTAAACATAACATAATAGAATAGGTCAACAATTTTTGTTGTCCATTAAAAATTTTCTAATTATGAGTAAATTCATTTCTTTACATATTAATTATATATTACATATTGACTAACATTCGTAATAAAATTAGCTCAAATTCTATGAATACATTTTATGAAATCCATCATTTGATATAATAATGTGCAATAAATTAATTTTGTTCACAGTCATATTACCTCTTTAAGTATATGAAATGCATTTTTAATATATTGACATGCCAATTTATTGGGTGTCAAGCTTTATAAATAATGAAAAACTTGCCCCACCTTAAAGACAGAATTAACCTGATCATTAATTATTATTTGATCGATTTTTATGACGAATATTTTAATAAATAATTGAACAGTTTTGATAGTATTAATCTTGTGTATAAAAACATGCTACAGAACCTCGTGTTTCTTTAATTCAATTTTATGTTATTTGTTTACAACCACTTTATGATACTATGGCTAATTAGGACTGGTTACCACCCTTTTGTAACTAGAGTAGGACTAAGGATTTTATTTAATGAGTTCGTCAGTAAATCAATTTCTATTGCCAAGAGGGGGATCGAACTCGCCACTCTAGGCTTATTTTTTTAAACAAAGAATATTTTTTAATAGATTTGGGCAGAGCGTTAAAGAGTTTTACTCCTGAAAATGAAACGCTTTTCGCGAAATACTTGTGTTTATGGTGACGGGTTTTTAAGCACATTCTTTCATCTTGTTTTATGATTACGACTGTACTGCAAGTAAGCTCAGGAAATGTATGTTTCGTTTAAAAAATTTATTTATTATGTTCATATGTACGAATATATTTATCTAGTCATTATTTCTGAAATTTTGATCTCCATATGGTTGCGCATTTGAAGGGTTAATGTACATTTGACAATATTTTGCTGTTTTTACTTCCGTGAGAAAAGGAAGTATTGTAATCGCGAAGCTTTTCGGTTTTCATATTTCAACGGAATTTTCCTGGATGGTTTTGATCCTCCCAGAACCCATTTGGATAATTTTCGGGTTGATGTCAGTCCGCTTGTACGAATCTCGCATCACCAGAAACATCTAGTCTCAGAAAATTTCAAATTTGGGTTTGTTAAAATGTCTATTTTCACACCTCCCATTTTGATTGAAATTGACTAAGGGGTTAGGGGGGGGGTGGGGAAAAAAATGAAAATTTCTACAGAGAAATTATACGTTCAGACATATTGCACTTTTTTTCCCTCATAAAAAGATCTATGAATTATGCAATAAAATATTTTCCGATAAGGTGCATTGGAGCGGAAAACATCAAATGGAATAATGTTTAAACTTAGTGCAACCAAACATTTTGTTCATTTAATTTCATACGAATATAAAGACGTCATGTGGTGCCCACATCATTTTTTTTTCTAGTTGCACGAAATTAACGACTGCTTTAATGAAGCCGTCTTCTGTGGGCTAATTGCAGCCCAATGGAATAATTATAATTTCGCTTGATAGTGAGAAACATTCTCTTGGAATAAATTACAATTTGCCACACTTGTATCTAACTTGCGATTTCTATTCCAGCATTGCTCAAAAAGTATTTCGCTGAGACCTGAATAAATTCTTCTGAACTTTTTCAGTCATAGATTAAAATCATATATTGAATCTTTCAATTGCATGTATTAGAGGTCTGCAATTAACGTATACACTATGGCTGGAAATTTAATTCAGGATATCTGAACATTATTTAGAAACTACATAAATAGTTCATTTCAATACAGTAAAGGACCAGAATAAATCAAATTCAAACGATGGTTATTAATTCTACTATAATTTCGATATTATAGTAGAACACAGTTTTTTTTATTTATGTGTTTCATTTAGCTATTGAAATAGTATGATATATATAATAATTATATAACATATAATTATATGCTAGAGAAATCCCAATAACTGCTTACGTTTGTATTATTATTTATTTAATTAATACCGTTAATGGTAAAATTGGGTTTAATTATGGTATTTGCAGACAATTCCTTCTCAGCACTTCTTACTATCAGTTGCTACTCAGTCTCTCCAGGCGACAAATATTGAATAATTTATCAAAGATATAGGCATTTCTACTTAAGTAGACCACGTACATAAACGAGAGTAACCCTTCCAACCCAATTGATGAACTTAATTTATATTTTTCTTTTTAAATTGTATTTAAATTCTGGGATTTAATTTTTATGCGACTATATGCATTTTTTTGTTTTTTTGGAAATATCGAGAGTTATGGCATTTTTTCCCCATATAAATGCAGTCTTCAGGAATGAGCGTGTTCCGTTTATATCGTGCTTATACATGGTCTTTTTAAGTAAGATTTATATCTTTGATTAATTATCTAATATTGTTTGCGTGGAGATGCTGAGTAGCAACTAGTGGCTAGGCGCCCTATAACATTGAAGTAATTGTCAGCCATCCAGAAACCCGCACAGAATTAATTTTATAATTGCCACAATACAACTTATTTAATGTGCAGTATTATTTACTGTACAATACTATACATTTCTTCCGAAATTGTCATGCATTATTTTTATAACCCCTTGGGTCTGGTATAAAATATCTCAAGCGGAACAGGATGAGAAAAGTAAGATACATGACTTGGAAGAACATTTGTCAAATCTAGCAGAAGACAAGGCCCTTGAAGGAGCATGCTATTGTTTATTAGAGGACAAAGATCAAGAATGGGCCGGAACGACCGGATTCGTTTGTAGAATTCCAATTCGTCGTTGGGAACAAATAAAAGAAAACCTGTTAAAAGTAATTATACCGCAGAGGTGGTCAAATCGAAAAACAAATGGACGAGGCTGTAAATCTTGACCCGCGGATTCGAATGGAGTCGGCAAGAACAAATATTTTCTATGAAAGAAGACAGACGATATGCTATGACTAACGGAAAACGAAATAACCGAAGAAACAAAAAGTAACAGAGAAAGACATAGAGAGATGGAAAAAAAGAAAGAAACGTATAATAGAGTGTGAGGAATAAAATAAAAAGTTGGGCAATAGTTGCGGGTGGGGGGTGGGGCGCGGAAAAAGAAGAACGCCGCCGAGCAGTTAGTGAGCAGAGCTATGCATAGAGATTATCTCGGCGCTCCTTCCAACACCGTCCCTCAATCCACTAGTCTCTTTCCAATCCCCTCGCACTATCTCATCAACACACACGCATTATCATTCAACTCTTAAATATTAACCACTACTTATCCACATTCTAAACACTCAAGAGAAAAAAAAATGACTTCCGGCTATGAAGACCAACCAATTTGGAACATGGATGTCAGTAGTGCTTCGAGTCATCAGTATGCTGCAAAATGGGTTAGGAATTGTTATTGGACTATGAACAATTAACAAATATACATAGACAAACACAGCAATAATACTAAGATGCACATATTTATAACATTTTTTATTCGTTTAGTTTTAGGCAAAGTCCGTCACGATGGCTGCGTTAACTAAGCAGACTTCCCACGTGAAGTTTTACAATAGATAAATCTACATACTGCTAACACTTAACACCACCGTCAATATTCAGTGAATAAATACAAACGGTGATTAGAAATCTATCATTCAATTTTAATAACATCCCAATGCAAAGCGTCTGAATTGTAAACAAACAGATGAGACAACCTCTCAGCGCTGAAGAGATAGATAGAAATATTCTTCACCGGAAGAAAAAAAATTACTGAAATATGTCTGAATATAACATATTAATTTGATTGAAAACTATTTACTATATCTAATACTGTAATTTATAATGAATTAGAATAATTGTTATCTCAATCACTCAAATTTCAGTAATCCAAGAACTTAAGAGGGGGCGGGGATTAACAGACATATATGCATGTATTTCGTATAATAAATGTCTCTTGAAAACAATTTGTGGTATTTAAGCTTCGAATAAAGTGGTTTATTATATAACAGAGTATTGTTTATGCGACATGAGTAGGAGTAGGGGTTTGTTATGGCTGAAAACTGTAAAACGCAAATATCTCAGTTAATATTCAAGATAGAGATTAAATATATATAATAATATTTATAGCACATTTAATTTGCAATAAGATTGGCTCTATACAATTTTTCGGTCCGACGTACAGTAACGGAGATATTTCGAAAATCCCCCCTCTAACCCTCCCCCCTGCTCTCACTGGTCCCATTTCAGTCATTAACGAACTTCTTCTTTTTTTTTTTTTTTTTTTTACATAAACCGATTAAATATCGAGTTTGGTAACAATCAAACAAAAATTGTGACCGCTAGAGCGTTGGCAGACTAATATATATGTCTATACATATAATTTTGAACAGACCTCATTTTCGTCATCTCCTGGGTAAGATCGATGGACATTTGATGAAATGTTTCATTTAAATTAATTTCATTCATTCGATTTAAATATTCTTTAGAACGTGTTGATTAAGATCGAGGCACAAGCAGGCGGAAACTTTCTTCAGGACTAGAAGTATACCAGTACAGTAAGTACAGTTTTCCGTTATTTCCACGACAGTTGTTTCAGCTCCAGAAGCTGGAGGAGAGTTCCGCTACATTTTACTTTCCAGCAGGCAGAACGGAGGGGTGAAATTCGCAAAAATCTTATGTAATACCGAAATGACATTCTTTATATCAATAGAATCGTTACTTGTAAAACAAAAAAAAAAAGGGTGTTTTTGAAAACCCTACTAGGAGTGAGCAATTTAAAAATACAAGTTTATTTTTGAATTGTGGTATTCGGATGGTATAGTTGGTCTTTGGGCTTTATTCACCCGACTTGTGAGTAGACTCTGCTCTGGCCCAAACGGCAACCAGCTCTGCCGAATAGGAAGCAAGTTTTTTTTGCAACAAGAAAATCCAGAAGCCCAGCCATCCACGAGTGAATTCGGATCTTCTTCCTCATCGACCTTTGCACATTTAGTTTGACATGCACATGGTCACACTTTCACCATGGCAGATATTCGATACATTTTACGTTACAGGTATTTGAGAAGTAGAAAATGGGCGAAAAAGAGTATTCTACAACAAAAGAGTCATCTTGGCAACATAATGTCATCAAATATTTGGCACAATTGTAGAAATGTTTTTATATACCAGAGGCAGTGTCTGTATCTCAAAAATATGTTTAAATAAATGAAAAGATAAAAACCCACAGATTTTGTTTTAAAACACTGGTAGTTTCAAGGTTTGTAAAGGTGACTAATCATCATATTTTATATTCATTAGCCTTCATGAATATTCCATAATATATTGTATGAAGGGGCTACTTAAATATTTTTTTAGGCATTACTTACATTCATGTCACCATTATACAAGCGTTTTATTTTTTCGGAAAAACGTTCTATCGATTTGATGTCGCTCAGATTGATTTGATGAGACACAGAAACTGTTCTATCTTTGCTTTTCCGCTCAAAATTCCAATCTCGAAAGTATTAAATTATGAACATTGGTGCGTCCATAATATGCCTGTTAGTTATACTATTAAAAATCAAAAGTAATAATGCTCCTACGAACTTGCAGCTCTTATTTGTATTGATTTGTACCTGTCTATCTTCGGCGTAGAGTAGAATGTTTTATTTATTTTCTAAGTACGGAGAAATAGAGAATAAAAAAAAAAGAAGAGATACCTCATTAAGTTTAACAGTTTCTTGAAGAAATACTTAAAGATGCTTATCGTTGCCGATAAAAATCCCCATGCTAAAAGGCTAGTTCAAATTAGAAAAAATAAACAACTATAGAGAAAATTATAGGCTGATGCCAGGGCATCCAGGGAAAATTTAAATGACTCTGAAAGCAAGTATAGGTATTTGAAGGTAAAAAAAAAAATCCTTTAATTATATGTTGCAGTATACTCCACTTCCAATTGATTAATATGTTTTAGAAGTACAACAACTCGTACTATTAGATTAGTGAGCCAGTTTTGAATTCACAAAGAAAGAAACAGACGATAAATGCAAATAAATCTCTATGCTTGTTGAATTTAATATATAACCTAATCAAAAAGGTGTTCTTCAAAAAGGCCTTCTCCAGAATTTTAGTGGAGTTATAGGCCACACCTTCCTTTTTCCCTTGAACAAATTCCTTGATTATGACTATACTTAAGCCAACAGTAATTTGTTATGCGTTTAAGGTAAGTGATAATGTTTGTTAAATACAGGTAGACATCTGTCAATAATTTTGTTTTCCGTATCGGTACGTTCTCTTAGACGACTAATAGTATATATTAACCTGAAGGTGAATATTGTTGGTACTTTGAGCAGTGGTAAATATTTAAGGTTACTTCCAATACTGGGGCTAGTAAGAACAACCTCTTACGTCTACTTTTCCCTGGCTAAAGGACTACTTTGGTTTGACACTAAATAAATAAATCATCACAATACATTTGTCACAAGCGTTAACTGATCCGTAGATGTGTCTGTAAAGACATTAAAGCCTTTAAATACAACGATATTGGCCGTTATTATTTCTTTTGTAATAATTTACTGGCCGACTGTCAACGCTCTATGAAATGATTGCAGGCCATACACATTAAAAACGATTTACTTCTAAACGCGAGTAGAGGAAGAATTAACCAACACTTCAATATTTCTAATAAAAAAAAACGGTAATTATCGATTATGGGGAAGCCACCTATTTAAAGACGATTATTAAATCATAATTAGAAGAAAATCACTTTATTATTTAAAATAACACTTCTAGAATTTATTTCAATGACAAAATGGAATTATAAATTAGAGCTAGTCCAAAACAGGACGATATCTTGGAGTAGGTGCATAAAGCAGTCGTCCTCAGCCGTCGTCTGCCATATAAACTCTGCAAGGTAGCTGTCCAAGTGGTGTAATAATAAACGATCACCAAGTAGTGATAATAAACTCCAAATGGTGTTAATAAACTCATTTTCCGATAACAAAAGAACAGAATGTTTAAAATGAACAGTCGTGTATGAGCAGCCTAAAGCGATAGCAATAACAGCGAATAGCGATACGCGGTTTTTAACTAGTAAATATTTTATCTGCAAACAACGAGTGGTCGCCCGATAACTATTTTGTCATTAATAAATGGTAGAAGTATTATTTTAAATAATAAAGTGATTTTTTTAAATTAAGATTTAATATTAATCTTTAAATGGGTGGCTTCCCTGATAATCGATAAGAACCAAAAAAAACATCACTTGACATTTGTCATAGTAGAATTCTGAATATTGCTAAGAGTTCAGTTTAAATATCTAACAAGTGTTTAGTTTATATAACTAAATAGTAAATTTATCTAATATAGTAAATATTTTATCTGCAAATAATGAGTGATCTCCCATTTACCATTTTGTTATTTATAAATGCTAGAAGTATTATTTTAAATAATAAAGTGATTTTCTTCGGATTAAGATTTAATAAACATCTTTAAATGGGTGGCATCCCAATAATCGATAAGTACCAAAAAAACATCCTTGACATTTGTGATTGTACAATTCCGAATATAGCGAAGGGTTCAGTTTAAATATCTAATAAGTGTATAGTTGATATATGTAAATAGTAAATATATCTAATATAGTAAATATTTTATCTGCTAATAATGAGTGGTCTCCCGCTAACTATTTTGTCATTAATAAATGGTAGAAGTATTATTTTAAATAATAAAGTGATTTTTTTTTTAATTAAGATTTAATATTAATCTTTAAATGGGTGGCTTCCCGATAATCGATAAGTACCAAAAAAAACATCACTTGACATTTGTCATTGTACATTCCGAATATTGCTAAGAGTTTAGTTTAAACATCTAATAATTGTTTAGTTGATATATCTAAATAGTAAATATATCTAATATAGTAAATATTTCATCTGCAGATAATGAGTGATCTCCCATTAACCATTTTGCCATTCATAAATGATAGAAGTATTATTTTAAATAGTAAAGTGATTTTCTTTGAATTATGATTTAATAATCGTCTTTAAATGGGTGGCTTCCCGATAATCGATAAGTACCAAGAAAACATCACTTGTCATTTGTCATTGTACAATTCCGAATATAGCTAAGAGTTTAGTTTAAATATCTAATAAGTGTATAGTTGATATATCTAAATATTTCCTTAGCAAAGATACCTCCTTAATGGTTCTTAATAACCATGAATGAATGTAATACATGATTATGATTAATATTGTCCACGATCAGGCGGGTCTTATCAGGAATTTTTTTTTTCTTTTCAGTCTTCAAGGCTAAAAAATTCTATGCGTTCCCTTTAGTTGCCAAATAATCAGGTATGTGACCTAAATACGGAGATGGGGAAATGTAAAGATATTGTGCACATAAAAGCCAAAAGAAAATACCGTCATCACTACGCGTCTAATGAGGCACCCAGGCACCTTAGCTAAATTCTCTGTTTTAAAATGGAATAAATATTCAGCAGGTGCTTTTAGATATATCAGTGGAGAAAATCCGGGTACTTGTGTATTATATCCACCATACGCTAGTTCCATTGTAGAGTGCGCCACTGTTGAACGCCTGAAGTGCAACGCTAGCTCGCAGGCTAATGAGGTTATCTTTTGGTTTTGTTGCGTTTGCTGTTTATTGTGGTGTTTAGTGTTTCTTGTTTATTCGTTTAAAAATGCGTCTTTGGGATTTACAAACAAGTGAAGAAGAGGCAGTGAAATATTTCCAGGAGAGACATATTTTGTCAAATAAAACTATTATAGATTGGAACAATTACATGAGAGAATTGTGTGTGTTAGAGATGGAACGCAAACCTAAAGTTCCGTCACGCAGGGGCTGCGTAAACTAAGCAGATTTCCCACGTGAAGTTATACAATAGAGAAATCTCCATAGGAGAGCCGAACAGTTACGGCAAAGGGCCGAACTAGCTTTTAGCGGGAACTTAGTCCCCCCGTCGTCCGTTAAATTTAATAAAAATGCAAATATCTCGGTTAATATTCAAGATAGAGAATAAATGTATAGAGCAATATTTATTTTAAATTTAATTTGTAATAAGACTAATTCTGTACAATTTTTCGATCCGACGTATAGTAACAGAGATATTTCGAATTTTCGAAAATCCTCCCCTCTAAACCCCCCCTCACACTTGTCCAATTTTAGCCGTTAACGAACTTGATCTTTTTTATACATAAAACGACTAAATATCGAGTTTGGTAACGATCAAACAAAAATTGCGACCGCTGGAGCGGTAACAGATATATATATATATATATATATATATATATATATATATATATATATATATATATATATATATATATATACTGTTTTGAACGGACCTCATTTTCGTCATCTACTAGGTTGGATGGATGGACATTTGAAGAAAAATTTCGAAAATTCCGTCATGAGTACAACCTCAATAGCTGATTTCCCTTAAGGGAAATCTGCTAAAAGAAGATAGGTGGACCAAATTGGATTGTGGAAATCGATGAGAGTCTATTTACTCCATCCACCTATTTTCCGCCAAAATGTGAGTGACAGTCAAATAAAATGTTTTATTGTTAAAAATTGTGTTTTATTTTATTTAGTATTATAATTCCTTAGAAGGTTCCTTAGAAGGTTGCCGGCGAGAAATCGTACAACTTAAAACAGCAGCGCACTCTACATTGGATATATTGGAACTAGAATGTGGTGGATATAATACACAAGTACCAAAATCCGTAATGGGGTAAAGGAGATTATACATTTGTAAACTACTAAGTGATTTGATATCACTTCTTTGATGTGACTCCAAAAATAAGCAATTTACGATAACGACATTCGGCGATCTCTTAATACTTGAACAATAAGGTTTTCTTGAAGAAATGGCATTTAGATGAGACAGGTTGGGATTTGTAAAATTCTGATTATTTGTTGGCTGAGTTGTTAGAGGGTAGAGTTGGAGTAAAGACGGGAGGGTGGGAATGGGATTGGCTTGGGAAGTAAGAGGAAAAGCGTTGCGAATCCCTTTTTGGAGAAGAGAGCCCTTGCCCTGCAGACTGTGGCGACATGAGCCACTCAGCTCTCGACGGAATAAGAAATGGTCGGGAGCGGTAAAAAGAGAGCAAGAGGCAGGGGAGGGGGAGGGTCATGCGCCCTTGTCGGCCCGCCTCCCCCACCAATCTCCAAGTCAAATGGGCAAATGACGGGAGGGGGGGGGTCTTGGGGAAAAACTCCCCTCTCCTCCCCTTACCTCCCCTCTTTCTCTCCCTCTCCCATACATATAGATGAGCCTTAGTCCACACACCCAAAAACAATACATTTATACCATTCCATTTCTCCGCCCCCCCCCCCTCACTCTCACTCTCTCTCGCGCTCTCCGTCTCTCTCGCTCGCATCCTCTTTCTTGTACTCTCTCTCCCTCTTTCTATAACACTCTCTTCCACTCTATCCCTCTCTCTCGCTCCCATAAGTATTTTTCCCTCATCACTCTCTCTCTCTTTCTTTCTTTCTCTCTCTCTCTCATTCTCTTACTTTTTTTCTCTCTCTCTCATTCTCTTACTTTTTCTCTCTCTCTCATTCTCTTACTTTCTCTCTCTCTCTCATTCTCTTACTTTCTCTCTCTCTCTCATTCTCTTACTTTCTCTCTCTCTCTCTCATTCTCTTACTTTCTCTCTCTTTCTCATTCTCTTACTTTTTTTTCTCTCTCTCTCATTCTCTTACTTTCTATCTTTTTCTCTCTCTCTCTCTCTCATTATCTTACTCTCTCTCTCTCTCATTCTCTTACTTTCTATCTTTTTATCTTTCTCTCTCTCTCTCTCTCTCATTCTCTTACTTTCTATCTTTTTATCTTTCTCTCTCTCTCTCATTCTCTTACTTTCTATCTTTTTATCTTTCTCTCTCTCTCATTCTCTTACTTTTTTTCTCTGTCTCTCATTCTCTTACTTTCTCTCTCTCTCTCTCATTCTATTACTTTCTATCTTTTTATCTCTCTCTCTCATTCTCTTACGTTTTCTCTCTCTCTCTCATTCTCTTACTTTCTATCTTTTTATCTCTCTCTCTCTCTCTCTCATTCTCTTACTTTCTATCTTTCTCTCTCTCACTCTCACTCTCTCTCTCTCTCTCACTCTCACTCTCTCTCTCTCTCTCTCTCTCTCTCTCTCTCTCTCTCTCTCTTTTCCGTCTTTCCCTCCCTCCACCCTCTATCCCTCTACCCTTAGTAGCTCTAGTGATAGAGACAATCGATTTTGAAGGGTCTTAGCACTTAAGTATACAAAAGTGAAATATTTGACATTTTTACTAAATTACCTCCGATTTGAAGAGCGACTGTGATGTCATTGGCTCCTGCCAGTTATTGCTCACAGTTTTATGAAACCGATTAAACATTTCCATTTAGACTGGGGATTCATAATTCTCTGTATAGACATATATTTGCTAATAGTCTATAAATAAAAATATTAAATTGATTAATTGTTGATCTTATCGATTCCTTTAATAGTAAATTAAAACAGTGTTTTGGTTGTGTTACTTGAAAACATAAAGGTTTAATAATAACCATAATCACATAAAACAGAAGATAACAAGTTGCATAATTTGTTTATTAAAACCATTTTAAATTGTTGTCTTTATTACTAGTCTAATGTTTATTTATGTTTGTTCATCTAATGTTTATTTATGTCTTATGTTTATTAATTGTCTTTATTACTAGTATTTAATGATTATTTGTTGTATTTAATTTTTTATTTGTTTTTTCAGTTTTTGTTGTTTTCTATAATTTTGTTTTCATTTTACATTGTGAAACTTTGAGCCAAATCGCCAAGATGCGGGTGCTCCTGTATAAATAAATAAAACAAAAAGTTGCATCTTTGATTGTCAGCTTATGCGGATAACGATGGCCCTAATTTATTCTATAATGTTTAGTCGGCTCATAAAACACAACTTATAATCTGTACATATCTTAATAATTTCATTAAAGGAATCATTCGAATTTTGTCAGTGATTTCGCTAATGATCTCAATAAGGTTGCAGTTTTTTGATAAGTAAGTCTCAGAAGTTTTGTTATTATATTATTAGCATGTCTCTAATGTGTAAAACATAAGAGTTGTACGGCTAAACGCTATACAGGAACATTAAAGTTTCATTAGATGAATCTGCTATTTCCTTCTTTCATTTAGACCAAAGTAGTATTTAGAGCTCATGACTAACATGAGACATTTAAGAATATCCAGCTGTGTCGGAATTTCACATGGCCTGGAATTGCTGAAAATGGGTGTTAAAGGACTCCTCATGAAATTTAATGATCCTCGTAGGACATTTTGTAGATTCGTAAATTGCTTTTCCTCTCAAGCACTAATTCATTGCTAATTGCTCGTATTTCATTGAGTTATTGTAAAACTCTTTATTGTCTTCTACGGGAATAATACCAATTTTAGTGAGGATGTAAAGTACAGTGTAAAAATCACCATACATGTAAAATGCAAATATCTATTTTATAACAAAAAAGTACTGGAGCTGAAAAAAAAGTTGATTGATAATTTTGCCGTGATGCCTTCACCAACGCTGAAAGAAGTTTATTTATTTATTTATTTAGTTTATTTAGGTGTGTCGCAATTGTATTAACTATTGCGCGCGTTCGCAATAGTATTAACTATTGCGAGTGTGTCGCAAAAAGTATTAACCCAGTAGGCAGCTTTATTAGGAGGGTTATTAAAAGAATGTTTCCTAAAATCGATAGTTTTAGAATTTAAAAATATATTATCTATTTATATTATCATACATATAATTATTTTAGTATTTAAGGTTTCGAATTGGAAAGTAGTTCCGTCGAAATATTATCTCAATTGTATCATCTTTGACGTAGATATGGCTTTGTAGTAAATGAAAAACACGTGAACTATTTCCACTGATTTATTTTCCTCTACATGATTCGCGCCCTATATGACACCTCTTCAGGAGTAATACACTTATTATAAAAAGATTCCAGAAAAAGCATAGCTACATCGGCTTGCTGTTTATCGCAACTAAAGAAGTTAGTTCCTTTAAAATATAATCCAGCAATAGCAAAGTGCATTAAAAAAATCTGTAAGGACGTAGGACCAATAGCCTGGACATATGGGGATAAAATCAGTAAGAGATCCAGTAGTATAAAAGAAAACTAAAAGCTAAGGAAACAAAATACAACGTTTATTAAATAAACTGTTATACCTGCGACCAATTTTATATAGGCGAGCCGTCGCAGACCTTAAAGATAAAGTTGACACAGCATTGTAGAAATCTTGATAATTTAGACCCTCATTCCTGCTCATGGGATTTTCACTCTTCAAGAATTTTATGACTAACCATTTCATGTCCAACATAAATTAAAATAAGTAAATAAGGATTTTTGTTACTCGAGAAATAGAGAATCGAACATAAAAAGACATCATCAGCGTGTCATTCCAGCAGATTGGAAATCTGTTTAGTTGATGCAGCGCCTGCGAGACAGACTTTTATTTCATTTTTTTTTATTTTTTTTTTATTTCATTCACAGTAAAATAAGAAATTGTGTCCATTTACGAGTCTTTGTGTGAAGAATATTTAAATTAAATAGCCCCCCCCTGAGTTTCCTGATGATTTTCTTCTATTTTGTTTGCAGCATTTATGTCTACCAATCATGCAACCCTGAGACAATCTCCTGACTTTAACTGACTGACCATACCTGACTGACATTTCCAATACTACAGACAACATTAAATGAATGGCAAAGATGATGGCATAGATCATCAGAAAAACATCTGTGAGAAATCAAGCCTTATATAAGCGACTGGCTATCCAGCAGACGTGACAATAGACGAGACGAAGTTGTACTAACGAGACTTAGGATAGGACACTCACATTTAACGCACTCAAACCTCATGAGGAGAACAGAAAGGCCTCTATGCAAAACATGGCATGAACCATTAAACAGTTTTCTGACTAACTACAGGAAACATTGAATACTTAGAGACCCAACATAACATGTACGAACTTCTTACTGACAGGAACGCACATATCGACAATACACTAAATCACCTTAAAAAATTGATGTTTTTTTACAAAATTTAACTTCTCTCCTGTTTGATTTTGACTTAGTGAGTAAATTAATATAATTTTGCAGAATTTTAGATAATATAAATGTGCTAGTATATTGAAATATCATACTTTTTGTTTAATGAAATAATTTTACATTGTTCTTTTTAATACTATTCTAATGTTTATCTGTTGTTTTTACTTGTACTTAAAGTGTTATTTACCTGTGTTACCAATTATTACCTTTGAGCCAAATCGCCTAGTTGCGGGCGCTCCTGTATAAATAAATAAATAAAAAATTATTTGTAGGTGATTTCCATTATATTCATCGGCTTTAGTTTTTCATTATTTTTACTGCAATTTCTGTACTTATACTTATCAGCCAAATGCTTGAATCTGAGTCCAAGGAATGATCTTGTATGTTGCATTCGTCCAACATGTAGTTTTATGGGAAACGCCAGACGGGGCGCTGTAATAAATATAAAGCTGTTGCTCCATGAATAAGGCCACCACCTGTTCAGAGCCAAGCTGAATGGCTAATATGAATCATCTGCCATTTCCCAGGCAGAGACCAGAGCATGTCATGTGAGGGTTTGTTACTCGGGGGGTAGGGATGAGACCGATTGGCTTGAATTGTTGCTTGGAATTAAAGGGCACTTAGCGGGCGGCGTGCACCGACCCCCGGTCTCCTAGCCCCAAACCCTAAGCCACTCATCTCCCTAATCCACTTGAGATTCAACAGGCGAGATATCACCCGCACTTTCTTTATCATCCTCATTCAGCCGCTCGGTTCGAGTATCAGAAAATCCTAAGGCCAATATGGCAAATTCCCAGCGAGTATGTTGGGGAACAATGATCCCTGTAACCACAGATGGTTTGCAAATTGACCCCAAATGACTATATAATAAATGAAAGTAATAGGTGTTAGATATTCGAACAACAAACGTTGGGCTGCAGAGAAGAATCAAAGCCAAGGAAATATTAATATTAGGATGGGAAACATTATACTTGAAAAAGTGAAGGAGTTTTGTTACCATCATCACTGAAGACAAATACTGTAGAGCTGACAGTCGATAGAAGAATAGTATTTGCTAAACAAGCCTTCTGAAGCAAAAGGAGTATTTTAACAAATAAGCATATGAGCATGGATACCAAAAAAAAGTTTGCTAATTCTTTTGTTTGGAGTGTGCTTCTTTACGGGAGAGAAAGCTGGCCTCTCCACAAAAGGGAATATAAAATATTCAAAGTGTGGATCTGGCGTAGAATAATTAAGTGAAAGAATAAGGCTTATCAAGGTCATGAAAAAAAGAAGAGTGAAACTTCTTAAGGCACAACGACTTCATCACAAATATGTTTGGAGGTAAGGTCCTTGAGTGTAGGGGAAGAGGGAGACCTAGAAAATCTTATTTTGAAGACATCAAACGTTTTTGGAAAGTAGTTGGGTATAGAAATATGAGAAGCGCAGCTTCTGAAAGGACACATAGGTTAGAACTACAAGGCCTAGTATTTAGATCATAATGATAGATATTCTGTTAACTGATATGAGTTTGTGAGAAAGCGCATTTGTATTTCTAATGTCTATCCCCAACACGTTTCAAGAATCCGAATTCCCAATTTTGATTAAATTATTACATTCATAATGCCCTAAGAACTAGTATTATCGTTAGTCTTATGCAATAAATAATTTTGGTTAAGTAGCATGGTGTAAAATTATTAATAAAAAAAACAATGACTATTATCCCAAAGTTAGGTTATAAAGTGGTTCAGGCCCCATCTGTCCTTCCAGCACACACATTATGTGCAAATTCTATTACCCACATCATTCATTAATAAGAAAGCTATGTAAGGAAGGTTTGATATTTTAGCAGAGACTGTTTAGAGATATAACAAGTTAAGGAGTTTGTTAAAAGAACTCGACCAATTTTCTAAGAAATTAATTTCTTAGATAATTCATTAGTTAATTCCTCATCAAGTTGGACTGCGACCAAACCCTATTTGTTTGTAATATCACAAGCGTATTAAACCAGCACTTGAGAAATCTGCTTACTTTATGCAACCTCTGCTTTACGGCCTTTTTTTCAACCTCGTATAAACCCTCATTTCTGCTAATCGGATTGTAAGCAGATTTCCCCTGGGGAAATCAGATATTGAGCTTGTACTCATGATGTGATTTCGAAATATTTTATCAAATGTGAATCGATCCTACCTTGGAGATGACGAAAATGAGGTCCGTTCAAAATGTATGATATTCGTCTGTTAACCCTTTAGCGGTCGCAACTTTTTTCTGGTCGCCACCAAACTCGATATTTAAACGTATTATGTAAGAATGAAGATCAAATTTGTTAGCAGCCGAAATCGGACAAGTAGGAGGAGGGATTAGAGGGGGAATTTCGAAAATTCAAAATATCTCCTTTGTTATACGTTCGATTGAAAAGTGTATAGAGCGGTGTGTATTGGAAATTAAATGTTATTATATACGTGTTTTCACTATCTTGATTATTAACCGAGATATTTGCATTTTTTAGTTCTCGGCCTTCAGTAAACCCTCACTCCTACTGATGCAATATTAACAATAACCTGTTATATCATAAAAAAATTGATTTTAAGCTTAACATAAAATATTGTTCTCATTGAACTTTTACGTTTGTAGATAAATGGAAATACGTGGCGCTTGAGGGAAATCTGCTTGCTTTACGCAGCCCCTGCGTGATGGACTTTATTTAGATATAGAGAATATATATATGGTGAGATGAGAAGGATGTCATTCCAGTACGTGGGTAATCTTTTTTTCTTTACGCAGCCCCTGCGTGGCGGACTTTTTTTTTTTTAACTATTTTCCGAGATAATTTGGTGTTTGGGTTTTGGGGTGTGAATGTGTAGGGGGAGGATGTGAATGGTGAGCAATCTTTGTCGGGGTCAGCTGGTCTGCTCCCACCGTCTCAGCAAATATACTCCTTCAATAGCCATTCCCTTCAAGTGCCACTCCTACACCTCATCCTATCTAGCTTTGTTTGCACTTCACTCTCTCCTTGACTGTTGCTCTAAAGCTGTTTTTAGTACTTTTCCCTTTGGAAAAAGTAGGAGTTTCAAAGTACTGTTTGCCGAACGAAACACGAGCTTGTTTCACAGAAATGGTATAACACATGATCATAAAACAAGGTACAAGACTATGCTTCACACTCCCAACTAAGAAAATAAATATTTCGAGAAAAGCATAACGCTGTCACGAGTTAAACTTTTAAGCACTGCCCGAATGTGTGAAATCTATTGAAAAATATTCTATGTTTAAAAATAAATTTAAAAACTTCATGTCTGTGGGCGATTATAATACAAGATGAAAACTATCTCTTTGTCTTTGAGAACCATAATAATGAAAACAAAATTCAATGACATTTTGAATGTTAACAATAAGATCTGATGCCCGCAATGCATCGGAAGAATACATAGAGTTATGTTATGACCTAAAGAGTCCTAAGTACGTGTGTTTTATATATACATGTTCTTAACTGTAGACGACTAGCTTCTTAAATTGTTTGAAAATGTAGCCATAATGGGTCAATGAACAAACATTCCATTTCTTCCTTAAAACATCTAATTTCTCAATTAAATTTATTTAATTCCCCAACGTGATTCAAACTCTGTAGCTTCTTATCAAGGGGTTCCTTTCTATTTTTATGCAGATCTAAGCATTGTCTATTTTTTTTTTTTTTTTACTTTTTACGTTTGCTATCAACAGTTAAAATCATCTTTCTACATTTCAAGACATTTGCTAGTCAACTCCTCTTAATCATTGACCTGTTGTTATACAACCAATGTAGATATTGTACTGAAATTTAAAATGTTTGTTTTAAATGATGGTGGTAAAAGTGCTCAAAATTTGAGTGTTGTTGTAGCAAGTAAATACTGAACATACAAATGAGGTATGAGAATAATAATAAGGGATGTATGTAAAAAGAGTGTTTCAAATTAGCAAAATTTGAAATTTAAATTTAGATAGAAAGAAACTTCTTGAAAAGGAGCTACAGAGCTTGAAACGCGTTGGGTAATTAAATAAAACAGGTATTTTAAGGTAGAAAAGAAGAGTTTGTTCATTGACCCAGTATAGCTACATTTTCATTATATATATATATTGCACACCCCTTAGACTAAATTAAATTAGTATAGCTCATTTATTTAATATTTAGTACTAAGTACAAGTAATAAATACATGTGGATTCCTTGTACACTACCGACTTTCTGCCAAGCATCTTTCATTCACCCTCCCAATTTTTAGTTGAAATGAGTCCAACTACTTTTGTGTCAGATTTGAATGAAGTTTCTTCTTAAAATGGCAATATGTATTGTACATACATATACATATACTTGAAAAAAAATTAAAAGTATATGTATCAATTGTTTTCTAAATTATTTATGTTCCGTAACAAAAATAATAAATATTCAAAGATAAGTAAGTAGTAATGTTCTACGAAACGAAATTCTTCAAAGATACATAAGATGATGAACTATGGTTATAATGAGAAATATATAAATGTCCCACCTGACGATAGAAAAAAAATCATTTAGGCGCAAGTCTTAAGTACTTTAAAAAAAGGAACAAGAAGGGGGTAGTAGTACCTTCGATAATTCCCAATCAACTAAAATTAGCATTTTTTGGAAAATGAAACAGATGGGATTGGTTGTAGGTTAATTGATGTCGAACTAAGAGTAAGCTATTAGAAGTAAATGGAATTATAGAGAGGGGCAGATGAGGGTTTTTTGTATTTGAGGGAGGGCCGTGATGTGTTGAGTTGATTTGCTATGCGGGCCGGGTAGCCAGCCAATACCCTTTAGCCTCCACTCTCCAACCCCCAATGCATATTAATTTATTGCATCAGGAAATAAATTGGGGGAGCCACAGAAAAAAAATAGTGGATTAAAATTTTAAGAGAGAAAAAAAAGAGAGAGAAGAGGAATGGGGAAAAAAGAATGAAAAAAATTGACTGGACTCGGTAAGGGTCCTTTAACATGTTAATCAAGCCTGAAGTAGATTGCCGTATAACAAGGTCACATTGAACCTAGAGCTCTACGGAATACTAGTAAATTGAAGCATTTTTGAAAAATCTAATTTACCGTGTATAAATTTCTTCTCTAGTTGTTAGAACGAACTGAGGACACAGAGGAAGAACTTCTGTTTATATTTTTTTAACTTTCACTACATTTCCAAGTCCGCCACGCAGAATCTGCGTAAACTAAGCAGATATCCCACGTGCTGGAATATGACACGCTTATGAACATCTATTCTCTATTTCGTTATAACAAGCCTATGTAAACCGGAATTAAAATGTTAGCTGTTCATGATATTTTTATTGACTGAGGTATTCGAAAAAAGTGCTGAGTGGAAATAGGAAGAGTAGAAGTGAGTGTTTACTGATGACGACACGAACATATTTTTTCGTCAGTAAACCACCGCCTCTACTTTGGTAGTTTTATTTGAGAATACAGAATATGTGGTGAGATGAGTAATGTGTCGTTCTAGCAGGTAGGAAATCTGCTTATTTTACACAGCCCATGCGTGGCGGACTTTTTATTAGATTGATTAGTCCGTTTCAGTTTATTAGATTGATTGAAAAGGCCCTTATGGGAGGCAAAAATGATTGGAAGGTAGACGGCGCCTATTTGAAACAGCTGACAGGAAATTCAGCTTCTAGGTTAAGAGGTTGACAGGGCTTCAGTAGAATAAGTCAAATTCTAAATAATAATTTTTTAACATTACGCATGTCGGACTTTCTCTATTTAATGGGGCCCTAGTGTCTGCATTTTAGCAGATTTCCCACCTAATAGCACTCACAGTTTTTTAGCAGATTTCCCTCAAGGGAAATCAGCTATTGAGGTCGTACTCATGACGCGATTTTCGAAAAATTTCTTCAAATGTCCATAGATCCTACCCAGGAGATGACCAAAATGAGGTCCGTTCAAAATTATATATATATATATATATATATATATATATATATATATATATATATATATATATATTTGTCTGTTAACGCTCTAGCGGTCGCAATTTTTGTTTGATCGTTACCAAACTCGATATTTAAACGTTTTATGCAAAAAGACAGATCAAGTTCGTTAATGGCTGAAATCGGACCAGTGGGAGGGGGATTTTCGAAAATTCGAAATATCTCCGTTACCATACGTCGGATCAAAAGGTTGTTTAGACCCAATCTTATTGCAAATTAAATTTACTATAAATAGTGTCCTATACATTTATTCTCTATCTTGAATATTGACCGAGATATTTGCATTTTTATTAAGTGTAATGGACGAGTGAGTTTCCCGCCAAAAGCTAGTTCGGCCGTAACTGTTGGGCTCTCGTATGGAGATTTCTCAGTTATACAACTTCACGTGGGAAATCTGCTTAGTTTACGCAGCCCCTGCGTGACGGACTTTTTTTAAATGTCACTTAATATTCACGGTGGTTTTGTGTTAACAGTATGTAGGTTTATCTATTAAACTTCACGAGGAAAATCTGCTTAGTTTACGCAGACTCTGCGTTACGGACATTTTTGAGTGGCCGAAGGGAGTCTCCTCGACTTTCTTTTGAAAAAATATATATACCTTATTCCCATCTTCTGCAATTAAAATATCTAACGCACTTCCAAGTTATGATTTATGTTCTGATGCGATAGTGCGGCGATTATTGGAATGAATATGACTTCAATCGTAAACCATTTGTAGGAAGTACAGGCATGTCGAATGAAGACTGCAGAAAGGTCACGCTCCACTATTACGTGTATCTCTCCGTTGAGAACAAGATAAAGTATATAGTTTTCAATAAAATTAATATGTTATATTTTGATATATTTCAATAATTGTTTTTCTTTCCGTTGTGAAGTTGGAGACCTTTTTACATTTCAGACGCTTCCCGCCGTGAGGTTTTTTGTTATCATTTGTATTTATTCACGGTGGAATATTCTACCAGAATGTATATTAATCTATTGTTAAACTTCGCTAGGAAAATCTGGTTAGTTTACGCAGCCCCTTCATGATGGGCTTTTATAGCATATTTCCCCTAAGGGAAATCAGCTATTGAGGTCGTACTCATGACGCGATTTTCAAAAGTTTTCTTCAAATCTCCATCGATCCTTCTCAGGAGATGACGAAAATGAGACCCGTTTAAAATTATATATATATATATATATATATATATATATATATATATATATATATATATATATATATATATATATATATTTGTCTGTAAACGCTCTAGTGGTCGCAACTTTTACTTGATCGTTACCAAACTCGATATTTAATCGTTTTATGTTAAAATAAAGATCAAATTCGTTAATGGCTGAAATCGGACCAATGGAAGGGGGGGTTTAGAGGGGATGATTTTCGAAATATCTCTGTTTCTATAAAAAGATCGAAATCTTATTGCAAATTAAATTCACTATAAATATTGTTATATACATTTATTCTCTGTCCTGAATATTAACCGAGATATGCATTTTATTGAGCGTAACGGACATGATGAGATCGGCTAACATCGGTTCTAGTAGTGAGTTTCCGGCTAGCTAGTTCGGCCGTTTCAGTAACTGTTCGGCTCTCGTGAAATTTCCCTATTCTAAAACTTCAGATGGGAAATCTGCTTAGTTTACGCAGCCCCTTCCCGACGGACTTTTTTTAAAACTTGTATCATCTCTCAAATTTTTCGCAAAGTTGTGGCAGCCAGTGGTTGTAGTGGAGTGAAGAGAAGGGGCGAGAGGAAGGGGGCGGGGGATGTAGAACAGGGTCTATTAGTGTGATCAGATGTGTTTTAGCGCGGGTATAGGAGGGGTGGGCCCTGATTTACATGGGCCATTCAGTAGCTGGTCCCAGGGGGCGGCATCTGCCTCCGATCCACCACCACCTACCCGTCGTCTAGTCGCTCGCTTGGAAAATTCCTCTTCATCAACATCATCATCTCGCCCCTAACTCAGCCACCCTAGCCAATCCCTTATCTATACCCTCCCACCCTTCTTATCCCATACAATTTTTAGCAGATTTCCCTTATGGGACTCATGACGCGATTTTCGAACAATGCCCATAGGTCTTACACAAGAGATGACAGAAATGAGGTCTGTGAACCCCCACTCCTACTCATGCCATACTAACAAGGAGAAGTTATATCATGAACAACTTTATTCGAAGCTTAAATGCCGAATATTGTTTTCATTGAACTTTTACTGTGTGAGATCTGTGAACATATTAACGATGTGACGTCATCCTTTAAGATTTTATGTTATAAAATACATGATTTATATCTGATTACAACCATACTTAATAATTAATAGTTTCTTAGAAAAATAAAGAATATATTTTATATTTCCTCAAATGTCCATCGATCCTACCTAGTAGATAACAAATTTCTTTCGTGCGTCACTTATTTGCATTTATCTCAAAACGAAAAGTTCCATGAGAACAATATTTGATATTTAGGCAAATAAAGTGCTTCATAATATACTATCTTATTGTTAATATGACTCGAGTAGGTGAGGGGGTTTACTAAAGACCGAAAACAAAAAAATGCAAACATCTCGATTAATAATCAAGATAGTGAAAACACGTGCATAACAACATTTATAGAAAGTTTCATTTGCAATAAGATTGGTTCTATATAATTTTTCGATCTGAGTCATAAAAACGATGATATTTCGAATTTTCGAAATTCCCCCCTCTAACCCCACCCCCTCATCTGATTTTGGCCGTTAAGAAACTTGTTCATTATTTTTACGTAAAACGTCTAGATATTTAGTTCGGTAACGATCAAACAAAAATTACGACAGCTATATAATTTTGAACGGACCTCATTTTCGTCATCTCCTAGGTAGGATCGATGGGCGTTGGAGGACATTTTTCGAAAATTGCGTCATGAGTACGACCTCAATAGCTGATTCCCCATTAGGGAAATCTGCTAAAATAAGGCTCGTTCAAATATATATATATATACATATATACATACATACATATATATATATATATATATATATATATATATACTTGCCTATTACCACTCTAGCGCTCACAATTTTTGATCGACCGTTCCCAAACTCGATATATTAGCGCTCCATGTAAACCTCATCAAGATCGTGTTCGTTAACGGCTGAAATCGAACTAGAGAGAAGGTTTTGAAAGGGCGATAAAATTGGAATTACAATATCTCCGTTACTTTGATTTGGATCAAGAAGTATATAAGACCAATCTTATAGAAGATTTAATTTTCTAAAAATGTTATACTATACACATTTACTCAATCTTGAATATTAATCGAGATTTTTGCTTTTTATTTTTTTTTTTTTAAATTTCAGATGTCATTACCCCCACTTTTTGTCATCGCATTTTAGCAAAAATTGAATATCAGTAAACCTATTATCCCCGCCTTAAGTACCCTATATTGTTTTGATCGATCTATTCCAGGTGAGATACATGCTAATACGTTCTATGATAAATTCGTCAATTAATATTTTATCGAGCGCCCACTACAACTGATCGGATTTTTGCTTGGAAAAAAGAATATATGGTGAGGCGAGATCAAACCAGTAATCTGATGCTTAGTTTTTGCAGCCCTTGCGTGACGGACTTCAAATCAAGACTTCAATTCAATTCAAGAAAGCTGTAAAACTAATAGTAATTATCTCATGAAACACTGGAGTTGGATTACCCAGTGTCAACCGAAGGGCGTTCCAGCCTGGAGCGATGGTGGTGTAATGGTCAGCATAGTTGCCTTCCAAGCAGTTGATCCGGGTTCGATTCCCGGCCATCGCACTTACTTTTTTCCTCTTATAATTTATAGACAAATAATTTTTAGATGTGATTTGTATTCCTATAATTTTAGTTCAACTTTGTGCAATGTCTAATGCAGGAGAAAATAATAAAAAAAAAGTATAAAGTAGGTTCCTTAAAACAATTATTTGAATGATTATCTGAATAATTTTTGGGAATTAAATACTTAATATTTTTTTATAAAGAACAATTCGAAAAAAAAAACTTTTTATAATAAATGATTTTGGGCATATTTTCAAAAACTTTCTTCAAATTTCCATCGATCCTACCTAGGGAATGATGAAAATGAGGTCCGTTTAAAATTATATATATATTTGTCAGTTAAGACCCTAGCGGTCGTAATTTTTGTTTAATCGTTACCAAACTGAATATTTAAATGTAAAAATAATGATCCACTTCGTTAATGGCTGAAATTGGACCTGAATGAGGGGGGGGGGGCTATTGTGGGCCTACTCATGTCGCGTTTTCGAATTTCCTGAAATGTCCATCAATCTTACCTAACAGATGACGGGAATGAGTTCCGTTCAAAATTTCATATATATATATAGATATATATATATATATATATATATATATATATATATATATATATATATATATATATATACTTCCTGTTACTGCTCTTGTGTTCGCAATTTTTATTTCATCCTAACCAAACTCGATATATAAGCATTAATACAAAGCTAAAGGTCAAGTTCGTCAATGGTTCATAACGAACAAACTTAGAGAGGTGAATTTCGAAGATTCAAAATATCTCCTTTGTTATAAGTCGGATCGAAACATTGTATAATAACAATTTTATTATTAATAAAATGTACTATAAATTTTGTTATATATATTTATTCCCTATCTTCTATATTAACGAAAATAATTGCATTCTTTTAGTTTTTAGCAAGATGGGGGAATTTTGAAAATTCAAAATATTGTCGTTATTATGAATCGAATCGCAAAATGTTACATATCGATCTTGTTAAGCTATTGATGCTCTACAATTGTTCTTCTATAAATCATTTCGTAACTCAAGTAATAAGTAAGTTATATTCTACTTTCATGTTTTCAGCGATCAATACTCTCTCCCTTCCCTGCAACCCTTTTTTTCGTCGTTATTTTTTTTACAAAGAAATAGAGAATGAAATCAAAATTGAGTTATACCAGCACGTGGGAAATCTGCTTACTTTACGCAGCTCCTGCGTGACGGACTTTTATTTCAGTAGATTCACACTACTCCTCCATCTACCGGTGGCCTGTCATTTGTTTGTCCCGAAACTTGAAGTGCCCAACGGTCGTTTGCAGATTTTTGTATTACGGAACAATGGTGTACGGTACCAAAAATCCAGAATACAGATTAGAATCTGAACTTAAGACAGGAGGAGCCCATATACAATGCAATCGCGATGAATGAAACTGATAGGAATTCCACGTGCTAAGACGTCTGGGACGGTGCTTCGTCATCGGCATTCTAGGCTCTCTACTAGTTCGGTTGTTTTCTCTTATCATCAAAGGACGATTGTTTCCGAACAATGGATTGATTATCACGGGCCAGCCTGTGTTTCTCTAGCGTAGGGAGAAACTAGAAGTGCTACCGGGAGTAATTCTCCCTTACTAAATCTAGAATAAAGTAATTCACGAGTTTCCAAATTCGATAATTAAAAATTTTGATCGGTAAGTTGGTCTTTCGGTGTCATTATATCATCGATGAAACTTCTAGTAAATTCCTTATAAAGTAACTGGTGGAAAGAATCGTTTAATAGTGACAGATTTTCATCTACTTTTAATGTACATAAAGCCCGAAAAACAATAACTAAGCTATCTTATATTATTGTAATTCCCAAAGAATAAAGTCCGTCACGCAGTGGCTACGTAAATTAAGCAGATGTGCAATGTGCGGTACGTATTTGCATTTACCTCAAAACGCAAACATTCAATGAGAACAATATTTTCTCAGGTAGGAAAAAACGCCTCGTTCCTTCACTGTTGTTTATTCGTTACGACAGAGCACTTTCAGAGCATACGCTCCATCATCAGTGCCCTCTTCACGAAGATGTGACTGGAACCAAGGATTCCCTGTGACTCTCCCACAAGGAGACCTAAGATAATAATTTTTTCTTACCTGAGATAATAATTCCTTCACCGTTCAGAACAATATTTGGTATTTAGGCTTCAAATGATGTTCTCCATAATATAACAGCTTATTGTTAATATGACATGACTTGGAGTGGGGGTTTACTGAAGGCCAAAAAACAAAAAATGTAAATATCTCTGTTAATAATCAAGATATTGAAAAAAACGTATATAACAATATTTGTAGGACATTACATTTACAATAAGATTGGCTCTATACAATTTTTCGTTTGACACATAATTACGAAGATATTAAGATATTTTGAAATTCTTCCCTCCTGCTGGCCGTATTTCAGGCCTTAACGAACTTGATCTTTATTTTTACATAAAACGTTTAAATATCGAGTTTGGTATCTATCAAACAAAACTTGCGACCGCTAGAGCGTTAACAGATATATATATATATATATAAATAGTTCACATTCAATCATTTCGTACATACTACACAGAATCCATTAAACAAACGAATAACTATGTACTAGTTAACCGGACATACAAACATTAGACAAAACACACAAGTAGACGAACTCGCCAAATCAGCTACTCAAAATAGAACTCACGACAACACATATTGTACACACCAAGATAGTCAAGCCCAAGCAAAACATATGATACTCAAAACATTACAGAAAACTCGGTTCACCATAACTGACGTCTACCTTCGAGAACTGAAACATATACTTCGTAAATGGCCTTCCCCAAAAAGTCTATTTAGAAGAGAAGAAGTAGTTTTAACGAGGTTAAGTATTGACCATTCACGATTGACACAATTACTTACTGTAAAAGACGAACCCTACTGCCAACACTGTAACTGTAGGTTTACTATAAAACATATATTAACTGACTGCTATCTAAGTGCTCACATAGACCTACCATACACTTTGACTGATTTACTAAATGACGTCGTCTGTATATTGACCGCATATTACTCTACTTGAAACATAACAACATTTATAAAAAAATATAATGTAGGACAATACTGAAAATATTTGCAGAAATGAGCATACTTGCGTAAATATGATAAACTTATGATAAAAATTTAACTGATATGTCGCTCAATCGCCCCAGTCGTGAATTGCGATTACTGTAAGAATAAATTAAGAAGTGGCTAATGAATGAAACCTCTGATCTAAGTTTCAAAACTAATCTTGATCTATCGGATACGACGGAAGCTGTAGGCCGTTAAGGAAGAGAAAAAACTTTGGGGGCGGAGCGATATATCCAGGCGTCCAATCTAAGAGAATATGCATTTAAAGTGTTTAACCTATGAATAAAGGGATACAGTAATTAACGTTGGCTCTGACACACACACAAAAAAAGTATATATTTATATATATATATATTAGAAAACGAGAGCGGCCGAGGGGGGAGGGGAAAGAAGATTTACGGGAGAGGAAGGCTTAGCAAAAAAAAGGATTGGATGTTTGGAGCGGCTCTGCTCGTGAGAGAACAGAAAGTAGTGGCTCGCCCCTTGGCTCGTAATCGTTAAAGCAAAAGCAATGGGGAAGGCCTGTCTCTACCCCTATACTGCATCTTGACTATGGCTTTCTCTCTGCAAATGGTCCCCAGCTCCTAGTACTCATAAACGTTAAAACCCAACGCCCAACAGGAACGTCTCTATTACCACGCCTCGCCCTTTTGGGCCCCAAATAGCCTTGACAATGCCATCAAGGCTTCATATCGGCTTTTCTATACTGCACTGAAACGGATTCCCATTTAGAAACGGGGTTGTAATAAATTAAGCATAGAATGAAAATATAGTTATAATAAACTCTCGAAATCGAAGAGAGAGTCTAGCTCATCATTGTAGGAGTAATAATTGAGTTCTATTCCCTCGTTTATTGCAGCAAGAGAACATACGACTAATTTTATTTGTCAATTTACTAACCAACCACTATGTTGATATAAATATTCCTCTAACACTGCTAATAACAATAAATTATTTATAATTTATTATTATTGATAAAATATAAAGAGCTCATTGAGCATAAGATTCAATTATGGTCAGTCATTCTCTTGCAATAACACTACAGAATTATAAGGGCGTGATCGTACTGCGTTAACTAAGCAGATTTCCCACATGCATCACGTATAATTAGAACGTAATTAGAACAATATTTGGTATTTAGGGTTCAAATAATGTGCTTCATACTATAACAGCTTATTGTTAATATGACATGAGTAAGAGTGGGGGTTTCCTGAAGGTCAAAACGTAAATATCTCGGTTAATAATCAAGATAGTGAAAACACACATAACAACATTTATAGAACATTTCATTTTCAATAAGATATTCAAGTTTTCGATCCGACGCATAATAATAGAGATATTAAGAATTTTCAAAATTCTCCCCCTCTTAAAAATATGTGCCAAAACTCCAAATGAGTCAACTCGTCTCAAGTATATTTATGTATGTATGTATATATTTATATATATATATATATATATATATATATATATATATATATATATATAGAGAGAGAGAGAGAGAGAGAGAGATAGGTTTTAGGTTTCCAAATTTGAGTATTAAGGGAGTTATTTGTTGTTTTTTTTTTTTGTTTTTTTTCTCCTTTTTTTGGCCATCTGTTAACCCTCATTCCTGCTCCTGGGATTTTCACTTTTCAAGAATTTTATGATAATAATTTCATGTACAATATAAATTAGAATTATTATTTAAATAGGCTTCTTATTACTCGAGAAATAGAGAATGGGACTTGAATTGCCATTTTTCCTTCAACGTAAAGATATATATATGTGTGTGATTAAATACAAAGTTTATTTGTAAACAATAATGAAAAATAAAATACACATTAGGGTTATAACATATTATTTGCCTATTTAAAAAAATATATTTTATAAACAAATGGATACAATACAAACTAAAGGTATCTTTTAGCAAAAGAAGAAAAAGACAACTTTGATAAATGAATTCATTAGTACAAGTCAAATGATTTTTTTTTTTTTGTTTTTGGAAATTATTGTTATATGGTATTTCCATTCCTAAGGCTATGAGCAGATTTCCTCCTTAAGGGAAATCAGCTATTGAAGTCGTACTCATGACGCGATTTTCGAAATTTTTCTTCAAATGTCCATCGATCCTACCCAGGAGATGACGAAAATGAGGTGCGTCCAAAATTATATATATATATATATATATATATATATATATATATATATATATATATATATATATGTGTGTGTGTGTGTGTGTGTGTGTGTGTGTGTGTGTGTGTGTATATATATCTGTCTGTTACCGCTCTAGTGGTCGCAATTATTATTTAATCGTTACCACACTTGATATTTAGTTGTTTTATGTAAAAAGAAAGATCAGGTTCGTTAACGGCTAAAATTGGACCAGAGGGAGGGGGTGTAGAGGGGAGGATTTTCGAAAAGTCGAAATATCTCTGTTACTATGCGTCGGATTGAAAAATTGTACAGAAACAATCTTATTGCACATTCCATTTACTATAAATATTGTCCTATACATATTTTCCTTATAGTGAGTATTGGCCGTGAATTTTGGATATTATCGTTTTAGTAAACGCCCACTCCTACTAGTGTCATATTAATAATAAGCTGCTATATCATGAACCACTTTATTAAAAGGTTAAATATGGAATATTGCTTTCATTGAACTTTTAATTTGTGAGATATATGCAAATACGTTGATCCCCCCCCCCTCTTTTGTTCTTGGATTACTAAAATTTAAGTAATTGAGATGAAAATTATTCTGAATCATTAAAAAATACTTTAGTAAATAGTTTTCAATAAGATGAATGTTATATTCAAGTATATTTCATTAATTGCTTTTCTTTCCGGTCTAGAATTCAGGTTGGCAGGCCTGTTTGTTTACAATTCAGACGCTTTCCGTTCTACAGTTATTACCTTGTAACAGAAAGATTTCGCATTACCGTTTGTATTTATTCACTTAATACTTGCTGTGGTGTTACCAGTATTTATATTTATCGGTTGTAAACCTTCGCTTGAGAAATCTGCTTAGTTTACGCAGCCTCTGCGTGTCGGACTTTTTTTACTATTGAACAGATGTCGGTGTTTCAGCTTCCCTGAGAGAGGTCATCAAAATGTGTGCTTTCAGAAAATACCAAATATATTCGAAAGGATGGTTAGGGAGATTTTGATTTACTACAGTTTGAATACGAAACATCTCATTTCAATAGCCTTAAACGTTTGCTGAAGTATAAAACGCTAGCTAACGGTCTATAGATTTGATGATGATTAAGCTCTTACTCGAAGGCAAAAAGCTTTATGACGGCTGTATATTCGGTCCATTTAACTTTACAGGGGCTATTTCCTATTTCTCTAAGAATTCTCCGATTCCCTTCCCAAACCACAATAAGCATTCTGCATGCTTATTTCCGTGTTGCAAGTCCAACGAAATATTGTTATTTAAACTCAATAATGGGCAAGCCATGCGTTGTCTAGATTCTATTAGGCAAAAGTTATAAAAGCATTTATATTATTGCAAATGTTTTTCTTAATTGAATTATCAGTTTAGCTCTTTGAGCTATTTATAACTACTGCCCCTCCATCTTCCAATTTTGAAAATTCGAAATGTCTTTGATATTATACATAGTTTTGAAAAGCCAATCGTATTTTAAATGTGAGAACAGCAATAACTTGTTATATCATGAACCACTTTATTCTAAGCTTTAATACCAAATATCGTTTTCAAGAGCCCTTTATTATGCGGGCTACATTCAAATTGGTTGAATGATGAAATTATCAATTAAGATTTTACGTTCTTGTTTCGAAAATGTTTATTTGATCTATACCACACTCGACATTTGACGATTTCAGTCAATACTAAAGATCATATTTGTTTTTGGAATGAATGGAATATGGAATAGTGGGGAGGGATTCGAAAATTCATAATATTTCCGTCATTATGAGTGCAATTGTAAAATGTTATCTAGCCTATCTAGTTTAGCTATTGATGCTCCAAAAGTTTTGTATCTATACAATTCTTTGGAACTCAAATAGTAAGCAAGTTATTTGTACTTTCTTGTTTTCAACTTTCAGTAACCCCCTCTCCATCCTTCTACAGGGCGTTTTTTCTCCATAGAAGTAGAGGATATGTGGTGAGAGATCACAAGTTATATCAACACGTGGGAAATTTTCTTACTTTACGTGGCTCCTGCTTGAGGCTTTTTACTCTCCTGTCCAGAGATTAACACTCTACCTTGTGCCAGTCCATAGGAATATTTTTTGTCAAAAATAAATTATCGCTGAATGATAAATTTATCGTTCGGATAAATTTTTCAACCGCAGGATTCTGAAATTCTTAGTTCGAAATTAAGGAATGACCTGTTTTATCCGTTATCATGGCAAATAATTCTGTCCAGGACTAGACTAGTTTGATAGGAAAGTATGGAATTGGAGAAGAGCTGTGTAGATATGGAGTTGAGCCCTGTGGGGAGCAGGGGGAGGCTCGGGAAAGCAGGGTGGATGTGACCATGGAAACCCAGGGCAGCCATCAGATCCTCTCTACCCCATATCAAATGCCCACCTTCCCCAATGCTCCATTTCACTGAATAATCCTATACTCGATATGCTTACCAGCAAATAATCTACGAGTATTAGGAAAAAAAATGTATTTCCTCGCGGAAAATTGGAGGAACGACGATAGAGAATCTTTGAGAGAGAATACTCGTTATTAACGAGTGTGAAAATGAAGCTGGAATTAAGAAAGTTGTAAGACAAAGGTGCCATCTGTCAACTTATCTGTTCAATATGTCCAGAGGTAATAATGAAAATGAAATAATGAACCGAAGGAATACAGATTAACGGGTAAATCCATTCATTGTATCAGAGATGACATGACTGCTGGTAAAGTCAGAAATAGAGATGAATAGAATGATGCAAGTCCTAAAGGACGCCCTAGGTCAGTTTAAACTCAAGATAAATACACACATAACAATATTTTTGACTGTAGAGAAGAAAAAAAATAGCTTAGGAAATATAAATATTAAAATTGGAAACATTATACTTGAAAAAGTGAAGGAACTTGTTGCTTAGGAAGTATCATCACTGAACACAATCATAGTAGAGCTATAATCGATAACAGAATAGCACTTCGTGAACATGCCACCCAAAGCCAAATGAGTATTTTAATTATAATAATAAGCAAATAAGCATGGTTATCAAAAAAAAAAGTTTGCTAAATCTTTTGTATGGGGTATACTGCTTTACAAGAGCGAAATTTAGACGATCCATAAAAGCATATGTAAGAGATTGGAAGCAATGGAAATGTGGATTTGGTTCCAAATCCTCAGAAGTTGGACTAAAAAGACTCCCCACTAAAGAACGCGTGCTTCAGTTTTGCATGTATCATTTAAATAAAACTAAATTATGCCATCCACCAAACATACAGACTGACATCCAAAGCATTGGTGAGTATTTGCCATTTCTTAATATTACTTTTTCCTATTAGGCGTAGCAGCACAATGTGGACGTTAATAAATACTAGTGTACATTAGCGGTAGTTGTGTTTCGGGCCATCTCCAATATGTTTCGAAATTTTGGTTTTTGCCTCTTTTCTTCTCTTCATTTGATATCCAGGAGTTCAGTCTAATTTACACACACACACACACACACACACACACACACACACACACACACACACACACACACACACACACACACACACACACACAGACGCGCGCGCGCACTTATATTAAATCGAATTGAAATTTAATTCATGAGTACAACGTGAATTGCGCAATTATTGTTTGAACACAACCGTGACTTTCTGACCTTCTTAAAACCTTTAGAGTTGAGCTGAAATGAAGCCTTCATACTTCATCCAAACGTCTATTTCAATATTTTTATTTTATTACTTCGATTTCAATATTATTTTTCCCATATTTATTAGTGGTATTTATAATTGAAAATTGTTAATTTTATTTATCTATTTATAATACTTATATTTTTATTTATGTATCTTTTTAAATGCAAAAAAGTAATTGGTTTTGATGGTGTTAAAAAAATACAAAAAAACAATATAATATCATTAACAATGGAGCATGGGAAATAAATTCCTTTACTGCAAGGGTACTGCAGTACAGAAAACATGTTAAAAAACTGTATCCTTAACAAGTTATTCTCTTCAAGGCAAATGATATACTGTTCTCTAATTACAGAGATACTTATTACCAATGTAAACAATGAAACAAATTTGTCAAATTATTTAGCGTAATGGCTTTGTTTGACGGGTTCGTCAAATCGAGAGATGGTTGGACGTGTTTGAGAGAAATTTTGATTGACAGCCTATTTGGCAAACAAGATTGAAGGTTATCGTTTGCGTTCGCCAAACATTCACCGGAGACCCAGACTTCGTCCGATCGCAGATGTTTCGGGCTGCTATTCGGCTCAATAGATTGGGGTTAGCTGTGTGAGTTAAGGCGTTGCTAATAAAGTTGGTAAGCGCAGAGTCGACGATTGGATTCCCAACTGGGCAATAGGAATTTTTCCATTGAGGAAATTATGAAATATAATTCTTAGTCTTACCCTGGCTAGAAAAGGGTGGTAACCTGTATATAAGCCGTTCCGATTAGCCGTAGTCCCATAAGGTGGACGTAAATAAATAAAAATAAAAATATTATATTGTATATATTGGACTGACACATAAGGAATTTGTTTGAAATTATTTCTCACGTTCAGCGAAAAGCAGATATGAAATAAAGTAAGACATTAAAAAAAAAAAAATTCTTTTAGATTCTCTGAAATTTCTGCATAATAGTGAATTTTGTCAACATAAAGAAAAAATGGCTCTAACTACTGTATGAATATCAATTATACGTCCCTTATTTATTTATCTTCATCTAAAATTTACCTATTATTAATAGTTTAGATTAATGAACCGAGTATTATTCATGATGAGAGGAAAATGTATTTGCAAAAACCCCTAACCAAGCATAAAAAATAAACCAATCCAGACCTATGAACACTACGGCCAAAACGTAGGCATTTCTAACTATACTATAAATTTATTTAGTTATAACCCTACAGTAGAAAATAATATCAAAAAGGGCACTTTTTTAAAACTGGATGTACTGAATTTATAAACATAAGAACTCCAGAATGAAAGAATCCAAATCGAAAATTATATGGCAACGGAAATACAAAGAAACTTCTATTTGAGAAAAAGTTTTTTTTTTTTTTTTCTTTTTTCCAACATGCTTAATTGACGTCGATTTTGTCAGTTACGAATAATCCCCAATGCTTCATTATTCATATTTAAATAAGAATTCAAAGTTGATGCTTAGTAAGGAGGGTCATTTAAATGATATCCAATACTTGGGACGAATCAAGGAAAAGAGGCAGGCTAAGACTGAAGTATATCAATGACATCAAAGACGATTTGCGGAAGCTGTGGACGACTAGTTGTAGCAACCTTGATGCACACCGCGTTGGAGGATACATGATATTGGCAAGGGTTGCTCCTTCTCAGAGTGAGAAATTGTAGTGAACCGAATAAAATATATACTGAATGATGAAAACATCACTTATTTATAATTCTGAGTGTTACCAACCAATTTAATTCTCTTTGCAAACAGCTAAAAGTCTCACTGGATATGAAATAATTTTTGCACATTTTTAAACTTCTTTATGTTTATTATTATTTACGTCCACTTTATGCTACTAGGCTTATCGGGCCGGGTTATCTACAGGTTACCACCCTTTTTTAGCCAAGGTGGGCCTAAGGAGTTTATTTAATGAGCTAGTCACTAAATAAATTTCTACTGCCCAGGACTAGAATCGAACCCGCCACACTAGGTCAACCATGAGTGATGGAGACCAACGCCTTAACTCACACGGCCAACCTGAGCCCGTTAAACTTCTTTATATTCCCCTAAAACATCTAAGTCCTTCTTTTTCAAAGGGCCCATTCTTATAATTCAATAATAGGATTTATTACTGTTTTCAATTATATACTGTATAATGTAACAGAATGTATAACGTAATTCTAATTTTGATAAAGAAAAATTAAAGGAAATGGTGAAATATTTTAAAATAAAATACAATTAATAAAGCAACAGGAATTGACTAATTCATCATATTTTCTAAAACATTATTTAGGTTTTAAGTGAATATCATGTAAACGTTAATTCCATGAAATGAAATTTTTTTGTACCTACATGTTATTAGTTTAATTTCTTGGAATAAGAATATTTCCGTCATTAACCTCGTGTGTGTATTCTCTGTGTAAACATGAAATGGATCACTCAAAAATTACAGAAACATATTATTTAAATTTTAATGTATCGTGTATTATGAAGTTTGTTCTCAGGAAATTAAATAAGTCAATTCTATTTTTAGAGAACCACTTTTAAAGAAAAAAAAAGAATGATTGGAAATTCATCGGAGAAAATAAAGGAGTTTTACAACACGGTGTAAAAATTATTGTTGAAACCAGTCACACCTTCGGATGCATGCATAATGTAATATTATATTTTTATGGCCTTATGTTTTGACATTTTGAATTATGTTGTCGTCTCTTGAATTAGATAATGTAATTGCATCTTGGCCAGGGTACAGGCTTATTTATTACTCATGTTAATGGTGAATCGGATTTTAGTAAGCCAAAGAATTTAAGGATGAAAAACATTCAAGGAGCCGAAACCGAGACAAAAGGCGATCGCTGGAGAAAAAATCACAAAAAGTATTTAATTATTTGGTCACGACTCTTTGTCCGTGAGCAGGAAGAGACACGTCTCACTTTTTCTAAATAGGCCGGCCTGCCGATAGTCTCCTTGGTTCGATCGGTGGGCCAGTAGTTAGTAGGTAGTAGGGGCTCTAACCATCAACCAGTGGTTAGTAACTCTAAACACCACAAGTCTCCGTCACTCAGGGGATGCGTAAACTCACCAGGCTTCCCACATGCACTTATGAAGCACTAGTGATTTCACCTCACCAAATATTTTCTATTTATAAGTAAAAGTTCGATGAGTAGAAGTAAGGCTTTAATAGTGTCGAATGAAACGGTTAAATATCGAGTACGGTATATCAATGGCTTCAAAGAAGAATTGCGGAAGCTTAGGATGCTTTGGAGGATTGATAATAGTGACAGGGGTTGTTCCTTCTTAAAGTGAGAAATTGTAGTGAAACGAATAAAATATATAATGAATTACGAAAATATCATTTACTTACAATTCTGAATGTTACTCACCAATTTAATTCACTTTGCAGAGAGCTAAATGTCTCACTGGTTAAGACATCATTTTTTTTTGTATTCCCCTAAAACTTCCCTGCCTTTCTTTTACTACCCTTTTTAAGGAGTCATTCTTATATTCAATAAGATTTCGAATTCTACCTTCAATCCAATTCTAAATAATGTTCCAGAATGTACGATTCAATCGTTATTTTCGATAACAAAAAAATCAAAGGAAATGGTAAAATAATTTTTAAAAAATGCAATTAATAAAGCAAAATGAATTGAGACTTCATCATATTTCATGACAACATTAATTCCATGAAATAAAATTGTTTTATTCTCTATAAAATGCACTATTCTTTATATTTAATATATACTATGCTGGGTTGGTATACACCTAAAGATTTCGAGTTGAAATTTGAATTGATGACGTTAACGCACTTCATATTTGCATGTATCTCACATAATAAAGGCTCGGTAAAAACAATATTTGGTATTTCACCTTGAAATAAGATGTATTATGATCTAATAACTAAATGTTTACATCCGTTGACTAAAATTGGTGGTTTCCTGAATGCTGAAAATTAAATAAAATACTAATATCTAATATGGTAATTATTCAAGATAGAGCAAAAGTAAATACACAAAATTCAAATAAAATTAAGTTTGCAATAAGATTGGTGTATTCAATTTGTCGAATTTTTTGAGTTTTCGATTTTCCTACCTGTTAAAACCTCGCGTTTCACTTCAGCCGTTGACGAACTTGCCATTTAGTTTTATATGAAACATTTGCATATCGAGTTCGCTAAAGATCAAACGAAATCAAATCACTAGAGCGGTAAAATGTTTCTGTGTGTGTGTGTGTGTGTGTGTGTGTGTGTGTGTGTGTGTGTATTTGGCTGGTAACGCTCTACCGGTCGCAATTTTTGTCTGATCGTTACCAAACTTGACATTTAAACGTTTTATGTAAAAATGTATACCAACTTCGTTAGTGGGAGGGCGAATTTCGAAATATCTCAGCTGTCATACGCCGGATCGAGAGAGTCTATAGAAGCAATCTTATTGAAAATTTAATTTTCTTTCAATGTCGTTGTATACACTTCTTCTGTATCTCGAGTTTTAAGCTGCTATTTGATTTTTTTTTATATTTAGTTTTCAGCCTTTTGTAAACCCCCACTCTTACTCACTTAAGAATAGCAATACGCTTTTATATCATGAACCACTTTATTCTAAGCTTAAATACCAAATATTGTTTTCAAGAGCTTTTTATTATGGGAGATACATGCAGACTCGTTGTGTGATAACGTCATAAATTATGATTTCACGTTCTTGTTTGTTTTTTCACAATAAATCATATCTGCAGATTAAATGTGCAGAGGCCTCATTTTTTTCGCTCTCTCCCTTCAAAGTAATCCTATAAGAAGTTATTTATTTGAGTGCATGCACCATTGCCACATGACATATTGCATGTATCATTATGTTTAAATACATTTTTACAATATATACTATTTAATGGTTTATTACCATATTATCAAATATAATAAAAAAATAAAAGTAGAAGGAAATAGTAAAAAATAAATAAAGAAAAATAAACTAATGAAATAAGCAAGATATTACAATTAAAATCAATAAATGGAGATGAAAAAAAAAAAAAATTAAATGAAGGTAAACTCGATCCATGTTACGGTTTTTTCTCTTGACGTCATCAATTTATATATATATATATATATATATATATGCATAATATTGAACCGACCTCATATTCGTCGTCTCCTCCTGGGTAGGATCAATGGACATTTGGAGTAATTTTTTAAAAATTACATCATGAGCACTATCTCAGTAGCCGATTTCACTTAAGGGAAATCTGCTAAAAAAGGGTTTCTGAAAGTCGGGCTGGTGGTGTAAGGGGGAAATGAATAGTGGAGGAAGGTAAGGAGGACATTGGAGGGAGAGCAAATGACTTGGATGCCGACACGACCTTACATTCAGCCGGCCCTCTCCACCACTCCCACCAAGCTCTCATTTAGACCAACATTTCAAAATATCTTTGAATCGAAGCCTAAAATTGAAGTAATAGCCGCCAGTATCTATCATGACATCCTGTGTGCAGGAGAGGAAGGACCTCACACTGAGGCTGCGAAAACTAAACATATTTTAGTAAGATAGTAAGATTGACTCTGACTCTTCAACATATAATTAAAAAAGATCAAATTTCATAATATACAAAGTCTGTCAGGCTGCCTAAACTAAGCAGATTTCCCACGCGAAGGTTAACAACAGATAAATATACATACAGGTAAAACTATCGTGAACGTTAAGTGAAGAAATACAATCGGTAATGAGTAATCATTCAGTCAATTTAAAATACAAGTTAATAATCTCTACAACGGAAAGCGGCTAACTTGTAAAGAAACAGCCCAGCCAACCCTGTAGCGCTGAATAGATAGACCGAAAAGACAAACAATTAATGAGATATATGTGAACATAACAAATTAATTTTATTGAAAACAGTTTACTAAAGCTAGTGTCGTAATTTGTAATGGATCGGAGATCTGTTTTATCTTAATAACAAAAATTTTAGTAATCCAAAAACAAAAGAAGGGGGTTCAACAGAACGTATTTGTATATATCTCACACAGTAAAAGTTCAATGAAAACAATATTTGGTATTTAACCTTTTAATGAAGTGGTTCATGATACTACAGCTTATTTTTAATATGACATGAGTAGAAGTAGGGGTATGCTGAATGCTCAAAAAATTGCAAAACTGAAAAATGCAAATATCCCGGTTAATATTCAAGATACGGGATTAATGTATATAACAACATTTATATAAAATTAAATGTGCAATAAAATTGGTTTTATACAAGTTTTCAACATTTTTATTTTTCCAAATTCCCTCGCTCTAAACCCCCTCACCACCACGTCCAATTTCAGCTATTAACGTACTAGACCTTTAGTTTGGCCTGAAACGCTTATATATCGAGTTTGGTAATGATCAAAGAAAACTTGCGACCGCTAGAGTGGTAATAGACAAGTGTATATATACAGACATATCCATTATGACTGCCCTTTACTGATTAACGCTTATTAAGTTCTTAAGATGTGTATACATCATTGGACTTTAGACGAACAAAATTAGTTCTTTAAATGTTTAAAAGAACGTAATTTACTCAGACTGAGTTACTGATTCACTAAACGTCTCATAATCAGCTGATATGTAGATTGCTCTTTACACTTGCTTCTTGTTTCGGGAGTAAAAGAGAATAGAAGGCAAGTTGAGATGGTCATATGCCTTCTGGTGGGAAATCTGCTTCGTTTTCGCAGCTCCTGCGTGGCGACTATTTCTTTGCATGTATTGGCCCTGGGGTATGCCGAGCACTGGTGAACTAACTGTAAATGGTATAAATCAGGCAACCGGAGCGCCGTACCGCGCTCAAGTGAACCGTTCAATCATGAATCAGACTCTCTTGCCAAGACTTCAGTGCTTGATTTATTTCCTTAAGATTTATTCGGGCGTATTCATTTAAAACGACTTCCTACAAACTCAATTTGGTTTCTTCGTAAATTAATTAATGATTCACATATTTCGGTTTACAACAGCGGTAAATTTGTATTTTCTGCAAATTCAGCTAAAGGTTTCTTGAAATTACTATGATACTTTCAGGCCGACAAAAAAGTAGGCACAACATATTCTGTTGATGTGAATCAATAAATTTATTTATTTATTTGGTTTGTGCCCCACAGCGATGGTGATTGGCATTATTAGAATGATATATTTACTCCTTCAAGTGCTTACCTTTTTTGTACTTTATTTTTATATTATGGAAAATATTTCTTTAATATCTGATTGTTTCTCATATCCGTGCTTTATCTAAGGAATATAATAAAACTTAACCCTTTTAAATCTTTTTAAGTATGCTGTAGACCTATTCTATTTTGTACTATATGTTTTTGTAAATGTTGATGTGTTTTAGATATGTTAGTATTTGTGGAATATATTGGCTGCTGTCAGTTAATAGCTGTCATATCGTAGGGTGTGTGAAGGTTTTTTCGTTGGATGCAGTCTGTCAGTATGTGTTTTATCGTAAGGTGTTTGTTGCAGTATTTGCATATAGGGTTATCAGTCCTTGCCATTAAGTGTCTATGTTTTAGGTATGTGTGACCGATCCTGAGTCTGGCAAGAACTACTTCCTCCCTTCTAGTACCCCTATGGCTCGATGGCCACTCCTTAATAGTACTTTTGATACTGCGGAGGTGGTTCTTTACTTCAATAAATAAATACATTTCAAATAACAAAATGTAGTAAAAATATTAAATATGTTAACTGTCCCCTATTTCCATACCTCATGTTGAAATGAAATGAGTTTTCATTAAATGCTATCATAACATAATAGGATACGTCAAATAGTTTTGTTTGATAATGTTCTAATATTATGCCAATTAAATTCTTTACAAATCATTGAATAACATTTATATTTATATAATATATTCTTTATACAATTAGATATAAAAGAATACATAGTACAAAATTCATCAATTTACATAAGTATGTACAATATATTAGTTTCCTTAACAATCTTAATACCACTCTAAATATATAACATACATTTTTCTTATTTATTGGCTTGCTTAACGCCATAAGTTAACCGATTATGGAAATATCCATACTATACTAATAATATAGTTTCGATTCGAAGATATTTTTCAATAAGAAGCAAAGTGATTTTAGGTTCTTACTTAATTCTTTATTAATTCATTATTTTATCAGAGCACTGATGATCTTTATGTTATAAATACATGTTTTCTGTAATAAACTAAACTAATATATACATATCATTGTTTCAATTTGTGAATACTTGTTTTTTTGACAATTTCTTTAATATATAGAAAATTTGTTTTTCTACGTTATTAGTATTGTATTATATATTTCACTTGCTCACGTTTTTATTATTTTTTTAGGTTTGTTTATATAGTTGGTTCACCATAGTGTATATCTAAAGATACATTAAGTTATTATATGTAATAGAAATAGATTTATAAAATGAATAAATGATCCCCTTTGAAGTTAAGCGATTATGGAAATATCCATACTATATTAATAATATATTTTCGATACGGAGAAATTTTTCAATAAGAATTAAAATGATTTTAGGTTCTTACTTAATTCTTTAATATGATCGAAGTAGTTAAGTATTTGGAATCTTACCCAAACGGCTAGTTGAATAGTTTCATAAAAAAAAATATTACCCATGAGAAGTACACTCCTGAAATCGATAAATTATGAAACTATCGATTCAATTCCATTGTGTTTAGAAAATTGCTAATATGATTTTTAATGTCCTGTCCAACGCTAGTACATTGTGGATGTTAAATTCGGCGTGTCATAAATAAATATTATGGTTTTATTTGCTTCTGCTGAAGCATATAATATGAAAGTACCTTCTTATAGAAACATCAGTAAAAGAGTTTGTTCCCCAAAGCAGCCATAGCATCATTTAGCGGATATTATTTTCTGATACCACCTTGAAATAAGAAAGTGAATATGTCTGAATAATTATTGAAAATAAAGCTACAGCTAAACCCTTTTATTAAGCATTTAATATTTTCATATTCAGGTTTTACATTTTGTTTTTGCAATAAATCTGCTTAATAATACATAATTATTGTCCACATAAAGGTTATAGTGAAGTTTCTTAATATTTCCAAATTGGTGGTCTAATTTTCTTTGCAAATTTTCAATCAAAACCCCGACAAATCAGCGTGATAATAAATTACACTACACTGTAAACCCATAATGTAAAAGTAATGATGGTATTTTTACGGTCATTCCACACAATATCACAACGATAAGATAATTATAATGAATTATGCATATTATAGGATATTATGCTATGTAAGCAGCAATTGCCTAGCACGTAATTGCTCACCCACTGGCAGCGAACTCTAGCCGCTATCTGTCAACAGTAATTTCTTCTCACCATCACAGATACCTCAATTATAATCGTGTAAAGAAAATAAATATTTTTGCTTATAAAAAAAATATCAGTCTCATTCCAACTCCGCGAACATTGTACATTAATAAATCAAAAACAATTACCAGTATTTAAATTTTACTCAATTACCAACTATTATTCAGGAATTAAAACACTCCGAAATGATATCAAAATAATGAATAATATTGTCTTTTCCTTATCAAATATATTCACTTTTACCATCCTTCCAACTGTTTCTAGCACCTCATCAAGGTCTTTTTAACGAAAAATGATTTTCCATGGTTGAAACAAATATTTTCGTTAACTATTGATTTATTTATAGGAATAGTTGTTGTATTCGGTCTTTATTTTTTTTTGATATCATTATTTTGGGGAGAAATTGGGGGATATTTATTTTGTACTTTTTAAACTATATAAGAATTATGTTTCTTAAAATTGGTATTAATAAAGGTATTGTTAAATTCTGAAAAAAAATGTTTTCATTATTACGACTAATGTTATTAATATAAAAATTATTGACTCTATACTTTTCTAAATTTCGCATTATTTAAACAGATCACTGATGATCTTTATTTTATAAATACATGTTTTCTATAATAAAATAAACTAATATATACATATCATTGTTTCAATTTGTAAATACTTGTTTTTTGACAATTTCTTTAATTTATAATTAATTTTGAGTTGATAAGAAAATTTGTTTTTCTACGTTATTAGTATTGTATTATATATTTCACTTGCTCACGTTTTTATTATTTTTTTAGGTTTGTTTATATAGTTGGTTTACCATAGTGTATATTTAAAGGTACATTAAGTTATTATATGTAATAGAAAAAGATTTATAAAATGAATAAATGATCCCTTTCGTAAAATTTTTTCAAACCTATTCTCTAACTTAAAACGAGTCACATTTTTACTAAATTTCTACTAACTTTCTAGAGTTCCTTATAGTGATTGCGTGAGTCAGAATTTTCCAAGAACTCGATGAACAAATCTGGATTACAGTTATAATCAATTTTATTCCATACTGACATAAGAAGACAGGAATTAATTATTACGTGAGGTGTTACTCATAACATTGCCTTTTAGCGGGACTGAATAAAAATAAGAATAAAATAAATAAGAATGTCGGAAGATTCACGTCATGTGGAAAACTATTTTTAATTTCCCCGAAACTGAAAGAGATATTTTTTGTAGAGGAGAATATGTCACATCATAAAAATATGATATTTACGGTTAATTTATACTTACAAACATAATAGTTAATTATTTACTTGATACATTTTTTTAGGTATTTTTTCTGATAGATGTAATTAATAATGGCTACAAATCAAAGTTGATGTTATTATATTTATAATACATAATAGGAAATTTATTAGAGAACTCAATTCAATCGTGTTAAGAATTAGTTATTTCAAAATTATTCTATTGGAGTAAACGGCGTTGCTGAGTTTTCCCAGAGTTATATGTGTTAATTTTCTGGGGAACTGTTTGATGTAAAATTTTAAATGTAATCCAGCATTAAATGAAAACGGAACAGTATTTAACTGTCGAAAAGCATTCTCTTAACAAAATATAATTACCCTTTTCTGTTACATATGTTTTAAAACTTGATTAATAGTAAGTGACGTAGGATTTTATCCGCCCCCTCCCCACCTGAAATAGGCATGATTTTTATGAGGGTCTCTCAGAGTACGATTTTGGTGTTATAAAATAGTTGGCAAAATTATGGCTATGAATTTAGATATTGATGTAATTGAAATAAACCTCTCTTCTGCTGAACCTTACTATCTTACTAATACTAAAAATTTACCCCTAAATACACCACAAAACAATACTTTTACTATATGGACTAATTCGAGTACTCTTCAAGAATAATTGCATGCAGTAAAAACTGCAAACTTAAAATAGAGCAATACCTATTTTTCTGAATGTCCAGGTTCCATTGTTATTTATTACACGACGAAGCACCTCTCTGCTATTATTGAAATAAACTCAAATAGAGAGTGATGTGGGGAGGAACGCTAAAAATAATTTTCTTTTCATTGGAAAAAAAAAAAAATGTGCTGAAGGGGAGGATGAAGGAGCCGAAGCTACCGAGCCTGGATAGTGGCGCTACCTCTCGGCTATCTCAGCCACTCACCTTTCAAGGATTGCCCCTCCCACTGGCTAAATCTATAGTTTTCTCTCACTCCCGCTCTATCTCTATCTTTCTCTCTCTCACTCTCTCTCTCATTCTCTATCTATCCTTATCTACCTCTCTCTCTATCTATTGTATTTATCTATTTCGTTCTCTCTTTTTTCGTTTTCACACATACTATTTCCCTATCTATCTGTCTATCTATTTCACTCTCTCTTTATCAGTACTCTCTCCCTCTCTCTCTTTATCAGTACTTTCTTTCTCCCTCAATATCTTTATCTTTAATACTCTCACACTTTTTAAATTTCTCTGATACCTCTGACTCTGCCTATGTCTGTCTGCCTGACTGACTCTGTCTTTCTCACGTTTTTATGAATACTCATATCAGTCAATCTATTTCACTCTTTTTCTCTCTCACACTCTCTTTATCAGTACTCTCTCCCTCACTCTATTTATCAGTACTCTCTGTCTCTATTTATCTTTATACACTCTGTTTAAGTCTCTCTGTTTCCTCTATTTCTGTCTATGTCTGACTGACTATGACTCTCTCACTCTCTCCCTCTATCTATTGTATTTATCTATTTCGTTCTCTCTTTTCTCGTCTTCACACATACTATTTCCCTATCTACATATCTATCTGTCTATCTATTTCTCTCTCTCTCTCTCTCTCTCTCTCTCTCTCTCTCTCTCTCTCTCTCTCTCACTCTCTCTCTCTCTCTCTCTCCCTCTCTCTCTCTCTCTCTCTCTCTCTCTCTCTCTCTCTCTCCCTCTCTCTCCCTCTCTTTTCTTCTTCTTCTTCTTCTTCTCTCACTCACTCACTCACAAAATGGGCTTCAGATCAACACTTATACAAGACAATATAACTTGTACTCCCGCCAAATTTACGGAATTCTCCAGCAGGACAGCAGGCACCGCGAGTTAGGGCTTGTCAAGAACAACATAGGCAGAGGTGGATACAGGACCTGCGGAGGCTGGGACTCCGGAATCAAAGCATCCAAGCTGAAAGCTCTAAACGTTCTAAGATCCTTGGAGATTCCCAGGTCCTGGGAGAATTGTAGTGCCTAGTAGTTAGTAGTTATCAGCGGGGTACCTGAGCCTGGGAGATTGAGCCCCTTACTATAGTTATTTTCCCCGGCGGATGAAAGGAGTGCCGCTAGTAGCCAGCCACCCTCCTGACTCTGTATTCAGGAAGCGATAAATCTATCCAATCACTCACAAACCATCACTCTACACGCTCTCCAATTAACTCTTTTTTTGTCATAATATCATAAAGGTTGGCCATTATTTTTTCCTCTCTCCCGCAGGGGTGTGTAAGTGAGACGCATTAAAGGAAGAACAGCAATTTGTCCAAACAGTGTACCTTGAATATCAAAAAGTCCGTCCCGCTGGGGCTGCTTAAACTAAGCAGATTTCCCACGCGAAGGTTTACTACAAACAAATCTACAATCTGTTAACACCACCGTAAATATTAAGTGAATGAATACAAACGGTAATGAAAAATCTTTCGGTCAATTTACAAGTTAATAATATCTTCAACGGAAAGCGTCCTGTTAAAGAATCAGTTAGGCCAACCTTGCAGAGATGAATAAATAGACTAAAATATTCTAAACAGGAAAGAATAACAATTAATGAAATATATCTGAATACATCATATTAATTTTATTGAAAACTATTTTCTTTAGCTAGTGCTGTAATTTATAATCAGTCAGAATAATTTTTAGCCCAATACCAAAATTTCAGTAATCTAAGAACAAAAGAAGGGGGGAGTTAGGGGTCAGCTCAGAACTTATTTCCATATATGTCACAAAGTAAAAGTCAAAATGAAAACAGTATTTGGTATTTTAACCTTGTAAAGAAGTGGCTCATGATATAACAGTTATTATTAATATGACATGAGTAGGAGTGGGGGTTAACTGAAAGCCGAAAACTACAAAATCGAAATATCTTGGTTAATACTCATTATACAGAAAATACGGTCTTTTTTAAATTATCCCGACATTTCAAATTAGTTTATAATCACATGATTTTAGAAATACTTCTGAGATATTAGTTTAATAACTGTTACAATTTATTATCTTCCACAGCTGTCTCAGAACGTTAGTTGCATCGTTATTGATAAACATGAATCTAATTTAGCTTTTTCAAGTGAATCAGAGGCTTTGAAATTTTACCAGGAATTCTGGATTATTCACAGAAAGAGGACCTGCACTAATGGACACTACATGAAGTTGTATACTACAGGTGATGTATGCCCCAGATAGAGGTACAATAAGCTGAGTTGCAGAAATGAAGTTAGCGCACATGGTATAAGAATTGAATGTGGAACAAGGAGAACAATGGTAGACTTCTACATATGTGAGTTCGTCTGGCGAAGAAGGCATCAAAACGATGACTTATTTAATGCAATATTATCAAGTATGAGGGTTTATTTATACTTGTAATAATTGTGGTTCAATTTATCTTTAAACTTTCTTTTATCAATGTTTATAATAGTTTATTAGTAAGAGTTTTATCACCGGTATTTCTAAAATCATGTGATTATAACCTAATTTGAAATGAGGGGCTAATGTAAAAAAAGTCCAAAATACGTGTTGAATAACATTTATAGACGCATTCAATTTTCAATAAGAATGGTTCTATACAATTTTCGATCCTTCCAGAAAAGACCGTCGATCGTTCCGATTTCACTCATTAAAGACTTTAACATGATCTTTGTTTTTACATAAAACGATTAAATATCAAGTTTGGTAACAATTAAACAAATGTTTCAACTGATATAGCCTCAACAGATCAATATATATATATATATATATATATATATATATATATATATATATATATATATATTATTTTGAACGGACCTCATTTTCGTAATCTCCAGCGTTTAATTGAGGACATTTGAGAAAATTTTATGAAAATTATGTCATGAGTACGATCTCAATAGTCGATTTCCCCTAAGGGAAATCTGCTAAAACCACTGCGCTAGAGAGGTATGCTTGCCCGCCTTTTGATTGACATGTTTTGCATTAGCTGCAAACGTACTATTAGTTCTTATCATTTCTTGTAAAATTACATGCAATTTCATTTAAATTTGAATTTTGTTATTGCCTAATTTCAAAATCTGATTTGGGCACACATGTCTTACTTGTAGTTCTATTAAAATGCACAATTCTATTAAAATATACAAAATGGTTGATTACAATTTCAATGATATACATAATCTTTATTTCAATGCAGTGGTTCGAAAAATGTCTAGAACATAATTTACAGATCTTTTCACGATACGTAAAAATGGTACAATTATGTTGTATGTCTAATAGATACCGAGAAATTTTCTATTTTGTATTTTCGCTCTATTCTAACTCTCTCCCCACCTTCCCTCTTAGTCGATTTCGTTCGGCTGTGTATAATTAGACGTTACAACAATACGAAATATAAATTAGAACAGACTAAGGTTAACCATTTTTATGTTATGTGAGATACATCACTCAGAAACGAGACAACATTGTTTCAAGGATGGTCAAAACTATTAACTCCGTTTAAATTGGAAACAGATAATTTCAGCGATTGTAATATTTCCTTTACTTCTGTCATGGGAGTAAAAATGTAGCTACATTTCTTTTTTTTTAATTTGAATCGTGATTGTACGTTTTAACAACCCCGATCTCATTGCATTGAGAATTTCAGCTGATCGACAAGCGGTGAGTAAGCCACAAAAGCTCTGGGGTTTGGTGGTAGGGTTCAATGCTTCACTCCCCGTGTAATGAATTATTAAATTCACCGGCTATGCACGATCTGGAGTCTCGGTATGTTGGACACTCAGAATCACCAGAGTGGGCCGAAGTGGAGAAGTGTTTTGGCCAAAGGATTGGGATGTGTTGTAGAATTTAGCCAGAAATAAAGAGATGTATGGTGTCTTGAACAAAGCTGATATTTAGATGTGGTAGAAAATAATTCATCACTCAGGGGTGTACTAAGCCGATTTCCGGGATATGAAGCTCTCTATTGCTCCCTATAGCAAGAAGCCTATGTAAACAGGAATTGAATTGAAATATGAGATGCTCAGTTACTCAGTAACTCGTCAAAATCGGATGAGTAGAAGTTGTGGTTTGTTGAAGACCGAATGCTTAATAATGAAAATATCACGGGCATTGGTCAAGGTAGATAAAAAATGCGTAAAAAAAAATAAAGATTCTCCGACTCAGAATAATTGAGATGTCACGAAGTTCCCATTTCCTTCACTTCTAAACCTACCTCCTCCTTTACCATGGTTTCAGCCATTAGCGAATATAATCTCCATTTTTGCTTGAAATGGTTCAATTTCGAGTATGCTGTTGATGAAAAAAAAATCATGTCTAGAACATTAAACGTTTTTAGGAATTTCGATTCTATTTCGTCTCTTCCTGGTCAAATTTCAACCAAAAATGAGCTCCATGAAACGCTTAAAGTGTGGTATTGAACAAATAAAAATTTTCTAGTATAGAACGTAAAATCTTAATTGTAGCATATTACATTTTTTCATGTATCTCTTCTATTAATGATATGTTGAAAACAGTGTCCGCATTTATGCTTAGAATAAGATGTGTCACGATATAATAGCTTACTTTTAAAGTAGAAGTGGGGGGGGGGGGAGGTTTCTGAACACCGGATACTAAAAAAATCAAATAATACCGTTAATATTCAAGATACAGAAAAATACATAGTGAAATCTGTATAGGAATTTAAATTTGTAACGAGATTGATATTCTCATAGTAACTGAGATATTTTATTTCATTTTCTTGTAAAACACAAGAATCTTCCACCTTTTGATAGGTACGCTAAGATTTGCCCAAAGCATTTATAGAAGTAAACTATCACTATTCATAGAAGTAAAGTATTACTTGTTTGGGTTGCCTCACATTTTGGTTTGGAGGGTAATGAAATGACGGATTTGGAAGGTCGTAGTGCTCGAGAAAATAGAACTACAGTAACCTTCATCTCCCTAGACGATTGAAATTGAGAGTTTCAAAACCTCATACTTCAAAGGTGGAAGTCAAACTGGACGAAAAAACACGACAATAAATTGCGACAAATCAAAGAAATTACCGAGCGTTGGAACACTGGAAGTAGAAAAATCCGAAAAGAGGAGGTCGTTCTCCGGTTTGGACACACAAAATTTACACATAGTTATTTATTGAAGGGCTTATTCCCACCAACCTGGGATTGTTGTAATGTCCATCTTACCGTCTCACATCTTCTCCTCGATTGTAAGAAATACGATCTTCCAAGAAGGGCTTTGAACCTTAAACCGAACCTAAAAGAACTCCTTACAGACGATGAAGAAGACATAAAAAGGCTTTTTGTAAAAAAATGTATTTTTGTAAAAAAATGTATTTTTAACTGTAACTTGTTTGTTCCAAGAAATATAGAACCACCTACCGCTAATGACAATAGTAGATGCGGTATATTGTAATAAATAAACCAATTTGATGCATCTGAAATAACTCAATCTCACTCCTTAAACACACCAATTCTTGCTAGTCTTCCTGACGAGTCAAAAGTGAATTAAAATCTATTTATTACTTCAGTGAATGGAAGAATAAATACGGATTGCTTTAATATCGCTTACAGAAGGGATAATTCATTTTCTATGCGATAAAAACGTTTTACTTTAGGCAAGCCTCAAAGATAAACAAATTTAACATTATGCCTGTGGGGCCATGGTAGTCATTTGCGGTTACGGTCCAGATATATTGGCATTAGATTAACGTTCTAGATGGTTTCCATCTCGTGGGTAGAGAAAGAAACGCGCTGTTAGTGAAACGCATCCTCTCTATCATCGTTTTTGACAAGACCACATCATAACTACTTGCAGATGATGATTTGCGGGCGCCTCTCTCAAACGGAGAGACACATTTAATAGTGGAGCGTGACCTTTCTGCAGTCTCCATTCGACATGCCTGTACTTCCTACAAATGGTTTACGATGGAAGTCATATTCATTCCAATAGTCACTACCGCATCAGAACATAAATCATAATTTGGAAGTGTATTAGATAATTTAATATTTAAATTGCAGAAGATTGGAATAAGATATATATTCAAAAGAAAGTCGAGGAGACTCCCGTCAGCCACTCAAAAAGTCCTTCACGCAGGAGCTGCGTTAACTAAGCAGATTTCCCACGTGCGCCACGTATTTGCATTTATCTCAAAACTTAAAAGTTTAATGAGAACAATATTTGGTATTTAAGCTTCAAGTCCTTCATAAGATAACAGAATATTGAACATATGAGATGAGTAGGAGTGGGGCTTTACTAGAGACCGAAAATTAAAAAATGCAAATACCTAAGTAAATAATCAAGATAGTGAAAACATGTCCTTAACAACATTTATAGAAAATAACATTTGAAATAAGATTAATTCTATACAATTTTTTGATCCCACGCATTTTAACGGAGATATTAAGAATTTTCGAAATTCTCCCCCTTCAAACCCCCTCTCCCCCTGGTCCGATATCAGCCATTAACAAACTTGATCTTTCTTTTTGTATAAAACGATTATATATCAAGTTTGATAATGATAAGACAAAAATTGAGACCGCTAGAGCGGTAACAGACTAATATATATATAGTTTTGAACGGACCTCATTTTCGTCATCTCCGAAAAATTTCGAAAATCGCGTCAAGAGTACAACCTCAATAGCTGATTTCCCTGAAGGGAAAACCTGCTAAAATGATGACTTCCTTCAATTTTTATGTACTAAACTATGTTGTTTATGAAAAAAAAAATAGAAAATACACATAATCATAAACCGAGATTCAAGAATATAGTAAAACTCTTTAACACTCAGCCCGAACGTGTTAAATCAATTAAAAATTCCTTGTCTGAAAAAACAAATAAAAGAACTTCACGTCTGAAGGATGCTTTTATACTATCAAAAATGTTCAATTATTAAATAAAACTACCAAATATTTGTGATAAATATCGGTCAAAAACAATTAATGATCAAGTACATTACCTCTTTAAAATGGGAAAAATTTCTCACTGTTTATAAACCACGTCATCCTTTTAACAAATTTAAGACTAATAACAAAGCATGACAATGAATAAAAAATGTATATTATATTTTTAAAGTATTATGGTTGTTAACGAAATTAATTGATTATGTATAATTTATAAATTGATAGATTTTATAAATGTATTCTTGGAATGAGAGATTAGTTTATAACGAACGAATTATATGAGTATAAAAACTATTCAATTATACGAAGTTAAATTAATTGACATAATAATAGTATATTTTTTGTAGAAAACAAAATTTCTCATTTTTCCAAAGAAAGTTAATATATGGATTAAATATATTCCATTTCCCATTTCCACTTCCAAGTAATTGTTCAATGAAATCATATTTGCTATTTAACCTTGGAATGAATTGGTTCATGATATAACAGCTTATAGGAAATATGACATGAGTAGTAGTAGGGATACCGAAAACTAAAATATGAATATATTTCGGTTAATATTCGATATAGAGAAAACATGTAATTAACATCATTTGTAGAGCATTACATTTGCAAGAAGATCGATTCAATACAATTTTTCGATCCGACGCATAACAACGGAGATATTTGGAGTTTTCGAAATTCTCTTCCTCTAAACCCCCTCTCCTACTGGCCCAATTTTAGCCGTCAACGAACTTGGTCTTTATTTGTACATAAAACGTTTAGATATCGAGCCTGGCAACAATAAAAAATTTGCGACCGCTAGAGCGTTAACATATATATATATATATATATATATATATATATATATATATATATATAATTTTGAACGGACCTCATTTTCGTTATCTGCTGAGTAGCATCGATGGACATTTGAAAAAAAAATTGAAAATCCAATTCCGAGTACAACCTCAATAGCTCATATCCCTGAAGGGAAATCTGGTAAAAATGATGACGACATCCCCTTATGCCGGCGATTGCAATGAGAGTTTTATGAAAGATGTGGGAGAGGGCCGTATGAGGGGGAGTAGGATAATCGGGAGGACTTCCCCGAGCGGAGTTTTAGGACCGCAAGAATCCCGAAGAAAGGTAATGGAATATAGACGTCTTGTGGCTGACAGACCGCAGGTAGACCGCAGAACGAACGCACATGAAAGCCGCCGCCCCTACCAGCCACTTTGTCCTCATGCACTTTCATTACCCACCTAAGCCTCTCCAATCCTCCTGTTCATCTCCAACTGAATTCTATCTCTCCCTTTACATATTTTATACCCTCTTTTACACCCCAAAAACTCATTCTCTTAAGGGCTTAAAAAGGGCTTCCTGGAATGAGATTTAAAATGGTGAACATCAAAGGCAATCAAATCTTTGAGCGGAAGACTATTAACTCTGGAAAATATTACTGGGAAGTATTATAGTAAACGGTGGAAATAACGGGAAATTCTAGTGTTACATCATTTGCAGGCAAAGGGTCAGAATTTGTAGAAATACCTTCGGCGCTTATTGATTATCGGGAAGCCAACCATTTAAAAACGATTACTAAATCATAATTAAAAGAAAATCTGCTTAGTTTACGCAGCCCCTGCGTGACGGACTTTTATTAACACCACTAGGTGATCGTTAATTATTACAGCACTGGGATAGCTACCTTGCAGAGTTCATGAAGACGACGGCCGGCGACGACCCTTTATGCAGCTACTCAGCGACATCGCCCAGTTTTGGCCTAACTCTAATTTATAACTACATTTTGTTATTCGAATAAATTTTGGAAGTGTTATTTTAAATAATTAAGTGGGTTTTCTTTTAATATGATTTAATAACCGTCTTTAAATGAATGACCTCCCGATAAGTACTCCTTCCCTATTTCTCCTTCGTTCACTTTATTAAAACTCTGCATCAAGTATACCCAAAGTAGTCAATATGGAGTCCCAGATGGTCGATGACGACCTACATGGGGCCCACATCAAGAATTAGGGGTATATGGAATGTTAACTCTACCTAGAGTCCACATTAATCCATCTCATGAACTATTCTAGCTTCAAAACGTACGTTACGCAGGGGCTGCGTTAGCTGAGGAGATTTCCTACCTATTTGCATTTACCTCAAAACGTAAAAGATCAATGAGTTGGTATTTAGGCTTCAAGTAATGTGCTTCATAATATACAAACTTATTGTTATTATGACATGAGTTGAAGTGGGGATTTTACTGAAGGCCGTAAACTAAGAAAATGCAAATATCTCGGTTAATAATCAGCACATTGAAAAAACGTATATGACAACATTTATAGGATATTAAATTTTCAATAAGATTGCGTTCTATACAATTTTTCGATCCTACGCAAAGTAATGGAGTTATTATTGTAGGAATATTCGAAATTCCCCCTCCCACCTACTGGTCGTATTTCAGCCATTAACGAAATTGATCTTTAGTTTTACATAGATTGTTTAAATACCGAGTTTGTTAACTATCAAACAAAAATTGCGACCGCTCGAGCATTAACTCATAAATATATGTTCATCGCCTCCTGGGTTTGAGTCCATGGACATTTTAGAAAATTTTTCCAAAATCGCCCTCAATGAGTACGACCTCAATAGGTGATTTCCCTCAAGGGAAACCTGCTAATAATAAAGTGAGCTATAATTTACGAAAATGTCCGTCATGCAGGTTCTGCGTAAATTAAACAGATTTCAGCCGCATTGTATATGATATGTTGATGATCTCGTCTCACCATCTATTCTTTATTTCACCCACCACTTAAGCCACTTAGAACAGAATATACAATGTTAGTTCGACTGGAGTTTTCAGAAACTAAAATACTTATTACAGTGAAAACCGTATGACCTGCGTGCCGGACTTTTTTTTTTCATCAAGCGTTCATTGATCAGTACAGGAGTAAAGCCGAAGGAATGTTAATAAAATACTCCCATTTATATATCTCCAAAATTTAAGATGTCTATAAAGTCAAACTGCTTCGGTAGGCTTTCCTTCTGTAAAATAACTTTGAGTTGGCAGTCCTAATAAGTTAGAAAGTAGTAAATATTTTGTTTAGGCGGTGAGGGCCAGCGGTGGTCGTGGCTGGTCGATTGGTAGGAGGCCAGTTCGTGGGCCCTATCTCCATCACGAAACTGCCCTCACTTGCACCCAGCGCCTCCTCTATACCCCACCTTGCCCAAAAATCTAGGCTCTCTCTTTCCACTCTAAACACCCCGCTAATAACCGGCCTTCCAGTCTTGAAGCTTAGTATCCGCCTGTCAACGGTACCCCCACGCCCTCAAGTAATTCTAGACTGACACATATCTAACGAAGGAGTCCTAGATATTTTACTGTGACGGTACTAGAAGGTCTAATTGTGTTACAGTCACATGAATTTATATAGTGGCTCTTGTTGAACATTGGTGTCGATGGGCACGGGAAATCAAATCGTCGAAAATAGTAGAGTGTCTGTCACGAAAAATCGGATAGTGATAATAGTTGAGCACTGTAGAGTATCTGTCACGGGAAATCGAATAGTGGTAATAGTTGAGCAGAGTAGAGTGTCTGTCGCGGGAAATCGAATAGTGGTAATAGTTGAGCACTGTAGAGTGTCTGTCACGGGAAATCGAATAATGGTAAAAGTTGAGCACTGTAGAGTGTCTGTCACGGGAAATCGAATAGTGGTAATAGTTGAGCACTGTAGAGTGTCTGTCACGGGAAATCGAATAGTGGTAATAGTTGAGCACTGTAGAGTGTCTGTCTCGGGAAATGGAATAGTGGTAATAAATAGTTGAGCACTGTAGAGTGTCTGTCACGGGAAATCGAATAGTGGTAATAGTTGAGCACTGTAGAGTGTCTGTCACGGGAAATCGAATAGTGGTAATAGTTGAGCACTGTAGAGTGTCTGTCTCAGGAAATCGAATAGTGGTAATAGTTGAGCACTGTAGAGTGTCTGTCACGGTTAATCAAATAGTGGTAATAGTTGAGCACTGTAGAGTGTCTGTCACGGGAAATCGAATAGTGGTAATAGTTGAGCACTGTAGAGTGTCTACCACGGGAAATCGAATAGTGGTAATAGTTGAGCACTGTAGAGTGTCTGTCTCGGGAAATCGAATAGTGGTAATAGTTGAGCACTGTAGAGTGTCTACCACGGGAAATCGAATAGTGGTAATAGTTGAGCACTGTAGAGTGTCTACCACGGGAAATCGAATAGTGGTAATAGTTGAGCACTGTAGAGTGTCTACCACGGGAAATCGAATAGTGGTAATAGTTGAGCACTGTAGAAAATCGAATAGTTGAGCACTGTAGAGTGTCTGTCACGTGAAATCGAATAGTGGTAATAGTTGAGCACTGTAGAGTGTCTGTCACGGGAAATCGAATAGTGGTAATAGTTGAGCACTGTAGAGTGTCTATCACGGGAAGTCGAATAGTAGTAATAGTTGAGCACTGCACAGTGTCTGTCACGGGAAATCGAATAGTAGTAATAGTTGTGCACTGTAGAGTGTCTATCACGGGAAATCGAATAGTGGTAACAGTTGAGCACTGTAGAATGTCTGTCACCGGATATCGAATAGTGGTAATAGTTGAGCACTGTAGAGTGCCTGTCACGGGAAATCGAATAGTGGTAATAGTTGAGCACTGTAGAGTGTCAGTCACGAGAAATCGAATAGTAGTAATAGTTGAGCACTGTAGAGTGTCTGTCACGGCAAATCGAATAGTAGTAATAGTTGTGCACTGTAGAGTGTCTATCACGGGAAATCGAATAGTGGTAACAGTTGAGCACTGTAGAATGTCTGTCACCGGATATCGAATAGTGGTAATAGTTGAGCACTGTAGAGTGTCTGTCACGGGAAATCGAATAGTAGTAATAGTTGAGAACTGTAGAGTGTCTGTCACGGCAAATCGAATAGTAGTAATAGTTGTGCACTGTAGAGTGTCTGTTACGGGAAATCCAATACTGGCTCGGTAATAATATTTTTAATTTAGTTATTACTTTTAACAGTTTCCAACAGGGCAGCTATTGATGTTGTTCTCATGACTCTGTAGAAACAATTTCGACTGATCCTACCTAACAGTTGACGAAAATGTATTTATATACATTCACCTGTTAACGCTCGCATAGTTTCAATTCTCATTGCATCGTCACCGATCTCGTTTAAATATTTAAGGCAACCCTAATAATTAAGTTACTAAAGACCAAATTGGTCCAAGATGGGTAAGGGTTTAGAACAATGGCTAATATCTTATCTCTGTTTTAAGGAGTTTGGTAGAAATATGTTGTACATCCAATCGTGTTAATGAAGGATTTACTACCAATAGTTAGTCAACGCAATTCTCTAACTCAAATATTAACGAGTATTTTGTTATTTCTGCAGTTTTAGAGTTCTGTAATCCCTGCTTAGGTTTAATATTTTGCTTAAATAGGGTCATTAAAAGGAAGACATAGAGAATAGAATGTGTAGATAACATCATTACACTGTACAATTCTGTAACACTTTTCTGCAAGTGGGAAATCTGTTAGGATTACGAAGTTTCTGCTTGACAGACTTTTTTTCCGGGTGTGCTTTGAAATATTACTTTAGTTTTAAGCCTTTCTCATTTAATTCAAGAATGAACGAGTGATCAATTCCTTCGTCCGGATAAAGGTTGGTTAACCTGCTAACCAACTATCATTAGTCTGTGGGATAGTAGTGAGCATCCGTTGGGGGAGACGTTTTTCAAATCTTGTAGACAGCTCATAAGATAATTAACGGCGCTACGGGCTATCTACTCTTCAAATGATCTGGCGTACCACACGCACTACCCCTCCCGTCCCGGAAACAAACTACCTCTCTATTTCAAACTGAGCCCTACTCCAGATTCTAATGAAACAAATATAGAAAAACGTTTCAATTTTTACTTCCTTGTAGAAATAAAATAAGTATTTTAATGCGAAAAGTTTTGGTTTTCAACAGAATTATTCTTTTTGGCCTTCCCTGAACTCATTTTGATCAGTTTCTACCAGACGCTTCTACGTAAATCTCTCGAAAACTCAAAAGTCCGTCAATTAAGCAGAGCAGGGCTGCGCAAATTAAGCAGATTTCCAACGTGCAAGTATAACTCACTATTGATCTCACCTAACTATAAAATTTATGTTTCTACGTAAAACTCCGATGAGTATTAGGGGGTTTACTGAAGGCTGAACTCAAGAAAGCAAAAATACCTACCTTAATATTTGAATTTCGAAACAATGTATAAACAACAATTGTAAATCATCAATAATTTAACAAGATTAGTTCCATAATATTTTTCGATTCGACTCATAATAACGGAGATATTTTGAATTTTCGAGATCCCCACCCCCTTCTAACTTAAGATTGGATAATACAATTTTCCGATCTGACGTATACTAACAAAGAAATTTAGAATTTTCGGAATCCCCCCCCCCGTCCGATTTCAGCCGTTAACGAAACTGATCATTAGTTTTACATGAAACGCTTGTATATAGAGTTTGGTAAAGTTACGACAAAAATTGCTAGATCTAACAGACAAATATATATTCATTATTTTAAACGGACTTCATTTTTTTCATCTACTAGGTAGTATAAGTGGACATTTTAATATCTTTTAGAAAATCGCGTTATGAGTACAACCTCAATAGCTGATTTCCTTAAGTGACGACTGGCTTTCCAATATTGAAGTTTCACATTTAGAACAGTTGTGGTAGTACACCTTCCCTTTTGATCAAAATAGAATAAAGGAGAGAGGGAGGAGGGGGTTAGAGGATGGCGAAAATAAATAATTGCATATTTCTCCATAAGTATTAGAGTTGGAAACGTTTGAACAGGACTTTTTTTTTAAATTGAAAAGATCTATAAATTATGTTGTACAGCAATTTCCGATCCTCCGATGCAGCTAAACATTTTGTTTATTTCATTTAATAGCAGTACAAGTAAGTAATGTGGTGTCCACATCACATTTTTTTTAAATCATTACAATAATATAAAATGGGAAAATGAATTTATGATAACGGTGTCCTTCCGTCCTTAAGAATGCAAAAAAAAAAGTCCGTCAAGAGAGAGTTGGATAAAAATTGTTCCGTGGAACTCCGTGTTTTTAATCCAATGACACGATCCATTATTTCAGGACTTGGCACAATAAGTGTGTTCAATTCATTACATAGAGTATCGGTAGAGATTTTCCACAGAGTTGAGGATTAACCGATTCCATAAGCTCATTATCCGATGTTCATCAGATTAAATGCGGGCCCCCGACACAAACATGACTTGGGCGGTGTAGATTTTCAAAACGCGGGATAGGGCGGAGATGCAGCTGGTGGAGTAAATCCTCGAGGCAGGCCCTATAATCCCAGTGGTTTTGGATCAGATAGCTTTGAGGGGGCCAACTCCTAGCGAACAGATAACCGATAGGGCCCCCTCCCTCTTCTGTATCTAACACTACAATATATGCAGAATGTCAACAACACGCCAGCTGTGACCCTCTTTCCTATTGTACTACTTCCCCAAACCTCTCCAGTTAACATGTTGCCTTCTAAATCTCTCAGTTTACCCATCAACAATGTTTTTACCAAACCATGGCACGGCTCCATCAACTTTACAATCTATTTCATCATTCATTCTAACTCAAAATAAAGTCCGTCACTGCTTAAACTAATCAGATTTCCCACGTGGTATTATAACTCAGGTGTGATATCATCTCAGCACACATTAGTAATTTCTACTTAAAATATTGAGATATTTGGAATTTTTAAATACCTACCTTTAGATAATTTCTCTAGATCATTTGATAATAAAAAAAAATCTAATACGTACAGAGAACTGTGCATTTTTTTAAATCTCCTCTAACCCCCCCCCCCCCCGCTTTCAGGATTTCCATCAAAATAGGACGTGAATTACTAGTCTGTACAACAGCTCTACACATGAAACTTTAACATTGCAATGGTAATTGTTTTTAGGTTTTACCTGAAACCTACAAAGTCAGAGCCCTTTGCTGAAACTAGTAAACATGAGTAGGAGGGGGGGGGTTTACTTAAGGATGAAAAGTAAATAATTTAAATATCTCGGTTAATATCCATGATAAAGAAAATATGTATATAACAACATTTATAGGTAACTTTATTTGCCATAACTACAATTGTTCGATGCGACTTAAATTAATGGAGAAATACTTCTAGTGTTCAAAATCTCCCCACCCCAATGGTCCGAATCCAGCTATGGACGAACTAGATCTTCTTTTTATGTAAAAGTATTAAATATCGAGTTTGGTAATGATAAATAAAAATTGTGACCGCTAGAGCGTTAACAGATATATATATATATATATATATATATATATATATATATATATATATATATATATATATATTTGGTTGAATTAACAGACCTTGTGGATCTTTTGTGGGAGCCGGTTGGTTTGCTTCTTGGAACACGTCCCACCCATTTTAACCTCTTAGATTTCATATCGTGTGAAGTAGACTGTATCGTTTCAGATATAATTTCCTCTATGGTCTTCATCCTCCAAAGTCCTAAGTCACCATCCCACTTTGAGCCAGGGTACCTGTCAACGCCCGTGTCTCAAACCAAAATAAGTACTGGTTTGATAATGGAGTTATAGATCCTTAGTTTCGAGGGTCGTGATATCGTGATATTTCCTTTGATCTTAAGACTCGAGAAGAGAGCGCTGATGGCACTAGTTACCCTTTGGTCCATTTTAGTAAACTGGTCGTTCATAGAGGTTACAGTTGCTCCGAGGTATTTGAAGTTTTCTACTTTTGGGAAGGATAGGTCCCTTACGCTCAAGCTGCTTTCAAGATGTAGGTTACAGTTCAGAACCATGTACTTGGTCTTATCTTGGTTTGTTTGTAAGCCTACCTCTTTTGCCGCTGATATCAACGACTGACAGTGTATCCTCTTTCTCGCTCCAGTGGACAGCTACAACATCTGCATATAAATATTAGTGCTGGCCTCATTTTCGTCATCATGGGTAGGGTTGAAGTTAGATTTCAGGACATTTTTTCCTTCCTTCCTCCTTCACAAAAATCGCGTCATGAGTACATCCTCAATAGCTGATTTCCCTTAAGGGAAATCTGCTAAAATAAAAGTTCAGGGAAGGCCAAAACGGATAATTGCGTTGAAATCTGAATTTTTTCAAATGATTACAATACTTCTTAAACGGGCGTAAAAAGTTATTAGTGTTTAAAAACAAATCTGGAGAAAGATGTCGCATTGCAAATCTTACTTTTCTTTCCCGGTCATTAACCGTACATCATTAGTCTCGTTGTTCATGGTTTCATAGCTGATTAGCATAGAGGCTGAAGGCGACATATGCCCGGAAAATCGGCCGCCTATAGCTTTGTAATATGTATTAGACTGTGTAATTTGTCAGTGAATCATAGCAGGTTATTTTGCTCTGGGGGTGGCGAATAAGTGAGGGTAGCAAATGGGAAATTTAGTGGGCTAGAGCTGGCGGGTGAGTAGCCGCCAACTGTTCCACCCTAGACCATATGGCCACCGACATCGGTCCCAGAGGACTCCCGGGGGATTACATCCACTCCCGGCCCCGAAACTTCCCTCGGCATCAATCTCAGATGTAAACGGTCTCTAGGCGCTCCCTCCCTGCTTACCAACTGGCAATCAAGTTAAACACGAGCTCGCGCTAGCACCACAATGGAAAGCTTCTTTATTAGACCTTATTACTGTGGGCCAGATAACCATTTCATCACCAAACTCGATTCAACCCTCCAGCTTGTTGGGCCTCGTTCAACAAGTGAACACTTAAAATGTTGCTTGGCTAGTCATAACACTTTAAAAAACAATAATGTCCGCCGAAGAATAGCAAATCTAATAATGAAGATGTACTTATACTCATGGGTAGTTTTTCGGCTTTGGAACAATGCAATAGAAATAAATATATCCAAAGGAGTCAAACAAAGCTACATTCTATCTCCGAAAATATTTATAGCTGTCTTGCAAGATCTAATGAGCAGTATAGGAAGGAAAAGGTATAAGCGATTGGAGCGATTTACTTGAGGCTGAAATCTAAAAAGTATATATAATTATCTCGGTTAATATCCCAAATAGAGAAATAATGTGTAAAACACCATTTAAAAAAAAATTAAATTTCCATCATTGGTTCTATACTACACTACACTCTTCATACGTAAATATAATGGGTCAAGCATTGGACACTAGTAGGGCAAAAATTCTGAAAAGTTCAGAAGATAGTTTGGTTTCAACAAAATAAACACTTTATCAGTTCTTCAACCTTACTGCTTGGCTTCTTCGGGAGAAGGATTTGAATACGAAACTGTTGGGACATGGTTAACTTTATACGAATTGCCAAGTGATGCTTTCAGAGAAACAATAGTGTTCTTGGTTCAGTTATTTGTAGCACGAACTCAAAATGAAATAAGGAATTTGAAAATGCACTTTAGAGTATTATTGAACAATCTCGAAGATACCCGACATTGTCACTACGAGAGCATTTGATGAATTTGTTTAAAATAATATTAAATAGTTTTTCCTGTATTTTGCTTAATAAAGCAGATTTGACTCCATTTTGATTCAACTAGAGCCTCAATTTTCTCACGTTGCTGACTACCCGTGGAGGTAAGGGTTATAGATTGTGGTAACGAAGCCCATTAATCTTTCTGCTATAGGGAAATTACTTAGATACGGGCCCAAGGTCATTCCACGAAAATCCCCAACCCATGCTGCTCAGCTTAGCCCAACACAATTGATTTTAAACACATTAAATTTCTAAAACTATGAAAAGGGTTAAATACAATATTAGCAAGCAGGGGACAGAATTATATGATTTTAAGATAGAGAATGACGAAATGTCATTGTATATCCCAAAATTGCATGCATAACTAGTTCATTCAACGGCTTCAGCTCCAAAATAAAAATAATTAAAAAGTAATAAAGAAGCGGAAAACCAAATAAAAATTACTTTTGCTATTTTCATAAAACAATTGGGGTAGATTCAATGTTTCTGAGACTCATGCAAAATTATGATGAACAATTTTGGTTACAATACAAAATATTCTCTTGGAAGAATTGAGACCACTTCTGGAGAGTAACTTGAAAATATCTTTTGCCAAATTCATTGATTTATCACTTACCTGTGCTTTCCCTATTTCCTAAGAGCACGTCTGACAAGTATATATCCTTAGAACACTTTTAAAGGGGAACTAAGAATTTAGAGGATTGTAACGTGCGAAAATCTGCGTGTTTATTCCTTCTATTTTTTAATGACAATTGAAACAGATAAGCAATATCACACTATAAGTAAACGTACCACGAATGGGTCATTCGTTGGCAATGAACTGGCAATCAACCTCAAAATAAAAGTGAGAGTAAATTTCAAATACAATGTACTACCCAAAATAAGAAGTTAAATAAAAAAAAAATGCAATTGTTAAATTTCAGTCAGGAGACATTCTCGGTGTTTTAGAACTTAGGGAGACGCTGCTTTTACAGTATTTTTCATAAATAAGGAAGGTACCTTCAAATATTCAGAAATAAAAAAGAAGTTTGAATAAAAATGAATTTAGAAATTTTATTGAATTAGCATAATTAAATCTTTCAATATATAAAACACCATAATTAACACCTTCCTGTCAACTCTTGATGTTTTTGTGCTCACTCAGTTTGACATGTAACTCAACTTGATCGGCACATATTTATTAAATTATCCAATTTAAATAAATCCATCTTTAAAAAACTACTATAAAAATAGAATTGTTCTTCAGTAATAAAATCAGTTAATTTTCCAGAATCTTGTGACGTGAATTGTAATTATGTCGCTCCCTTCAATCCAGTGGCTCTTGCTATAATTTTCTCTGGATTTGAAAGCAAAAGGAAATGGTAATTTCAAAATAAATTAAATTTTAAAAATAGAATTCATTCTTAAAAAAAGAAAATTCACTTAACTTTAAAAATTCAGAATATTTAATTTTTAATGAAAATAGCTAAGAGTAAGTAATTATCAATATTTTATTTTTACTAATAGTTACTTTTATCTAATCGAAAAAAAATTAGCAGCAATTACAGGATGTAGAAACATTACTAAATTTACGTATTTGTTTTTGCTTGTTAATTCTTGTAATATAATTTTTTTCCTCTGCAGTTTGTAGCTTGATTCTTCATCTCCATCATGTTCCATGCACCTGGTCGGTACGGATTACTGTTATTTTCTTGTGATTACTAGTGCTTACTTAATACATAAAAATCATTAAAGCGTTTATCACTCACTGAACAATGATAAATAAGTAGCAGAAGTAATAGTAACTATAGCTTTTCAGGGATACTATTAATTGTAAAAAATATGGCATTTTTAAATCGCAAGTAGTTTAAAAAAACAAAGCTTAAATTCAAATCTATGAATAGTTTTCACAGCAAGATGGTGTGAAATTTGATGGAGAAACATTTACTATTTTGGATTTCAGAGTTATAGGCAATTACTTTGCAAAATTTATTTATGATGATGCCAATTTCTATATTCAACTAAATAGAAAGTCTTTTTTGCTTCAAATTCTTTAATGAAATTAAAATAAAACTAATACTTTTTATATTTTTTAATGCCTTTTAGTTATTCTTATGGTTTTAAATTTACATGTATTCATTTAACGAACAGTTTATTAGAATAGTCAGTTTTACTTTAAATCGAATTAACTAAACCATGATTAGCAACGTCTTCTTAAGGCTCTATGCAATATACTGAACAGATGGGGCAAACACTTTAAGCAACAACTTAAATTGATCAATTTCAGCCCTAAATTTTGGGAGCAATTTGATTTTATGACCTCTAAAATTAGACTAGTGGAGCATTCATTGCAATTAAATTATTATTGACTGGATGATATGAATGAGTAAAGCATGGATGTTAATTGGGATTGGAACTGAGTAATATTTGTCTTTTAAGCTATTACGTTAAATTGAAAATTTTCTGGAAACGAATCTAAAAGTGTATATTATTCAAAGTAAATTAGACTAGTCTTGGCTAGTAAACCATTGTGCATATCCTATGTACTCATATTGCTTCCCCAGAAAAGAAATTTGGATACATATCAACAGAGAGCAAGATTATTCCTACGGAAATTACCAAAAAAAATCAAAAAAATAATCTTTGAGACATGAAGTTGATTAAGAGGTACTGATTACTTCTTTAACTCATTAATATGGGGTAAATTATATTTATTTATTAAAAAGGAAAAGTTATAGAGACTAAAATTAATATTTCATTATTACTTTGCTCAGAATACTCTTTCAGAGCAGAGCATTTAATTGTTATTAAAAATACATAAATATGCCAATATATATACACACATATGTATATAAACGAATTCTCATACATACAAAAACATACTTCGGTCTATTGTTAGTCAATCGTTTCTTGGAACATATATCTTTTAAATTATTTAATTTAAATATGTTGGAAGAAAGTCTATAAAACCAATTTTTTTTGGAATCCCGTTCCATAATGAATTCATAAGTGATTAGTCTTTTAATTCGTTCTTTAGTACATCTTATTGCCTGAATTAGACCTTCTATTTTTTATAAGTTAGTATTACATGCGTTTTTAAATTAGACGCACTAATCGGAATAATAGTGCAATGCCCTGGCAACTAACGTTATCTAATACTATGTTGGAACACGATATTCTTTTTTTTTTTTTTTTTTTTTTTTTTTTTTTTTATTTTTTTTTTTTTTTTTTTTTTTTTTTAATAACCTGATATGAGAATAGAAAAAGAAAACATATTCGCAGTTCTGATTTGAAAGAAGAAGAATTTAAATACAATTACTTGAATAAAAAACATTCAACAAACTAGCGTTACAAATAAAAACCGAATAATAGTTTTATTCTGAAGCTTGTAATTTTCGTGGGATCGGATTAAACTCACGTTTTTCTAACTAGTTTCATGTGGAGGTTTGTTTAACATTCTTTATTTAGCAACGTATTTAATTTCGCAGTCACAGGTATTTTGGCTTGCATATACTGCCTAATGACAAAAAAAAAAAAAACAATCAACATTTGCCACCTCTAGGGACAATAGTTATTACTACCCGAAAAATATAATTGTAATATTAGTCATTTACTCTGGCAGGATTTTTTAAATGATGTCTCTAATGTCTAATAGGAAACAATGGATTTTTACGTTCTCAGTTTGCCACCTTAAAACTTAAATTAAAGAAATGATACATAACTGATTGATGTGTCTCTCATTTATTTTTAAACACCAACTACTGTAATACTTGGACTACGTTTTAATACACAGAGCCACGAACTTTGCAATGAAACGGAAAAACCCCTACATTAAACTTAGGAAACCCAATAACCACGCTAATTATTGAAATTAAATTATTTCTTACAGGTCCCTATTTTTAATATATATTTATCTAAGAATTAAATTAATTGAAGTATCTCAATCCAATCGAAAAGTGAAACTGATGTAAAGAAACAACGAGCTCAGATTTGACTGTGATAAATTAATTTTGCAGAAAAAGAAATTCTTGAGATTGGCAACAGAGATATAAGAAGAAATATATTATAAAGAGATGATAAACAAAGGAAAAAAAAATAAGCGGAGCTGGGAGCTTACCTGTATGACTCTCATAGGAAGGCCAGTTTCCTTTGCAAGCTGTTCCCGGATGTGCCTCGTGGGTTTGGGTGTTTGGGAAAAGGCGGTTTTGAGGATCTCCAACTGTTTGGCTTTTATCGTCGTCCGGGGACCCCGTCGTTTCGAACCAGAGTTACCGTCCTCGGGTGATTTGTTTTCGATCTGTGAGTCCCGAGTCTCTGGATCGCCATCAAGTGACCCTGAAGGAAAAAAAGAATAAAATGAATACTCACAACGCTAGGATAAAAATATTATTGTAATATGTATCTGTTACTAGCAGATTTCCCTTAGGGGAAATAAGCTATTGAAGTTGTACTCACGATGTGATTTTCAATAAAATTTCTTTAAATGTCCATCGATCCTACCTAGAAAATGACGAACATGAGGTCCGTTCAAAATTGTGTATTCCAGATATTTATTTCCAGAGCGAAAGCGAGCAAGCCAACGCTGACACTGGCGATCAGTAAGACAGTCCTCACCATAAACTTCACATAATTTTTTCCGAGCTTGTAGCGCATTTTTGCCCTTTCGGAAGTAAAACAAACTGAATTTTTAACCAACTTGTTGTTTACTAATTAGACTCAGTTATTTACTGGACATAGTCTAAAGTCTAATCATTAAAATAGTATAAAAACGACATTAATTATCGAACTAAAAACGACTCGTAAAAAACGACTCGTAAAAATCGACATTAATTATCGAACCACCCCATATATATATATATATATATATATATATATATATATATATATATATATATATATATATGTAAATCCATATAATACAACTAATATATATAATTTGAAAACTTTTTGTACAACACAGGCTTAATTTGTATTTTAAATTTTGTCCTATATTTGAATTGTGTGCTGGTATGAGTATATAAGAAGAATATAAGGTATGAGAATATAAATTAAGAGAAATTTACTTAAGTATTTATTTATAACATTTTTTTATAGTTAGCGTAATTCGAAATTCAATCCCCAAGAGGGTACAACAAGTAAGTTCGCGAATGGACCGTTCCACATTGTCATTCGATGGATCAAACTTTTTTTTCTGATTCCATTAGCATAACGGTTCAGTATACTTAGAATATCCACAACTTATAAACTTAAAAATAAAATAAAGAACTGGTCATAATGAGTGAAAAGATGGTTTTGAAATAGATTAAATATAACAAGAGCTGTAATAAAATACTTACTGGATCAAATGCAATTTGATTCTAAACTTCTATATGAATCATTACTTTGTTCCCTTGATGTTTTTATGTTAAGTAAAATTAATCAATCTGATCAACCATTTTAAATGTATTAGAGAATTTGGTTTCGCTGTAATGACATACGAATTAATCTAATTAGCACTAATACTGAGTTTTTATGATTAGATTTCCTTGGATCGCCTTTAAAAAAGCAGTCTCGCTCTAAGGTGTTTCGCATTTCCAATTAGTTGGTATTTTACAGAGATTTAACTCATACAGAGAGGCGTGGCTCGGTAATTACAACGCATAAACAGGTACTAAAGTAGGGCAGGCTATCCTACTTCTAATTATCCCATAATTAGGTTAAATATTGCCTACACGTCTATTACTCAAGCGAAATGATTATCCTGAGTAGGTATAAAAAGTGTTAATTGAATTAATAAGGAAGGTGAATGAATACAAATATTTATATTATGTACACTAAATATTCAAATTGGAGATTTCAATTTAACTGAATGTTTAGTAGTGGACACTTGTCGTTCCAGTTTACTAGAGTAACTTTACAAGTAACTAATTCACAATGAAAATTATAAAATATAATTAAAAACATTTTTTTATACAATTAATAAGAAAATAAAACAACGTCCGCCACGCAGGGACTGCGTAAACTAAGCAGAATTCCCACCTGAAGTTTTACAATAGAGAAATCTGCTTACTAATAACAGTAGTAGTAACTAGTCTCTAAAACAATTTCATGAGAGCCGAACAGTTAAGGAAACGGCCGAACTAGCTTTCGGCGGAAAGTCGAGAATAGAACCGACTTCATCTTATCAGGCACACACTTAATAAAAATGCAAAATATCTCGGTTAATATTCAAGATAGAGAATAAATGTACATAACATTATTCATAGTAAATTTAATTTTCAATAAGATTGGTTTTATACTATTTTTCGATCCAACGCATAATAACGGAGATATTTTGAATTTTCGAAAATCCTCCTCTAAACCCCCTCTTCCACTGGTCCGATTTCAGCCATTAACGAACTTGATCTTTCTTTTTACATAAAACGATTAAATATCGAGTTTGGTAACGATCAAACAAAAATTGCGACCGTTAGAGCGTCAACAGAAATACTTATAATTTTGAACGGACCTCATTTTCGTCACCTGGAGGATGGACATTTGATGAAATTTTTCGAAAATCGCGTCATGAGTATGACCTCAATAGCTGATTTCCCCCAAGGGAAATCTGGAATAAGTACGTCCCCTAGGGCTGCTTAAACTAATCAGATTTCCCGCATGCTAGACAGGCTACGGATCTGACACAGTCTAATATAAATTTTTCCTGTAATAAGGAGCCTATATAAACTGGACTTGAAATTTAAGCTGAACAAGACATGTTTAGTAGCTCAGGTGCTCGACGTGAGAACCGCATTTGTTTGAAGAGATATACAGGTAATTGAAAACTAAAAAGTCCGTCACGCAAGGGCTGCCATTTATCTCAAGACGTAAAAGTTCAATGAAAACAATATTTGGTATTTTGGCTTCAAATAAAGTGCTTAATAATATAACAGCATATAGCATGAGTAGGAGTAGTGGTTTACTGAGACAGAAAACTAAAAATAATGCAAATATCTCGGTTAATATTAAAAATATTGAAACAGCGTACATAACAACATTTATAGAACATTAAATTTGCAATAAGATTGGTTCTATACAATTATATGACCCGGCTCATAGTAACGAAGATATTAGGAATTTTCGAGTTCGTTAATGGCTGAAATCGGACAAGTGGGAGGGGGGGGGGGGTTTGAGGAGGGGGAATTTGGAAAATTTTTAATTTCTCCGGTACTATTACTCATATCGAAAAAGTGTATAAAACCGATTTTATTGCAAAGTGAATGATCTATAAATATTGTTTTATATATATTTTCTGTATCATGATTATTAACCGAGATATTTGGATTTTATAGTTTTCAGCCTCCAGCAAACCCCAACTTCTACTCATGTTAAATAAACAATACTCTGTTATATAACAAACCACATTATTCGAAGCATACATACCAAATATTGTTTTCCAGAGATCTTTATTATACGAGATACATGCAAATATGTTCTGGTGACCCCTCCCCCCCCCGTCTTATGTTTATGGACTACTGAAATTTGATTGATTTGAGATAAAAATTATTCTGATTTATTATAAATTAGAGTACTAGATATAGTAAATAGTTTTCAATCAAATTAATATGTTACATTGTGATATATTACAGTAATTGTTTTAGCAGATTTCCCTTAATGGAAATCAGCTATTGAGTTCGTACTCATGGCGCGATTTTCGATATTTTTCTTCAAATGTCCATCGATCCTACCTAGGAGATGACGGAAATGAGGTCCGTTGATATATATATTTGTCTGTTACCGCTCCAGCGGTCGGGATTATTGTTTAATCGTTATCAAACTCGATATTTAGTCGTTTTATGTAAAAAGAAAGATCAAGTTCGTTAACGGCTGAAATCGGACCAGAAGGAAGGGGGGGGGGTTAGAGGGGAGGGCTTTCGAAAATTCGAAATATCTCTGTTACTGCACGTCGGATCGAAAATTTGTTTATTGAAAGATCTATAAATGTTTTCATTATCTTTAATATTAACCGAGATATTTGCGTTTTTTTAGTTTTCGGCTTTCAGTAAACCCCCACTCATACTCATGTCATATCAACAATATGCTGTTATATTATGAAGCACTTTATTTGAAGCCTAAATAACAAATATTGTTCTCATTGAACTTTTACGTCATGAGATTAATGCAAATATGGGACGCAAGTGGGAAATCTGCTTAGTTAACGCAGCCCCTGCTTGACGGACTTTTTTAATTTAAGATATATAGATGGGAGGAGTAGAGGTTGGGCAGTGCTGTGCCCCGAAAAAATTCGGACGTATATAAAGGATGTGTGAAGAGGCTAGACGTTGCGGGGTGGATGACCCATGTGTCCAGCTCTCCCAGGGACTGGTTGCCCTCCCTCTCATTAGTCATACCTCCAATTTATGAATCGGAGGAAACAAAACGTGGGAAAAAGGCAGCCGCCGCAACACCACATAATTCACGCTTTTTAAAAAATAAAAAATAGAAAAGACGGCTCTTCGAGAAATATATCTTCCATTCAAAAATATTTAGTGTTGACTCTAGAAAAAGACACTTCTCTAATGAAATTTGAAGTAGTAATGCTAATAAATTATTACCACATAATGATTTAATGTTCTCCTCGTGAAAATGTATTTTATTTGATAAAATAAATAAATAAATAAAAACATAAAAAGTTCAGGTATGTGAAATGGAATGAATGAAATGAAATGCATTTATATTATATAACAAATGAATAGACAAAAGACAATTTTTACTTCCTACTTACAAAAAAGTCCGTCACGTAGGCGCTGCGTAAACTAAGCAGATTTCTCATGTTTTGGTATAACACACTTGTGATCAATCATATAATTTCACCACATATTCTCTACTTCTACGTAAAGTAAGTGATATTTTTTGAATTTTCATATCCCCCTCAACCCCTCCCTCCTATTCCTAGCTCATTTCAGCCATTAACTATGATGATCTTCAGTAATAAATGAAACAGTTAACTATCAAGTAAGGTATAGGAGAAACCAACTTTTCTGAGTTAAAAATGTAAAATCTTAAATGAAGGCGTCATTATCACATATCACATTCGCATTTATCTCAGAAAGTAATAGTTCAATGGGAACGACATCAAGTATTTAAATTTTAAATTAAGTGCTCCATGGTATAATACGTTATTGCTAATATGACATCAGTCAGAGAGGGGGTTTTGTACAATTATTCGATCCGACGTATAATAATACAGATATTTCGAGTTTTCGAAATTCTCCCATTTTCTAAACACTGGTTCGATTTCGGCCGTTTACAAACTTGATCATTATTTTTACATAAAACGTTTAGATATCTATTTTGGTAACGATGAAAAAAAAAAAAATACGACCATTAGAGTGTTAACAGACAAATATATATATATATATATATATATATATATATATATATATATATATATATATATATATATTTGTCGGTTACCACTCTAGCGGATGTGATTTTTGTCTTATCGTTAGCAAACTGGATATTTAGTCGCTTTATGTAGTTCGTTAACAGCTGAACTCGGAACAGTGAGAGGGGGAGGGTTTTGAGTGGAGAATTTTGAAAATTCAAAATATCTCCGTTACTATAAGTCGGATAGAAAATCGTTGGTACGTGTAAAGAATGAATGTTATTGCAAATTAAATGTACTATAAATATTGTTATATACATGTATTCCCTCTCTTGAATATTAACCGAGATATTTGCATTATTCAGTTTTTAGCCTTCAGAAAACCCCCACTTCTACACGTGTTAAATAAGCAATACTATGTTATACAGTAAACCACATTATCCGAAGCCTAAATACCAAATGTTGTATTCCAGAGATCTTTATTATACGAGATAGATGCAAATATGTTCTCTTAAATTCATGGATTACTAAAATTTGATTGATTCAGATAAAAATTATTCTTATTCATTATAAATTACAGTACTGGATACAGTACATAGTTCCCAATATGTATTTTATATTATGATATGTTTCAGTTAATGTTTTTCTTTTCGGTGAGCCGTTGGCAGACCTGTTTGTTAATATTTGAGACGCTTCCCGCCGGCAGGGGAAAGATTTCTTATTACCGTTTGTATTTATTCACTTAATATTCACGGTGCTCTTGTGTTAGAAGTATGTAGGTTAATCTGTTATTAATCTTCAGGAGAGAAATTCGCTTAGTTGACGTTTTGTAAATTATTATTACCACATTATTAGATACTGAATTGGCTAAGTTTCTGACGTACAGAAAAAATATTTACAACAGAGTGTGATATGTGATAAAAAAATAAACGGATATTGTGATTTTAAGGAATAATACTAATACGAACTATGGAAATAACTATTTTCATACTGAATTAAGATTGAATGAACGTGTTTTAATCAATTTAATAAATTATTTTTAAGATTGCTTCCGAATGTAAGAAATATTTATAGTATAAATTAAACGGTGAGTTACTAGTAAAACAGTAATAAAGTGGAAATATACTAACATAAAGTAGCAATAAAGTTGTGTTGTACAATATGCCAATAAAATTGCCTAGTCATTTTAATTACACCTCTTCTTATTGTAATCGTATACTCTATTGTTTCTTCTAAGATGCAATAAATATATAGCTATTTATATTCTTAATGAAAATAGAATGTAATTTCATACCCTTCTAATATAATATTAAAACACTACTTTTTTCTGGTTTCATTTTTAAAGTAGTTTAGTAAAAAAGTCCGTCACGTGGGTGCGTAAACTAAGCAGATTCCCCATGAGCTGGTACACGATTTCAAATTCATTTTAACACATATTCTTTCCTTATAGATAAAAACCGATGAGTAGAGAGGGGTAGTAAAGCCCGAAAACAAGACAGTACGAATAATTGGGTTAATACTTGTGTTAAGAAAAAATGCATTCAACAACAATTGTAGAGCATGAATAGTTTAACCAGGTTGGTTCAATAACATTTCACGATCCAACTCATAATAAGGGAGATAAATTGAATGTTTTCATCCCCCCTCCCCAACCCCCATTGTTCCTGGTCCGATCTCCGCCAATAAAAGTATGATTTTTAGTGTAGACTGAAACGGTTAAATATCGAGTTTGGTATAGAATAAATACAAATTTCAGAGTTACACAGAAATATGTTAATTAATTAATTAATCATGAGTAAAGAACGAAAAATCTTAATTGTTGACGTCATCCCATAACGTAACAAACAACAAACAAAATAAAGCTGCCCTATTCCTGAAGCTACCTGTATGGTCAGCCTCCTGATCTGCCAATTTCTTGGTAAAGCTGTTTTTTTTTTTTTTTTTTTTTTTTTTTTAATTTGGTTTAAATTGTAAATGAAAATTTGGAATAAATTGAATTTACCTCAGGTAAGAGTGCAGCTTAATATTTTCATCTTTATTTTTTATATAAGTGATGATTGATGATTCTTATAGATGATTTAACGATAAGTCCTGCAGATCACCTTTTGTCAGTCCATATTCTGTTAATGTCGTCACCGTTTTTTTATGGAGTACTCCTCTTGAACCGAACAGTAACCCCATAACCGTCTTGGATTTGGTATTTTTTTGAAAAATAGGGGCAGCATGGTTCATATATTGATTTCTTCTCTTGGTCCACCTCGTCTGCTTGATATTTGTTCGTCTCAAAACGGACAGTAGGATCCAGATTTATGTCTTTCATATATATATATATATATATAAGGTTGTATAAATTTTGGTATGTACGGTTGTTTTTACCATCTTGATTATTTGCATTGTATATTTTTCTGCCTTGAGTAAACCTCCATTCCTACTCATATCATATTAATAGTGCGCTGTTTGTTATATTATGAAGGACATTATTTGAAGCATAAATAGCAAATACTGTTTTCATTGGACTTTTGCGTTATCAAAAAAATGGAAATACGTGAGAAATCTGCTTAGTTAACGCAGCCCCTGCGTGACAGACTTTCATGGGTCAACCCTGGTTAACATTAAAATGTTTATTTTCGGGGCGTTAATTGAAACTATTTGAATTATTATGAGGGAAGTTACTTTGTTTGTAATTGGCATTGAGTCAGAATTTTATAACAAAATATAAAATCTTTAAAAGGCCCCAGGCGAGGAGTAAACCAGCCGTCAGGCTGAGATGTCATAGGCAGGCTCGACTCGCCCTCAATTCTATTTTTACCAGAGTTAATAAGCGAGTCTTCAAGGAAGGCGCAAGCCAAAATCCGAGATTGGTCCGTCAGTCAAGGGAGCACCTAGAAATAATTACGTCATTTTTAAAGATCCACTCTCATGAGTGATAGCTATAAGTCATTGGGGCCCCGTATGAAAGGCGCGCGGTGGGCCTCCCGAGTCACTTCGAAAATAACTCATCTACCTTCGGGACTCCTCGTATTATTTTAGATGGGGATGATTAAAGGGCGTTTCTTCAAGCGGCAGTGTTGATCAGCCTGTCCGCACAGTCGCCGGCATATATCAAAGCACCTCTCCTATCCCAAGCAGATATACCCCCACCCCACCCCACAACCTATAACTCATTATTTCTTATTCTATTTACCTTTAAACAAGCGAATAGACCCCACATCGCCCTCATAACAAAATTCTAAAAAAAGTCCGTCACGCAGGTGCTGCGTTACCTAAGTAGATTTCCTGGCGTGGGTCACGCATTAATCCTAAGTTCAATGAGAACAAAATTTGATATTTAGGCTTCATATAAAGTGCTTCATAATATAACACTTATTGTTAAAATGTCATGCTGAAAACTAAAACGTCCGTCACGCAGGGGCTGCATTAACTAAGCAGATATCCCAAGTGCGTCACGTTTTTGCATTTTTCTCAAAAATTATAAGTTCAATGGGAACAATATTTGGTATTTAAGCTTCAAATAACATTCTTCATAACATAGTAGAATATTGTTAATATGAGATGAATAGGAGTGGGAGTTTTATGAAGACCGAAAACAAAAAAAATGCAAATATCTCAGTTAATTATCAAGAGAGTGAAAAAATGTACATAACAACATTTATAGAACATTACATTTGCAATAAGATTGGCTCTATACAATTTTTCGGTCCGACGCATAATAACGGAGATATTAAGAATTTTTTAAATTCTCCCCGTCTAACCCCCCCCCCCCCCCTCCTCCGGTCCGATTTCAGCCGTTAACAAACTTGATCTGTCTTTTTGTATAAAAGGATTATATATCAAGTTTGGTAAAGGTAGAACAAAAATTGTGACTGCTAGAGCGGTAACAGACAAATATATATATAGTTTTGAACAGACCTCATTTTCGTCATCTCCTGGGTAGGATCGATGGACATTTGAAGAAAAATTCCGAAAATCGCGTCATGAGTATGACCTCAATAGCTGATTTCCCTTGAGGGAAATCTGATAAAAATGCAAATATGTCTTAATAATCAAGAAAGAGATAAACGTTCAGAACAAAATTTATAGAATATTATATTTGCAATAAGATTGCTTCTATACCATTTTTCGATCCGACGTACAATAACTTAGTTCTTAAGAGAATTCTTGAAATTCTCCCCTTCTAAACCCACCTATTCGATTTCAGAACTTAACGAACTTGATCTTTAGTTTGACACAAAACCTTTAAATATCGAGCTCGGTAACTATTAAACATAAAATGCAAATGCTAGAGCGTTAACAGACAAATATATATAAGTCATATCTGTCGGTGCATACCGTCGTCACTGGCTGATGATCGAGTAGAGTTGGCAAGCCCTTTCGATGCAAAGGCACCATCTTCAAGCCCGTCTAGACTGAGTACAACTCTAGACGGCTTGAAGAAAGCACAATGCCAACTGTACTCGACCATCAGCCAGTGTCGACGGTCATCACCGACAGATATGACGACAGTATCAGCTATACTTGCGGTTCCAACCCTTTACTTGATTTACCAATATATATATAGTTTTGAACGAACCTCATTTTCGTCATCTCCTGGGTAGGATCGATAGACATTTGAGGAAATTTTTCAACAATCGCGCCACGAGCGCGACCTAAGTAACTGATTTCCCTAAAGGGAAATCTGCTAACACAATTCGAATAAATAGAATTATTGCATTTTTAAAAGCTCATCTTCCCTCAAAAAAGAAGGTTCGTCACTTTGGGGTTGCGTAAACTAAACAGATTACCCACGAGCTCTGGAGTATGACCTCACTATTTCGCACGTAGGACGAAGCCTATATAACCAGGAATATAAATAGCAGCTGGATATGAAATGTTTAGTAAAAGTGAAAATCGCGGTTGAAGAAGTGGAGGTTTATTGAAGCCTGAGTACTAAAAAAATGCGAATATCTCTGTTTATGTTCAAGATAGAGGAAAGTAGAACAAAATCTATACGATATCAAATTTTCAATAAGTTTTCTTCTATAACATTTTGTAATTGGACTCATAATAATAGGGATTTTTGAAATTTTGATTCCCCTCCCCACTTCTTGGGGTTTCCTCCTCCCTAAATCCTACTCCTCACTTCAGGCGATAACGAACTCGATGGTTATTTCACGCAAATTTTTTAAATGTCAAACTTGGTAATGACCAAACAAAAATTGCGACCGCTAGAGTGACATTTTTTTCCTGGGGAGGATCATTGGACAATGAAAGAAATGTTTCGATGTCTACAACCTCAATAGTTGACTTCACACATGCCATTTTTCTGTAAGAGAAATCTGCTAAAAATGAGTTCCATTGAAATGCGCACGTGTTTAATATGAACGATAAACCATGCTCAAACTAATACACATATTCTCTGTTAATCCTCTTGTGGTCACATTTTTTATTTCACTATTACATTATTATTACTCGCCAATCAATGCATTTAGCCCGAGTGTTGCTTCATAATTTTAATCCAAGTAGCAGCACATATCCTGAGTGATTGGCATTCCAAAATTAAAGAGCACGGCATATGAACATCTGCTTTCTATAAATCTAAGTAACCCCCGTATCATATGAGTGATTTAGATTTAGTTCTATTGGATTCTGAAACTGTTCACAGATGTTACTATTACTGCAGACCATCCAATCATTGGTTCTCACTTGGTTCGTCTTAAAACATTTTTCAAACTCATTAGTTTATGGCTCTCATTATTTTATATATAAATAAAACTCTAAGGTTTGTCTGATTTTCTATTTAAATTTGGTAGGGATACTTTTTTTTTTGCGATTCAGAGCATTCTAAGAGCAATGGCATAAAAATTGAAAAGCTCGTATGCCAGTCTGCACGTTTGTTAACCAATCTCTCAAAAGATTAGCCATGTGAGTTAAGACGTCTTTGTCTCACTTCATCAACCTAGAGACGTGAATTCGACTCAAATGGGCAATATGAATTTATCTAGTGACGAACTCATTAAATAAAATCCTTAGCCCTGGCTGTAAAAGGGTGGTAACCTGTAGATAACCCGTCCCAATTATCCTTAGTAGCACAAAGAGAATGTTAATAAGAAACATCATTCGGTACTTATTGATTATCGGGAGGCCACCCATTTAAAGAAGATTATTACATCATAATTAAAAGAAAATCACTTTATTATTCAAAATAACACTTATAGAATTTATATATGACAAAATGGTTAACTGGAGGCCACTCATGATTTACAAATAAAATATTTACTGTTTCAAAACCGCGTATAACTAGCTATTCGCTGTTATAACTATCGCTTTAGATTGTGCCATTTGTTATAAGAAAATGAGTGATCGTTTTTTATTAAACCAAGTGGACAGTTACCAGAGTTCATGTGGCCGGGGACGACCGCTTTATGCGACATCGTCCAGTTTTGGGCTAACTCTAGTTTAAAATTACATTTTGTCATTCAAATAAATTCTTGAAGTGTTATTTTAAAGAATAAAGTGTTCTTTTTAATATGATTTAATAATCATGTTTAAAAGGCTACCCCCTCCCGATAATCGATAAGTACCCATCATTCTCCTCGGCAGCCTGTTGGATTCTGTTCTTTCAACATTACTCACTGGCCTCTTCTTCTTTATCACAGACATGATGCCATCAACATTTTTTCCCCTACCTCTGCCCCCACTGTACCTTTGGGTTTCCCCATACCAGCGGTTTCCATTTATTAAGAGATATAAAATTTTGAATAGATAAATCGGGCCAGGTAACTTAGCCTAGCTCACCGAGCACAGCTAAGCATAAAAGTGCAATATTTGGGAGATTTAGTTTAAATCCGAAAAGTCCTAGGGGAACCTTCAGCTGCGACTCCTTTGCCTCTGTTCAGAGAAGTGGCAGCAAGAGCCTAATTAACTAGCCTACATACCTAAAGCCTAAAGACTAACCTAAACTCACACGCCATCTACACAATACAAATCGATTATCTCGACCTTGCTTTGGAGTACTCATTTGTACTCTTTTTAACGGTGCCAAGAATTGTGGTTTGGATATGCCTCCAAAACCAGGAGGCTTCTGCTTTTGCTGCTGATAATCCACGGTGGGACATTAAAAATAGAGCAGAGTTTAATTCTCAAAGTCTAACTAGGAAGGGAAAACTTTGTAACAGAGGAAATAATCGGAGGAGGCAGCCTTTATTAAAGAGAAAATAGCGGAAGGTAGGGGGGGGGGGGTAGTGACTATTAAATGTGGGAGCGTGTAGTAGTGTAGGAGCGGGAAGACGGTGTGGTGAATGGTCGGAGACAGGCTGATTGAGACTAAACCAAAACCAATAGGTTCTGCGGTGAGGAGCCAATCCAGGCCCCGTCCGCTCAGACCACACCATCAGCCCTCTAGCTCCTATACAAAACAGCCTACCTACTATCCCCAACTCCCACATCCAAACATATAAACTCCTCTTATTTATTGGCTCTTTCCTATCTCAAACCATATACAATTAGAGTAAAAAGTATTGGATACCATCTGCCTTCAGCTCCCGAACAAAACTACCGTTCGTGCTATTTCTCTACTTGAACGTTAAAGCTTGACCAAACCCCTTATTTGATGGATTTCACCATAGCTAGTCGTCAAGAAACGGCACAAGATACAGCGAGTCTCCACAAAACAGCTATTGTCTACCACTTCACCCCAAAAAGTATATAAAAGTCTTCTAGCACTTTACATCTTGACAGTGGAGCTAAACTCTAGGCCACACTGAGTATTAGTCTGCAAACTCGTACTAGCTAGTCCCTACCGTTAGTCAGCTAATGCAGACTTTATTCCACTGTTCTTGATAACTTCATTGTGTTAAAAGTCTGATGCAGAAGGGAGTAAGAAACGTGGTTTCTACACGCTGTGGCTTGCACTTGACGATGCATCTGCAATCGGAGTAGGAAGTAATGAGCCAACTCTAATTATCCTCCATTCGCCTTCGCTGCTCTCATTTCTAAATTAATACATTCCGTTAATTTGTGTCCTTCAGTTAAGTCTACATCGTCCAACATCAAACTGAATTAATAGATCTAACCTAAGCCAGTCTTCTATACAATTATCCCCTAGTATAAACGAATAAACTCCTCTTACTTCTGTCCTTCAAGCTCCCCATAGAACCAAAGTAAAAATATGCCATTTACTTTTAGGGCATGAAAACATTTTTCGACTACTTTTCTACTTGTACTTCAAAACTTGACATTTTTTTAGATAGGTTGTAACAACTTCTAATGCTGTCAGAATAAGAAGTAATGAATTGCTAAAAAACGTGTCTCCATTCGTCACCGTTTACACTCACTTCCAAACTTATATATTCCACTAATTTAAATTTTCTCTTGGGTCCCTTACATTGTTTAAGATCATAGTGCGGCATTGGTCTTTCTTCTGCCTTGTTCATAAGAGGAATTTCCACACATTCACTATACTGACCACTTGCCCAGTCCCCCTCCACTATTCTTGATACTTTTATTATTCGATAGTCTCATGTAGAATGCAGTTAAGACCTCTCGTAACTCTTTTCCCTTTCCCAGTACTTCCTGATAAAGGGAACAGGAAACCCTATGCATGCGACAAGTTGTCCCTGCTACTACACTTGTGTTATTAACAAAAATGAATGCCACTTCGAATCAAAGACAATCAGATTAAGAAGAATTAGGCCTTCCTATACAAAAACCGTGTTTTTTACATTTCTCACTAAAACAAATACAGTACTTCATTCCATCAATGATTATAGTAAGAATTATATCGCTTCCATAATCGAACTAATGTTATATCTAACGTTTTAGACTTTCCTCAGACATATGACACTCAGTCCTTCAAATCATCTGCAACTATAGTCTAGAAATTCTAACCACAGAAAAACGTGATGTACATTTATGAAAATTCATATCATGTAATATCATTTTTATGTTCGCTACGGCGAAGAAAAGAAATAAAACAAACAGACGTCAAATCCTAACCTTCTCTTAAAGGTATTGAAGAAGAATAGTTGGAATAACACGTTCAGATAAAAGTAATTCGTGTTATATATTGACTCACGCACGTGTATGCCCCTTGAAAGCAAATTATTATTAAATATGTGAAATCATATTCGATTTAATTTTGTTTTCATCGCCGTTGGAAGTTCTAAGTATAAAAACTATCGCCTAAATGGGACCTCAATTAAATCTCCACTTAAAGGTAAAATGGCAGAAATTGAAATATCATCCACTTATTTTTTTCTCTCCTTCGATATATTTCATGGCCTATATGACACATCTTCAGGAGTTGCAAACATTATAAAATGAATCGACCTCAGTCCCGTCAAGACTAGCAAGATGAAGAAGGCCCTTACGAATCACGTGATTATACTCATTCGGCAAAAGCATAACCACTTTTTTTCAACTAATCGACCTACTGTTAATTAAAATATTTTACTAGGATTAATATGATTTGGGCAATCAACAACTAGATTAGTATGCCCTTCATTGTAGTATAATGCTGTTTACAAGTCCCTGTTTTACTCTATGTCTTAAATAATATCAACTAATATATTGTAAAGACCGCTCTTGTCATGTCTTAAGGGTATTAAATTTACTAATTTTCTATACAATGATTACTTAACTAAATCTATAAATACATTTTTATTTAATTATATTTATTTAAAGATGTGTGCTAGTAACACGAGTTACATTGTACCTATTTACACTTCTTACTACCGGCTTAATATTTTTAACTGCCATTATATTTGGCCAGTAATTAATAATTATTGCACATCTTTTAATACTGGCAATATACTTACTTATCCTATATAATAATACTTCTACCTATTCTGGACCCAATATTATTTATATATTCTTCAAATCACCCTTGCCATAAAATTTGAAGAATATGTATAATAATAGTATATATACTTTTTTCATTTATACTATATTTTATAAACATATAATTTCTCCCTTACAACTACATATTTTCAACTGGCATTAAAACTAGCCACTATTACAGTGTATGAACTTTTCCATTTTTTTTTTTTGCAAGTAATTAAAATCAATTTATCACACAAACTCACACACTTACTCATACATACACTTACTGCATTTGCTTTCTTCGATATATAAATAAATAGATGAAAACCAACTTGGATTATTAGAATTCCTGCATGTCCAGGAATCTAGCCTCCCTTATCTTCGCCCTCATTAAAATATTTGATAAATACATTATACAAATTGACTAATATTAATATAATTACGTCTACTAATATAAATATTAATATAATTACGTCCACTAATATTAATATTAATATAATTACGTCCAGTAATATTAATATTATAATAATATTAATATAACTATGTCCACTAATATTAATATTAATATAATTTCGTCTACTAATATTAATAATAATATAATTACGTCCACTAATATTAATATTATATTAATATTAATATAATTACGTCCACTAATATTATTATTATATTAATATTAATATAATTACGTCCAGTAATATTAATATTATAATAATATTAATATAACTACGTCCACTATTATTAATATTAATATAATTACGTCTACTAATATAAATATTAATATAATTACGTCCACTAATATTAATATTAATATAATTACGTCCAGTAATATTAATATTATAATAATATTAATATAACTACGTCCACTATTATTAATATTAATATAATTACGTCTACTAATATTAATATTAATATAATTACGTCCAGTAATATTAATATTATGTTAATATTAATATAATTACGTCCACTAATATTAATATTATATTAATATTAATATAATTACGTCCACTAATATTAATGTTATTTTAATATTATATTAATATTAATATAATTACGTCCACTTATATTAATATTATTTTAATATTATATTAATATTAATATAATTACGTCGACTAATATTAATATTAATATAATTACGTCCACTAATATTAATATTAATATAATTACGTCTACTAATATTAATATTAATATAATTACGTCCACTAATATTAATATTATGTTAATATTAATATAATTACGTCCACTAATATTAATATTATATTAATATTAATAAAATTACGTCCACTAATATTAATATAATTACGTCCACTAATATTAATATAATTACGTCCACTAATATTAATATAATTACGTCCAAGATATTAATATTATATTAATATTAATATAATTACGTCCACTAATATTAATATTATAATAATATTAATATAATTACTACGTTATTAATTATTTATTATTAATAACGTAAATAATAATAATATAAATTGACACTAAATAAATATTGAGACCTACCCTGATCTTCGGAGTCATCCTGCTGCTTGGTGTCAGGGGTGGGTCCCCCGGCGACGGTGTTGTTGTTACTCTCGGGAGTTTGGTGCAAGCCTGGCCCGTGGAGGTGGTGGGTCTTCATCATACCCACCGAGCCAGTCTCTTCCTCGTCCTCCTCGTCGCTCCCGCTGAATGGCGCTTCACCTACCGGTACAAAAAAAAATGAGTTAGAATTAATCCACATATAAATAGAAAACATGTCACAACAGCTTAGGTTTCACTAGCTTTAAGAAGATGAAATATAATAAAGAACATAATCCATAAGGACTAGTTTAAAAAAGAAAATTGTCTTGTGGTAATGAGAAATTATACGAAGGAATTCAGGGACTTATAATGAGCTTAAACCGCACTTCTATACTTTATTTTATTTTTTTATTTATTTACTTACTTGTTTTTTTTTATAATTTTTATTTTTAACATTTACTTTTTTTTTAAATTAAACATTAAGCTCGATAATGGTTGAAATCGGACAAGTGGGAGGAGAGGGGTTTAGAGAGAAGAAAATTCTTAATATTTCTGTTATTATAAGGCGGATAGAAAAATTGTATAGAACCAAAGTTATTGCTAATGTAATTTTCTACAGAAGGTGTTATATACATTTATTCTCTAGCATGAATATTAACCGAGATATTGGGATTTTTTAGTTTTCATCTTTTAGTAAAGCCCCCTACTGAGGCTTTAGGTTTAAGCCCCTTATTGGATGCTTAAGTACCAAATATTATTTTCATTGAAATTTTGCTGTTTGAGATAAATTCAAATAAGTTGTGTGATGACGTCATCAATTACGACTTTACGTTCTAATATCGAAAATGTTTATTTGAGCTATACGATACTCTATATTTAACTGTTTTAGCCAACACTAAAGTTCATAGTCATTAATTGATGAAATAGGACCAGGGGTAGGAGGAGGGAATTGGATAATTCAAAATAACTCCGTTATTGTGAGCCGTTTCGAAAAAAGGTTATAGAACTAATCTTGGTAAACTGTTGATACTCTACAACTGTTGTTCTATACATCTAATCGAAGCTCAGATATTACGCGAGTTATTCGTACTTTCTTGTTTTCAGCCGACAGTAAATTCCCACTTCTACTTAGAAATAGTAAATTTAGTGTCAGAAGATAAGAATAGCTTGCTATTCCAGCAGGTGGAAAATCTGTTTAATTTACACGGCACCACGGGACGGACTTTGTTATCTACAAGAGTATTTAATTATTAAAAGTGACCTATTTTTCTATATAAATTCGTTTTTATGGCTACTATACACCACTGAACAGTTCTTGTCCGTCAGTGTTTTATTCATATGAAATACGTCAACTTTTCAGGTAAATATTAACCTATCAGAGCATAAAATGGTCGAGAAAAGTTTTAAAGATTTTCCTCTCTCCCCTTTTTTTTTATTATTAAACTGGTGAAACTATGAATATGTTTTCCCCTTCAAATATATAAGCATTTTTTAAAAATTAAATAGGAAAACTTCTATCCTAGATTCAGTCAGACAATAAATTTGAGTACTACTGATACTGGGGAAAAGTAAAAGCATAGTTTATAACAAAGTCTTGTAATGAATATAATAAACGCAATACACGCTCATTATTTTGAAGAATAATAATCTCAACCAGTTTAGTTTTAGCTTTTTTTTATTTATTTTAGCAAGTAAAAATTTTCACACAGTCATTTATGATACAGATTCCATTTTCCCAAGTACAACGGACACTTCTAATTAACCAAAATCCTACTTAATACTTTATTTACATTTTAATTTTAATTTGCAAGTCTTGGCCCCGTCTGTTGGAATGTTCAGAGTTGTGTCAATACTGTCTAGACATTCATTACTTCCTAATTATCAAGTATAAATGTTCCGACAATCATAAATTCTAAAGTTTTACGACGCCTCTATATACATATAATACTTAGCAATTATATTTTACGTATTTAACCGTTGTAATTTATGTCTTTTGTGAGGCTGTCAAATGAGTAAAAGGGTTTGGGGGAGGGAGGGCTCAGGGAAGCGTCCATAAAGAAAGGGAGCTATTAGGCCATAAAGTCAAAATGAGAGTAAAACCAGCAATTAACACTTCTTTCCTCGCATAAAAGGCAGTGTAAAAGTTAAATAGGTACTTAAAGGGAACGCGAAATTGAAGTGAAAGATGAAGGGTGGGGAGGAGGAAGCGATGATGACAGTCAATGAAAAAAATATAGACGATTTTAAAGGGGACATTAAGTCCCAAGGTCTTTTTGGTGATGGCACGAGGAAGGCATGCCAGTCCTATTTTGCCAGTCTTAACAACACAGTAATAAATAAATCTTAAACCTGACAGTGTGGTGTTAAAACATTCACTCTCAACTGCTTCCTCTCGTTATGCCACCGGCGACACTTAATAATCCTAGAATATTCATTTAAAAAAACAAAACAAAAAACCAACCATTCGAGAAACAATACTATTCGAATGCACAAAAATATTTGGAATACGCTGAAAATCTCTGTAAATTACTCAAAAATTGTTTACGAACCGTCGAAAATCGTAGTCCATTGTCAAAATTCGCTTGATTTTGGGAATGCAATATACATATAAATATATGGTCCATAGATTGTTGGCTCTAAAGCTACCTTAGTTCATGAAATATTTCAACCGAATTTTCAAACGAATCTTATTACCAAAATAGTAATATCTAATTTCTTAATCGCCTAAAAAAATATTTCGAAATTAGGAAAGGGTTTAAAAAAAATAAATATTTGAAATTCAGATCATCTGTAAATATATAAACATTATCGAATGGAAATTAAATTTTAATAACTTTTTTTTTGTATGAAAAACATAAATACAAATGTTAAGAACATATGAAGGTCTAAAGATTTACATGATCCACCCCATTTTGGGCGAATACGGACTGTGAGCTTTCTTGTTGAATATTTTTAATTAACTAAGAGGATGTCTTTTATTTTCTTATTATATAAACCTAATAGAGAGAAGTTTTTCAACTTTTTTGGTTGATAAATAAACAGTGACTTTTGAGTGAAAACAATATTTAGGTTTAAATGACTATTTTTTGTATATATATATATATCCGTAAATAGGAGCGACTAATTGTCCCATTCAGTACTCTTATCAAAAACTTTTGCAGCCAATCGAACCCCTGTACTTAAAAGAAATCAAGACATACGCATAATATGGAAACACTTCGAGTTTAAAATATACAAACCAGGTTTTTGAAACACTAAAACTTGCCGTACTGAAAATTAGTTTTATTTTTAAAGTTATCAGGTTCAAAGTAGCAGTTGTAGAAGTAAAAATGAACTTATACATAGTTCCATTTTGTGTAATGCAACGGTAAGCCAGTGGTCAGTTGTGTTATAGCGAACGCGACTAAAATTGGGTCGTGACCTTTCCTCAGGGCACTCACCTTGTGAATTATCTGGTAGCCGACGTGTTTCTCCGCTGAAAACTCATGTTATTCTTGTGGAAGTAAACCGACAACAGCCGAATGATTAACAACATGTGAAGCATATTATTCGTATTAGTAACAGTAGCTTAGTCATTTAAATAACAGGGCTTGTTAAATTATAAATTTAAACATGACCTTAAATCATTCGAATTCCCTTAACTTGCCCCTGGCTACGGGATAAAAAAAAAATAACAGCGCAATCAATCAACAGCTGGCCCATGTTGGAACAAGGCAAGTTTCTCTTTTCACTTTTGAATAATTCTAAAAGAGTTGAGAAATAGACAAAAGGCCGTAGAGGGGGAGGGGGGGGGTGCCAGCGGGAGGGCGGGGCAGAGGACCCCCCGGAGCTGGGATCAAAGCAGCCGGCGGACCATTTATCTACCCCGGCCCGATCGACTCGAGTCCCACCACACCACACTCATCCTGGGGATACGCAAAACAACGCTAGCCGTATCCCACCACAATCCCCCTCACCTCGCCAAATTTCTTATCATTCCCACCACACAACAGATCCTCCTGCTCTATGGTTCTTACAATATGAACCTATCACGACCCGATCAACTTGAGTCCCACCACACTCAACCTGCGGATACGCAGAACGACACTCGCCGTATCCCACCACAATCCCCCTCACCTCACCAAATTTTGTTATCATTCCCACCACACGACTGATCCTCTATTAATGAGATTCTTACAATGTGAACCTACCACGGTCCGATCGACTATAGTCCACCTCACCACAGTCACGCAGAGGAAACGCAAAACAAAGCTCGCCGTATCCCACCACAATCCGTCATACCTCACCAAATTTCTTATCATTCCCTCCACACAACAGATCCTCTATTAATGGGATTCTTACAATATCTACCTACCACGAGCCGATCGACTATTGTCCCACCTCACTACAATAACTAAGGGGATATGCAAAACAACACACGCCTTATCCTACCACAATTCCTCATACCTCACCAAATTTCTTATCATTCCCACCACACAACTTATCCTCTATTAATGGGATTCTTACAATGTGAACCTATTATGACCCGATCAACTCGAGTCCCACCACACTCATCCAGGGGACACGTAAAACAACACTGACCGTATCCCACCACAATTCCCCTTGCCTAAGCACCCAACAGACCAAGCCGAGATTCATACAATCTATATGTCTATTAAGCTGCGTTAACTTACATCCCACATGCAGGAGACATCGTGTTATCTGTGAGACATTCCAGAAACAATGACAACATCTGCACTTTGCATTATCAGATTCTGCTTAAGAATCATACGTAAACAATGCAATGAATTTAAGCTGCACTTGATGTGTTTAGTGATACAATAACGTAATGTGATCGTCAGATGAGACGTTTTGGTTTTACTGCATTACAAAATACGAAAATAAGAATAAACTGTTGGAGTACGTACATATATTATAGAACATCTATTTGGGTTTCCATTGTGAGCTAAGGCGTTGGTTTTAATCTCACTTGGTAAACCCAAAGTCGCAACTCTCTCCTGGGCAATACGGATTCATTGAGTGACACCATCCTGGAATAAAATCCTTTGTACCACCTTTGCTAGAGTGGTAACCTTTTTCATAATCCGTTCCAATTTGCCTTAGTAACATAAAGTAGACGTTAAGAAATAACATTGGTAAGTCAAGCGGAGTAAATAACATTATTAACAATATTTTTTATATAATATAAGAAACTAAGAATAACAGTAGACGTATTTTTGGTTCTACATTTTATCCCTCCTACGAACCCTAACTCCTCTACTCCGATTCAGATCAATGACAAACTTGACCTTCATATCGAATTTGGTTTCAATCAAAAATATTAAGAGAATCTCTGATATATACACGTGTATATATATATATATATATATATATATATATATATATATATAGAGAGAGAGAGAGAGAGAGAGAGAGGGAGAGAAATATAATTTGGTAGGACCTCATTTTCATCATCTGCTGTGTAAGCGGTCTAAATTATTGAAAAGTGAAATTAAGAATACGTCACTTATACCTAACATCTCTCTAGGAGTATTTGATTATTAAAGTTTAGGAAACAAATGTTACGTAAACTAAACGAATTTCCAATTTGCCATTCTGTAGTAGACATCCATGCTCCATTTGCGATGGTCATGTAAATTTTAGCTTTTAGTGAAAATTAGCCGACTACTAGATTAGCAACTATACTTAAAGTAGTGGCAGATTTATGGCTTAATAAATACTTCTGTTCGAATACAAATTTTCGATCTCTATATATTTTGTTGATTATGGATTATCGACGGTTCACATCTTAAAGATGTGTGATGTAATATTCTTTACTCAAAAGTTTATATCCTATGAAGGTATTCTATGAATCTCTTGAAAAATTCCCGAGGTCCTTGTAAGTTTTAATAGTTACACGAGAAAATGGATTTCTCCTTGCCCCATCGGTTATATCTATGAAAGTTATGATCACAGTCATAGTAAAATTTATATTTATAGCTGCTTTTAATGGATCACGAACCCCATTAATCCTCTCAATGGCGCCCATTAATGAAGAGAAACGATCAAATTAGTAATCAGAAGATTTTATTGATATATTCTACTTTTTTGATGGATCTCCTGGTAGAAAAAAATTTTAATAAGATGCTGGGTGCAAAAAATAAATTAAACTTATTATAGTTAGGGTTGGGAAATCCATTTTTAATTAAACTGGCGTTTTGCTCTTGAATCCTCCAAGCCACGACGATTTTAAGAAACTTCGTTTGATAGCTAATATTCCTATCGACAAATTCCATAGGACAAATTTTAATTAAAATAAAATTTAAAAATTATAGGATATCCAATATATCATTCCCTAACACTAAAAGTCAATTCTGGCAATTAAAAAAATCCATCTTTACTTTCAAAAGGTTAAATATTTAAACAATATTTCTATATGAATGTTCTCATCTGGATCCTCATCTCTCTCTCTCTCGCTCTCAAACTCTCTTTCTCTCTCTCTATCTCTCTCCCCCCCCTTATCTATCTATCTCTCTTTTTCTATTGATCTTTCTACCCATTTGGAAGAATACTATTTTTCAAATATTTTATCTATGGCTTTCTCTATTTTTAATTCAAATTGAGTGTGTCATGGAATTGTATTTCCCTCACTAAGTGTTCACAATAAGCTTCGAAGATGTAAATAAATGAGGTAGAAAGTGTTATATATTCATTTTGTGAGAGATGTGACGTTTCATTTATCCATCCCCGATTTGATAACTGAAGCAGAAACAATTCTGGCTTATGAAGTGGACAGTAGGTTGGATTTTAATAACGTTCTATATGTACGCATAATTTTTCATGTTACGTCAACAAAAAAAATTAAATCGATTATTGATTGTTCTCATTGTTTTTTAATTAAGTTGATATTTTGATTCTGTTTGTCAAAAAGTCGAAGGTTTAGTAATTAGCAACCATAATTTCGGTTTAGTCTTCTATGGTTAATAACGTGTGGAATAGAAGATGAACCAAGACATTTGTTAAATATTCGACATTGTTATTGGGCTCGATGACATTTTTAATCGTAGTAATGATTAACGATGGTCCTTAATGATAGTTAACATTGCTCATGTTAATATTACCCTTAACTGTTTTAAATAATGTGTGAGGATTTATTCAAATTTGATTTACTATTATTCATAGGGACACTACAAAAATCCCAAAATTTGTTTTGGCTTCCTGGCACCAGTGGCAAAACATACATATTTGAGGACGGGAGATTTAAGAAAATCCTGCAGTGTGAAGCCATACTATACATATTTTAAACCCTTACTATTTTTAGTTTTTAACGGTTCCCCAAGCATAGCCAGATTTTACAGCTACTACGGGTATATCTGCGAACACACTCCAATAATTCTAAAGTGACCTTTAAATTAACCTCGTTGTTATTTTTTACTATTTGAAGAAGTGCATGTAAGACATTTAATTATTTAATCATCCCGTTAGCGTATCTCTTGTAGAAGATATACTATGCTTTAGAGACATAGACATCAATTTGATGACTATTTATTGAAAATAAAATGCACTTCAATAATTCTAGGCATCTGAGAAATGCCGCTAATTTTGTGAGTACTGAATGAGGGACGTTTTTTAAGTCGGCGTAGTTGTAGGTTTATAGGCGATTTAGAAGAGAAGAGGGTCGAAATTACAAAATTATAAATTTATCCATCCATATTTGGAATACAGAAAGTATCTATAGGACCTTTTCTTTAGTATCATAAAAATAGCTACTAATTAAGTTCTTTCGTAAACTCCTTGAGATGGCCAAAAACAATTTGTCAACTCTTTAAAAAACAAAGATTTGGATTTCGAGTTTCGTTAACATAAGTTTAAAATTGAAGGAATTATAGTAGGGCTTAAATATTCTTTCTTATATTGAGTTTTGGAAAATGGAACCTGCAGTTGAAAATACTGTTCTCGCATAACTCAAAACGGACTAGCCTTACAGAGTCAAAATTTCATATTGAGGACTATTGTATCGTCTAGTTGTGCACCTCCCTTTTAATTTGGAGGGTTACATGGGGAGGAAATAAACATTTGCAAATATATTCATACCAACTAGACATCCAAAAAATTTGCATAGATCTATTTATGTGTGTCATAAAACTATCTATAAATTATGTATCGGAACAGAGATGAAATAAATTATCTCTGTCTAAGAGTCTAGCCCTAAGGGCCGTCAGGTCAACATCCAGGACCTTCGGGCACTGATGATGATGCACTGCATCGAAAGCGCTATGTCGTTTTAATAAATTGTTACAGTGGAAGCGTAGCCATTCTTTCAACTACCTACATATTCCACCTGCCAGAATACCAACTTAAAATAAATTACTTTCAAATGAAATCATGTTAAATGAAGTGCAACCAAATATTTTGTTTATTTAATTTCATACGACTACAAGGAAGTCATGTGCCTACAACAGATTTTTCTTACTCGACTTCTGGAGCATCCCAATAAAAGGATTCATATTTCTGATAAAACGCCATCAGGGGATGATTCGGTTAAAAGCCGACTGTCGTTGAACCAGATTGTTTATTCATACCTTTCTTTACATGAGTTTTATTACAGAGTTATTCAAACTATTTCTTATTCTCGTCGTGCCTGGATCCTTCTAATCTTAAGTTATTAAGGCCATTTAGATTCGTGATTGGAATATGGCGTCATACATAGGGGCACTCCAATCCAGCCCAACGCCGATTTTGAATTGCAAAAGAGAGCCTTACTGCTTTCTAAGGAGGCAACACGCAATTCACCTTGGCCCCTCAACTAAAGAATTTGATATCACGCCTTTACTGCCCGTTTATATTTTCTAGTACGTTGTACTGCTCCAAGGCATTTAATATGACGTACGCAAGTTTGGAAGCGTATCAAGTAATAACTATAAATATATAAATCACTTGCCTCTTAGGCTTAGTACACTACAATAGGGTTCGACAATTTAAAAGTATTGCACACGGAACCAAAGTCTTTCAAAAGTAAATATCTTGAAGCGATGCATATATCCAAAGACCTAGAGAATATAATTAATTTTAAAACAGACACGAGAAATTCAAATACATATTATGCCAAAGTGTTAATGAAATTAAAATAAATCTGCTAAATAAAGGTAAAGATGATTTAGGGGTGATATATATTTATTATTTTTAAGTGAATCAATTTCTTTGGCTGTAAAAATTTTAAATACCTATTAACTTTTTAATTTTCAATTTTATTTAGTTATAATTTGTGAATGTAATCAAGGATTTTTGATGATTACATTCACAAATTATAACTAAATAAAATTGAAAATTAAAAAGTTAATAGGTATTTAAAATTTTTACAGCCAAAGAAATTGATTCACTGGAAGTGGAAGATTCTCTTCTAAGTATTCAAACATATAATTCTAATATTTCTGAGAATACAAATAATAATAAATAATTATTTGCTGTACACCTGCAAATACATTCAGAAAGGCACCACGGAAATTCATTTCTATCCTATAGACTCTCCTACAGGCTGGCTAAAAAGTGACCTATACATTTCATCATATTTAGAGCGTAGCGTAATACAACTTTTTTAGAGTGAAAAACAGTATATATTTTTGAGGAAATTTGAACAATTACTCGAAAAAATAGAACAATTATATATACAACGCATTCCTCAAGTGCTAGAATCGTACGCTGAAGCTATCTCAAATTCGATTTTTTACTAAGGTCATGTAACAACAAATTATAATTTTAGTTGGGAATGAGTTGAATAGTGATAAAATTTCTGTAAATTCCATCAGTAGTAGAGGGGGGAAACTGTAGACTAAAAACAGAAAATAACGAACTTGTTCTTTAAACGTATTGAAATATCGAGTTTGATAACGATTAAAAACTACTATCACTAGAGCGGTAACAGACGAGTATATATGTATGTATATATATATATACATATGATTATAAACGGTCCTGATTTTCATTATATCTATGGTAAAATCGACATTTGAAAAAAAAAATATCAGAAATCGCATTATAAGTACTACCCTTAAATAATTAATACATAGTTCAGAATCTAGATATTAAATGTAGGGTTTTCTATTATCACTCATTCCTTTGTGTGTTATGACCAGGGCCCCCGTAAGTGCTACAGGCGCCTGTGTGCAAAAAAGGATTTTAGCGCCCCTTATCGACAGTAATTGGATGTTATACTAATAAAATTTCGTGTGTACTTATGCCTAATCCTATTTAATTTCTCAACTTTTATTTTAAAATTATTATTTTTTTGGGGGCCCTTGGTTTTGGCGCCCCTAAAGGGTGGCGCCCGTGTGCATCGCACACTTTGCACATATGGTAGCGGGGGCCCTGGTTATGGCCTGTACTTCTTATTCATACTTAACAGTTTTATGATGTTCTATGCAGCCAGCAATGAACTATTTTCAACAGAGCTAACAATGGCTTGGAGTATTACTAATTCGACCTTCAGTCGTCGTTTGATTGCAGTTTTTCTGCACAAATAAGTCTCTCTGCTAATTACCTCAGCCGCAAAATAATACATTCATATTCAACTCATTGGAGGATTACGTAACAGCGCTTCTTTTAAGTTTTAAACCGTAGTTGTGGGCCGTATAATTTTGGCCATTAAACGAAAGCTCTATAATTAAAGGACGCTTTTCCTTCCCCTCCCACTAGCCCAGTAATAAAGGTAAACTATATTCATGTTTACATAGAACCACTCCCGGGCTCCTGAGTCACTGCAATTGTGCCATTGTACGCCCCTAAGCATACAGGGTAATATCCGACATAATTTTTTTTTATTTCGAATATTGAAGAAAGCTTTCTTTCTGTTCTTCTATGAGTTTTCTCCCTTTTCTTGCAAATTTTCTAGGACTCACCGGCCATCATTGTAAGATAAATTAGTCAATTCCATGTGATTTAACGCTGTTGGACAGGGGTACTGAGATACCCATGAATACTTCGGTTACCGACTTACACCTTTTGAATTTATAAAATTTAACTGAGATAGGCGGAGAACCACCGAAAATTTCAAGACAATCTTCTCTCGACCTCCAAACATCTTTACTAACTTTCCTCCTACAGGTTTTGTAGCCCAAATGCGATCTCTTCTGGGGCTTATATCTTCACACTAGAAAAGTACTCGTCAGTCATGAGCTATTGAAGAGATTCTGTTGCTTTTGGCCGGCCTCAAAATAAAATGGCGGGAGGGTTTCTACATTGATTTTAATTAAGGTCGATGTACACTAGCGTGAATATTTAGTCCCTTGAAGATGAACGTTTGTCAACATTACCTCTTAGTAATGAAATTGGAAAGTCAATCTTTATTCGTATATAATTTTTATATGATAATATTTTTTTTAAAAACATGGAAGTTTCATGAAATTTGAATAGTTTAAATGATAAATTTCTTATGAAAAATCTCAAAACCAAAATAATAATTCCTAGTAGTCCTGTCTTTGTGGATAACCAGGCTTGTTTATCTGGGCAACATAAAATAAACAGCATTGATAAGAATAGACTCGTCAGTCATGAGCTATTGAAGAGATTCAGTTGCTTTTGGCCGGCCTCGAAATAAAATGGCTGGAGGGTTTCTACAGTGATTTTAATTAAGGTCGACGTACACTACCGTGAATATTTAGTCCCTTGAAGATGTGACATATTTGCCACGAAACGTTGAGTTAAAGTTTGTAGAGAAATTTGAAGTGAAATGAAGAGGATTTACTCACCAAACCAACAAATTAATGCAATAAATTTTCATGTGGCAATGGAACATTTACTCAAATAATTTCGCATTCTGCCAACAACTTCTAAGCTACAAAATAAGACTGATTTTATGATCAAAATACCACAAAGGGGAATAATTATTAATTGTGAAGGTGGTTGATAACAATGTTTTTTTTTTTTTAACTTGTGTAAATAAAATGTCCTATGGATATCATTATTATGTTTTTTTTTAAACTTTAAACATGTCCGGGGAGGGGACAGTTGGTGAAATGTAAAAACTTTTTGCAATACTGATAACATCAGTATGGAATAAATCTTCACTAAAAGTTCTTTTAGTACTCTACCTTTCGAAACAATCAAGTAATTTATATAAAATCGCAAATTTACAATTCTAAGGGCTTCAGAGGAGTACGAAAGTATTAAAGAATGGCGTATTCCTAACGCTTTTTGATTGTCTGTCGTTTGACCTATCATTGATCGATTATGGATGTTGTTTTTATAAACAAGTACAGCGGGTGCAAGAGGAAGAATACAAGAGGCATAAGGTAGAGAGAGAGATGTTGGGGTTGCCTCGGGCGTGGGTGGGTTTGATTATCAATTTGAAGTATTTTTGGTGTGGGGTTGTTCACAGGTACAGCGGGTGCAAGAAGAGAAAGTCAGGAAGACCTGAGACTGAGAGTGACAGAGAGAGAACAAGAGAAAAGTGCTTACCAAGGGCGAGTTGGATTACAAGAACCTGTGGTGTGGGGTTCTTCTAATGTACAGGGGGTAGGAGGGAGAGAATAATTAAACAGAAAAGTGCAAGAGAGAGCGATATTTAAGGGATATTTAGAAAGATGATAGATAGACAGAGAAGGAGAGGGAAAGGGAGAACAAGAGAAAAGTGCTTACCGCTGGTGCGTTCTATTATAAATTGGAAGTACCTCTGGTCTGGGGGGTTGTCCTAAGGTACAGCGGGTGGAAGATGAAGATAATAAAAGAGAAAAATAGAAAAGGGAGAGAGAGAGGGTGTAAAAGCGTGGGGGTGGGTTGAATATTTAGGGTGTAGCGTAGCCTCCCCTATAGAGAAGGGAGGAGGGGAAGGAAAATGGCGCCTTGCTGAGGTGGCCACCACTGGAGAGAGGGGTGGGCTGGATTACTACCCCTCCATTCGCACCCCAACAGCCCAAAGGCACACCTGGGTCCTCCCTCTCTCTCATACACTTTTACGAAACAATCATTCCAAATTCCAATACTCTTATCGAGGCCTAACAGTGCTATCAAATTTACACAACGTTTTGTAAAGTAGTTGTTTTTTTTCAGGCTCACATTATTTGTGAGAATTCAGAAAGATATTCCAGCCCAAGCAAAACATATGATACTCAATTCACGGCAGGAATCTCTGTTTGCCATAACTGACAACAAACGTCCAGGACTGAAACATATACTTTCCTGAATGGCCTTCCTCAAAAAGGCTATTTAGAAGAGAAGAAATAGTTTTAACGAGGTTAAGAATTGGCCATTCACGACTGACTCCCTGGAGAAGACGAACCCTACTGCCAACACTGTAACTGTAGACTTACTATAAAACATATACTAACTGACTGTTACCTAAGGACTCACAGAGACCTACCATAAACTTTGACTGAATAACTACATGGCTGCAGCCAGTACATAGACAGCGTATTAAACTGCTTGAAACATAACAACATTTTCAAAAAATTATAATGTAGTACAATACTGAAAATATTTGCAGAAATGAGCATACTTGCGGAAATATGATAAACTGATGATAAAAATTGAACTGATACGTCCCTCATTCGTCCCAGCCACGAAATGCGATTACTGTAAGAATAAATAAATAAATAAAAAAGTATTTGTGAGTTACATAGGTTAAACTTGGAGAAAATAAACGTAATGATGTAAACGATCATCAATATAGTTGGATTTAAATACTCTTTTAAAAGTATCACAGGCGTCCAGTATGTTAGGTGAAGAAGACCGTTCCGGTTGAATGCTCATTTATAGTAATCGTTTTAGTCAACATCGTTTTTTTTCAAACATTTTTAAATTTCCCGAAAAATTTTCAATTTTATATGAACGTAACTGTTTAGCCCAAAATGCCTTTTCAATCCCATAATAAACATCTTACAAAGTTTGAACAAGATCCGCCCACTAAAAGTATTTTTTGTACCACGATGGGGAAATCGGGACCACAGTGCGGCGCTTAAAAAGAAAGATATTTTCCATTTTTCCCGTAACTTAAAGCCTCCGGAACAATTTCCATCACTAACCAACTTGAGCGTTAGTTCCCAGTGGCAATCAAATGCCAATTTTAATTCTCTTTTTGTTAGAAAACTTGTATATAAGCGTTCCAGAATTGAAATTTCTTCGAAAAAATAAAAACCTCAAATATTGAAAGAATATTTAATAAAGACCAAAGATGTTAATAAATCCGTATTCATTATGGTGCCAGATAATCTGTGTTGTTCTCTTAGAATGAATTGAAAGACAAACATGAATTTTGAATTAATGAAATAATTAAAATAGACCTAGGGTGCCTATTGTTCTTACAAGCGCAAGATCTTATCCTGAAATATAACAGAGAATACCCACGGTTGCTACTTTCCTTATTGACAAGTACAATCTTGTATATTTATCCATTAAGAGCAATTACCTTAGTTAATAACAAGATGTTTTAATTAGATAAATTACTAAAAATTGAAGCTTGTCATCAGCCAATTTCATCATCTTCATGAGAAATTGCTTGTGAACCACTAATGGAATGAGTAAAAATTGTTTAGGCTTATTAACTATGATATATAGAGCTAATTATTAAACTGTGCTAATTATAAACCTTAATAGTCTCCACTTTTGAGCATTATGCTACATGATATATTAATCATATTAGGGTCCTTTATTTTTAGCCAATATGCGTTCGTTTAAATACAAGTTATACTGTATACATTCTTTGTTTTTCTTCAATATTATTGGCGTTTAATGGATTTAGGAATAAGCAATTGAGGTTGCACTGATTTCAAATAATTTCATTTAATATCCACCGATCCTACTTAGGATATGGCTAAAATGAGGTCTGTTCTAAATTATATATATATATATATATATATATATATATATACTTGTCTGTTATCCGTCGGCTTTAGTGGTCTTAATTTTTGTTTTATCGTACCCAAAATCGATATTTAAATGCTGTATGTAAAACTAAAGCTCAAGTTCGTTAACAGCTGAACTCAGACCACTGGGCCCTTTCCCAGAAAGTTTGAAAAATCCCCGTTATTATGAGTCGGTTCTATAAAAACTTGTATAGAACCAATCTTAAATTAAATGTAACGTCCTATGAATATCGTTATTTACACTTTTTCCTCCATCTCGAAAATTAACAAAAATAAAATAAAAATTATAAAGTATATCAAATATTCGAAATTCTCCCTCCCTCTCTAAACCCCGACACTCCCACATGTCCAATTTAAGCTATTGATGAACTGAATCATTAGTATTACATAAAATGTTTAAATACCGAGTTTGGTAACGATCAAGCAAAAATTGTGACCGCTAGAGCGTTAACAGACCAATATATATATATATTAATTGTTACGGATGACTCTCTTCTTAAATAATTAACAAAATTTTTTTTCTTCATTCCGTTCATTTTATTTATTTTCATCTCCATCGCCTTTCGAGCTGTTTAACTTCTTTTGAGGGGGTTCTTTTTTCTTCTAATCTATTTAGAATTCTGCTTAATTAGCTTTGGCACATTTGTTTTTCCCCCCTAAAACGTATTAATATATAGTTCATTTATTCACTGATTAACGAATATGTTAACATTCATTTTTAGAAACAATTTTCACTGTGATATTATAGTAAACATTTTTTATATTACCGATATGAATGGAACTCGTTTTCGTTATATCCAGGATTTGATCGATGGATGTCTGAAGAAATGTTACGAAAATCGCGTCATGAGTACAAGCTGAATAGCTCAAGGGACATTTTTCTAAATTGTTTGAGGGTAAGCTCAAAGGAGGATTCATTATTATACGAAAACCTGGAGGCATACTAACATATGCTTCAGCCACCTCTATCCACCATATAAAATGCACACACACACACTAAGGTAGGCTAGCCTTCTGTCAGGTTTCTATATTTGTCGGCTGGGAAGGAGCCTAGGGCAAAGGGCGGTGGAGTTGGCATGCTACCTGACACCGAGTTGAGGAGGGTCTGCCTACAAACCAATCTACAACTCCTCCACCAACCAACCCCCTCATACATAAACATGCCTTCTATTAAATATTAATAGCAGGCCATCCCTTATATTTTTCCCCCCGTTCGGGAGATTGGTCAATTTGCACCTATCATTATGAGCCAGCCCTCATCCGGCTATTTGGTCAATAGAATGGTACTTAATTTATTCATAACTTTTAAAAAAAAAGAAATTAACAGTTTATTACAGAAACTCTGATTTACTGTAACAACAAATAAATTGATGATTATTATTTGTAAAAAAGGAATGCCCCCTGAAGAGATGGTTTACTGGCCACGAAACTTGTACGACATAGGAGAAAAGATATTTTATATTGTGTTGAGTTTAGAACTTGAATCAAAACCCCCGAAGAACATAACACGATTTAAATCTGTAATATAAACTATAAAAAGTCAGGTTTCCAATTAAATATTTTGAGAAATGTTTCCGAAATCATTCAAAGCAGAAATTTTATTCAATTGAGTTATTAGTATGATATGGATAAACAGTGAAAATCATTACGTTACGGTCAGTATTTTAAACGTACCTCAAGAGATATGTCGAATTGAATAATTAAAATTATTTCAGAATCATTCAAAGCAGAAATTTTATTCAATTGAGTTATTAATATAATATGGATTAACAAGGAAAATCATTACGTTACGATCAGTATTACAAACGTACCTCAAGAGATATGTCGAATTGAATAATTAAAATTATTTCAGAATCATTCAAAGCAGAAATTTTATTCAATTGAGTCATTAATATAATAAGGATAAACAATGAAAACCATTACGTTACGGCCAGTATTTTAAACGTACCTCAAGAGATATGTCGAATTGAATAATTAAAATTATTTCAGAATCATTCAAAGTAGAAATTTTATTCAATTGAGTTATTAATATAATATGGATAAACAAGGAAAATCATTACGTTACGGTCAGTATTTTAAACGTACCTCAAGAGATATGTCGAATTGAATAATTAAAATTATTTCAGAATCATTCAAAGCAGAAATTTTATTCAATTGAGTCATTAATATAATAAGGATAAACAATGAAACCATTACGTTACGGCCAGTATTTTAAACGTACCTCAAGAGATATGTCGAATTGAATAATTAAAATTATTTCAGAATCATTCAAAGCAGAAATTTTATTCAATTGACTTATTAATATAATATGGATTAACAAGGAAAATCATTACGTTACGATCAGTATTACAAACGTACCTCAAGAGATATGTCGAATTGAATAATTAAAATTATTTCAGAATCATTCAAAGCAGATATTTTATTCAATTGAGTTATTAGTATGATATGGATAAACAGTGAAAATCATTACGTTACGGTCAGTATTTTAAACGTACCTCAAGAGATATGTCGAATTGAATAATTAAAATTATTTCAGAATCATTCAAAGCAGAAATTTTATTCAATTGAGTCATTAATATAATAAGGATAAACAATGAAAACCATTACGTTACGGCCAGTATTTTAAACGTACCTCAAGAGATATGTCGAATTGAATAATTAAAATTATTTCAGAATACATTACGCTTGGTTCACAGAAAGTAAAAACGAATAAATCTGTTGAAATTATGTAGCATAAAATGTTTGCCATTACAATACTCCCTTTTCTTCGCAGCAAGAAGGAATAACAGTTTTAGCACTTCAAGTAAAATATATAAATCTCTATAATTTAATTCTTCAGAACCGTTTGTTTACAATAGGTCTATAGTAAGGCAGAAGTGGGGTAATGGGAGTGAGGAGGAATCGTATTTATGTCGACCCAGTAGCATGCTTGGCTTAGAGACAGAGGCCCTGCGTGACAGACGCTTCTTCAATATTGACAAAACTTCGGGCTATTACATCACTAAAAATATTATGTCCAGCATAAATTACATGCCTTGTACGTAGGGGGTACTTACTAAGAGAGAAACGGATGTAAATGTTAGAAGAAGTTCCAGCGGGTTGGAAATCCTAGTACTTAACGTAGCCCGTGGGTGACACCCTTTTTATTATTACTTACTTTACTGAGTAAAGGAATTATTGTAAACCCGTTAATTTTAGATTTTCAGATTTCAGAGGAATTATCTGTTTTGATCTTCCCTCCACCCATCTTGACTATTTTCGGCATGACTTTTGTCCGTATGCATCTCGAATCTTTAAAACGACTTGCCTTTGAAATTTTATATTTAAAATTGTCGTACAGTCTAGTTATGCTCCTTCAATTGATTGTAATCGACTGGGGAGGGATAGAAAAGTCCATAACAAAAAGTGGCCGTACGTATTAGAAATACTACTCAAATGAACAAGGCCTTTATTATTGATATCAAAAAGATCAATTAATATCGTGGAATGATATTTTTCCCTCCGATGCATTGGAGTGGAGATTGATAGCATATCAATTTCATATGGAATAATTTTAAATGAAGGGAAACCGAACATTTGGTTTAATTCATTTAAATGGAGTACAAGGAAGTCATGTTATGACCAAATCAGATTTTTAGCAACAAATTTGGAAGTTAATTAAACCTGTTATTTTGAATTAAATCTGGTTTCCAAGGATTTATTACTAAGGGAGAAATGTAAATTACAATGGTCATATGCCTGCGCTAGAGAAATATGCATATGCTATGCAAGACATTTTACTGGCACTGCCAACACTTTTAGAATACAGCAACTAAAGAAGCTTGGCAAGTATAAAAATAAAAAAAAAAATGGGCAAATAAGGTAATGGCAAAGGTGCAGGTCATTCAAGCATTTTAGTATCTATTAATGTTATGCGAAACATTGAGGTACGCTTTCAAGTTCCGATCCAAAAAGAGTGTCACGTTATGAGCTGCCATAGCAGAGTATTTGCATTCATTATAGAAGTATTATGAAGAAATAGCGGCTTGTGGGGTAGGCGAAAGGAAGCAGAAAGGCGGGGGGATCGGTTGGCGATAATAAAAAAAAGCATCAGCCGATAAAGGGAAGTGATGAGTCCGGTTAGACTCCCCCTTCCAAACCATATAGACTAACATTTATAGCAAACTATAAAATCTTTTACAGGCTATTAAACCAGTTAATTTTTATTGCTACCTTAAAGATGTCAATCTTGACCTAACAATCTCTCTTTAACTACTGGTTTCGATGACAGCTTTTTTTCTTCCAACCCCCAAACTCACTCTAGAGCTATTACAACGATAAAAAAAAACGTAAACGGTCTCGAGTGAAATAAACATTTCTAAATAGATTGACTGGTTTTAAATGCCACATTGTTGTCTAAATAAATTGTCTTGGCTTCCTTCGATAGACTTATTTAGTCGCGAAAGTATGAGTATTCTGGAGTCCAAATGCTATCTTGATCCTTCCCAATTTGCATCCTAGTTCAGTGTATAAACTCGTTATAACTGTAATCACACAGCTTTCGAAAAGGTTTAATTCGCAATATATACCTTAGTATATTATAATGAAAATTATAGAAAATACCATTAATATAATTATGAATTAATAAAATGTTTCCAGAAATTAGCCATTTTTACGCAAACAAGAAAATAATAAAAATTCTGACAAGCAGGTGTTGTTCACACTAGCAAGCAGATTTGCCACATGTTAGAGTAGCCCACTGAAGAACAAATTCCATTTATTATTTCTACCCTTAATATAAACTCGAAATTATGAGTTTAGTTATATAATAGGTTTTTGTTATAATCGCTAAGGCTAATAAAACAAAGAGCTTTACAAAAGGCTGGAAAAAGAAATAAATCCGTTGATATTTGAGTTACTGCAATCTGTGCGTCTGGGGAAATGCTAAGAGATGTAATAATAAATGTACTAAGATGTAAGAGCAATCAAACGAGAAAGGATATTTTATATGCCTCCCCCCTCAACCGCCTCCCAAATACAATATTTCCGTAATGAATAGTATAATAGATGGATTTCAAGAGAGCATTGGTAACTTCAGACATTGGGTTTTCTCGAAAGCTGCTCATTTCATATCATTATACCCACCGAAACCCGTGAGATGTTTGTTGTCAACAAAAAATGGCTTTCGCTATAATAACCTTATTGTCAGATACATTTGTGATGAAATCGTTGTGCCTAAATTCCACCTGTTACATACAATATATATATATATATATATATATATATATATATATATATATATGAAAATTATTATTATAATAAATTGGATAATTATCCAACCTGCTTTGTTCGTTCTAAGAAGAAGAGGTGGAAAATAGAAGAACATTTTAAAAATAGTTAAATGGTTGGGATTGAAAGCGAAGACTGACTGCTACTAACTGAATTCATTATCTTGGACTCGTTAGGAATAATCAACTATCATATTTATATATCGCTTTAAATTATCATTGATTTTGTACATATATATTTATGTATTTGTAAACTTTGTTTTTTTTTTATTTATCTGTTTTGTTTTCTTTTTTGTTCATTATATTTTTATTTTATATTCTCATTATATATTTTTTGGCGTAAAATTTGTCGCCAACTTATTACTTTTATTTTAACACAACTTTCATTTCATTAACATTTACTTTTATTTTATTTTATTTTTAATCCCATATGATTGATCATTTAGATGTGTAGTCAGCATTTCGTCAACGGTGAGCAGCCACACTTAATTCTTTAATGAAGGGGTTTTCTTCTTCTTGGTTCCCCCAATTTACAGCCTAGTTATAACTGTGGTTTCTCTCTTTGATTGGGTAATAAAATCTCAATAAAATGTCGTTGCCGTCCACCTGCTGATTGATACAAATGGCAATGAAAATTATCGTATTTAAATTAACCACAGAGTATAAATCCATGCTGTAAATGTGCAAGAATTTAAGTCCAAAATGAAATATTTGGACATTCTAATAGTGTTGTTCAAAGAGCAAAAAAAAAATTATACATACCCAAATATTTAAAAGGTGCCAGATTTACGACAGCCTCGAATTCGAGAGTTCTAATGTGGGTTAGTCTCATTTTAAGTATTCAGGAATATTTTAGACACGGCCCTATAGAGAATATTATGATGAGGGCAGCACATAACTGCCTTGTACACCAATTAAATTTAATAAACACAATATTTGGCTGCTTTTCATTTAAAATTATCTAATTTTAAAGTGATATGCGACATCTCCGTCTCAATACATTGGATCAATAAAAGTCATAGAACGTCCTCGGTGGAGATTTTTATGTTAAGCAAGAAATATCATGTGCAAAAAATCTCTAATAGGTGAACATTTTTTTCACCCTCCTTTAACCCCCTCCCCTCGTCGATTTTGATCAAAAGGGATGGCCTTTTTGGATCGAAATAGACTTTCTCTGAAATCACTTTTATTTGGCGTTAGAACAATCGCAAATATTATACCAAAATTCTTAAGCTAACCGTTTTTTAGTTATACGAGATACGTACATACATACACTGAAACTAGTCAAACTGATTTCTGGTAAGGTTAAAACGGATGATTCCGTTTTAATCTGAAAATCAAAATTTTCGCGACTATAATAATTAGTATACTTCGTACGAGGGAGTACATTTAAAAGAATTAAAAAACAGAGGACTATGTTTTGGTGTAAGAGCTTTTATTATGTTAACCTGTGGTATTGATTGGCTCCCGTGGGGATCAACATCTTGTTTCCTCCACGCGAACTATCACCAACAGGTTCTACCTTATTGTGTAATAGTGTCATACAGGATCGAATAATCCCCTGCCACTAATGCACAAACTTCCCCTTACATCATACTCTCGTTCTATTAACTATCGAAAATCACGTTCGTGGTTGGCTTAATAAGAAGTTAAGAAGAGAAAGGAAAAATATTGCGTGGGCCTCAGGACTTAAATCCAAACCTCCGAAGAACATAAACGCGGTTTAAAGATGTAATATAAAATAAAAAAAAAGAAGTCAGGTTTCGAATTAACTATTTGCAATCAATGTTTTCGCAATCATTCAAAGGTTTTGTTCCATCAATTGAAATGCAATATTTATAAAAAGAAAAAAAACAACAACATATTTTACGGCTTGCCTTTTATAGCTAGAAATGCCGAGTTTGATCATCATTAAAATTGTGACAGCATACGTCTGCCAAAACTAAGCAAAATGTGTTCACAGAGGATCAAAACGGTATTATTCAATTGAAATTTGAATACCAAAAATATTCCAAGACATCAATACTTCCTTTACATCGTACAAATAAGTAAAAATAGTTTTTGCACCTTATGTGAATTATATTAATCTCTTCATTTAATATTTGTACCTCTTCTGACAGCTTTTTACATTCTTTAGCATTCAAAATATTCATAATTGACGAGGGAATGTCTATCCTAGCATTCAGCTCATCACTGCCCAATTTTTTAATGGGTGTCGAAAAACTAATTTGAATTTTTTTTTTCTTGGGATTCCAGGGTGGAAATGTGGAAAGAAGTGTTCTTTCTCTTACCTGTCTTGAGCACCCTTGTCAATGTAGGTCTTGGGCTAGTGACGAACAGTGGTGTAGATCTATGACAGGGGGCGTGTAGGTATGGGTGTCTGTGTCAGCCTGGGGGGGTTGGTGTTAGTCCGATAGAAGGCAGATAAGACTTTGCTTCATCTCCCTTCTGACAGCCGGCCTCACCTCGCCGATTTTTTCAAAGCTAACTCTTTTATTTTTTCCCTCTCTATGCACGTGTTTTCTCTCTCTCTCTCTCTCTCTCTCTCTCTCTCTCTATCTATCTATCTATCTCACTCTCTCTCTCTCTCTCTCTCTCTCTCTCTCTCACACACACACACACACACTCTCTCTCTGTCACACACACACTCTCACTCTCTCTCTCTCACACATACACACACACACACACACTCTCTCTCTCACACACTCTCTCTCTATCTATCTATCTCTCTCTCTCTCAAACACACACACACACACACACACACACACACACACACTCTCTCTCTCTCACACACACACACACACACACACACACACACACACACACACACTCTCTCACTCTCTCTCTCTCTCTCTCTCTCTCTCTCTCTCTCTCTCTCTCTCTCTCTCTCTCTCTCTCTCTCTCTCTCTCTCTCTCTCACACACTCACTCTCACACACACACACAACACACTCTCTCTCTCTCTCTCTCTCTCTCTCTCTCTCTCTCCCTCTCTCTCTCTCTCTCTCTCTCTCTCTCTCTCTCACACACACACACACACACACACACACACACACACACACACACACACACACTGTCTCTCTCTCTCTCTCCCACACACACACACACTCTGTCACTCTCTCTTTCTCTCTCACACTCTCTTTTTCTCCCTCTCACACGCTCTATCTCTCTCTCTGTCTCTCACACACACACTCTCTCTCTCTTATCCGGAATCCTGGATTTTGGAGTGCCAAGAAATCTGCATGCGGGATTCATTCCTGTGCACAGTGCAACACTAGCAGATATGTTCCTACAGGCAGCCTGGAGAACATAAGTATAACGTTCATCATTCTTTCCTGCAATGGAATTTAACGCTCTGCCCAAAGAAATAAAAGCACCATCAACAGAATGATCTGCGTTAATCATTTTCTAACGACCGAGATGGGCATACGATAGGTTATTTGAAACATCTTTAAATATTAACTTTAATTTTTATATTATTAGCTATAGGCAATTACTAAGTGTCATTTGCACATGCAACTAGTGTTCAGAGCTAATTTGTAAGTAGTATTTGCATAATTATTGATTATCTTTAAGACCAGGACCACTAGTCATGTGACAATAATAGGATTTCTCTCTCTCTCTCTCTCTCTCTCTCTCTCTCTCTCTCTCTCTCTCTCACTCTTTCTAAATATTTAGTAGGATACAACTTTTCAACATTTATTTTTTCTATTCTTAAATCAAATTGAGCGAGTCATGCAATTTGTATCTCCCTCACTGATTGCATAAGATTTTCTTCGATGATGAAGACAACTGTTTTGAAAGCGTTCAGCACTTAAAAATGCATCTGAGAGATTTGAAGTTTCATTTAATTGTTTAGTGGAGGGGTAAAATGCAAATTGTAAAATATGTTTTACGTTGAATTGAACACAAGTTATATAACAAATCTTGGCGATTAAGTAATATCCTATAATTTTTGTGCCATTCATGTGACTTTCACTAAATGCTATTACGCCACTAAATATCCCAAATTCCATGTTTTGTTTACATAGGGTTCTTACTAAGAGATGAATAGTAAATGGAAAGGAGTTAATTTTTAGCAGAGTATCATTTGAGGAAAGGGGTACTATGCTTAGTCTACGCAGCCCCTGGGAGCACAGGTTAGCTATGTGAGTTGAGGAGTCTGAATGAAGTTGCTAGAGAGGTGGGTTCAATTCCCACCTGAGCAATAGGAATTTATTTAGTGACGAACTCATCAAATAAAATCCTTAGTCCCACCCTGGCAAGAAAAGGTTGGTAACCCGTCCCAATTAGCCGTAGTTGCATAAAGTGGACGTAAATAAATGAGAAATGAATGGGCTGCGTGACGAACCGTGTTATGTATGAGAGTTAAAAGCAAGATGAATGAAGACATTGAGCAAAACGAATTAATAAATACTCATAACAAAGTTGTTATTTAATTATGAAGTGTCGACTTAATTTTCATTAATTAAGAAATTCTTAATGCGGCGGATTCTCATTCTACTCTTTTTATCTGCAAGTGAAGTCGTAAGCGCTGCACTCGGCTACAATGAAACCAAGATGGAATACTCATACGACGGTTATGGCTCGCAAAAAAGAAGGAAGAAAAAAAAGGAAATGGACGTCGGTGGATGCAGGGCTAATGAGGAAAGGAGAGGACCTTAGGCCCGGCAGCCAATCGACCGTGGATCCCATCAGCCGTCCGCCGTGTACTGAATTAGAAAAAAGACGACTTAAGACAAAAAGCGGAGAGGACTAAAAGAAAAGAAAAAAAAAATCTTATACACCATCATTGCTAGAGGGATAAACTGACTTTCCTCTTTATAAGCCGCCTCCCAGAGTGCCAACTCCCCCTCTCTCTCGTTGCTTCTGTATTGTTCTTCTTCTCTTCTCCCTACCCCCAGTAGCTCAGGCAAAGCTCCTCCGTAAACTAAACAGATTCCTTAGTCTTATTAACGACCTTAATAAATTCTCTTAACAGAGAAAAGTAATTAGGTTGTGTAAATTCAAAATATCTCCCATATTGTAAGTCAAAAAATATTCTATATTGGAAATCAGTCAAAGTGTAACGTTATGTTTGCTTGCGTCAAGGAGCAGTGAGAGTTTATTGATGGGGGCAAAATCAGGAATTCAAAATATCTCCGTTATTATAAGACGATGGACAAATATTGCATATTGAAAATTTAATATTCTCCAAAATCTATTTTAGCAGATTTCCCTTAAGGAAAATCAGCTATTGTGGTCGTACTCATGTCACGATTTTCGAAAAGAGTCCTTCAAATGTCCATCGATCCTACCCAGGAGATGACGAAAATGAGGTCCGTTCAAAATTACACACACACACACACACACACACACACACACACACACACACACACACACACACACACATATATATATATATATATATATATTTGTCTGTTAACGCTCTAGCGGTCGCAATTTGTGTTTGATCGTTAGGACTAGTGGGAGGGGGAGGGGGTTTAGAGTTTTTTTTCTCGAAAATTCAAAATATCTCCCTTACTATACGTCAAATCAAAACATTAAATAGAATCAATCTTATTGCAAATTAAATGTACTATAAACATAGTTATATTCATTTATTCTCTATCTTGAATATTAACCGAGATAATTGCATTTTTCAGTTTTCAGCCTTCAGAAACACACCCACTTCTACTCATCTTACTTAAACAATACTCAGTTATTTAATTAACCACATTGTTCGAAGCTTAAATACCATAAATTGTTTTCAAGAAACCTTTATTATACGAGATAAATGAAAATATGTTATAGTGACCCCCCCCCCTCTTCTTAAGTTCTTGGACTACCAAAATTTGATTGTTTGAGATAAAAATTATTCTGATCCATTATAAATTACAGTAATAGATATAGTAAATAGTGTTCAATGAAATAAATGTGTTTTATTCAGATATATTTCATTAATAAAAATACTGTACGGGGGTAAGTGTAGTAGTATACTGTAAGTGTATATAACAAAAGTTACTCTAAATATCAAAATAAAAAACTTTTGTTATGTTCATATTTGCCGATAACCCAATAGGAAACGAAATATCGCTATTTTTAATTTCATGCCTCCCTTATAACCCCCACTCCTGCTCGTCCCTAGAAATGTTGGTATGGCTTACGTATGTTAGTAAACCAACGGTCCTAGTTTCTTGGCATTAGAAATAAGCCAGTCGTTTTATATTAAGCTTAAATGTGGCTTATTGTTTTCATGACCTTTCATGGATTTACAGATGGGGGTAAAGTCATAAATTAAAATTATCTCCGTTATTATAAGCCAATTGAAAATATTGTATCTTGTAAATTAAATTGTATTCAATTATTGTCCTTTATATTTTTCTCTAACTTTACTGTTCAATAAAATATTTTTTCAGGGAACCAACAATCCTATTCACCTGGCATTAGAAATAAGTCAATCATTTTGTTTTAATCTAAAATGCAGTGTATTGTTTTTATCAGTTGAGGAGAAGAGAGGGTTTAGAAAGGCTGAAAAAAATCATAAATTAAAAATATTTCCGTTATTATAAGTCTATTGAAAAATATTGTATGAAAATTGAATTGTTTCCAATTGTTGTTCTTTGCATTTTTCTCTAACGTCCAAGCTATGATGTTAAAATATGTGCATATTTGCTAAAAAACCAATAGGAAACGAGATAACGCTATTTTTAATTTCCGACCCCCCTTACAACCCCCACTCCTGCTCGTCCTAGGAAATGTTGGTACAGCTTATTATCATAAACATTTTAGAGCTAATACACATACCTAGTTTTGTTAATTTCCGTTCAACCGTTAGTGCCCAATAAAATTATTGGCCATCCCATTAGTTTTAATCGTATATCTCATTTATACTTTGTTATAGGACAAAAGTCAATATAGGAAAAGTTACTCTAAATAATAAAATAAACAACTTTTGTCATGTGCATATTTGCTAAAAAACCAATAGGAAACGAATTATCGCTATTTTTAATTTCCAGCCTCCCTTACAACCCCCACTCCTGCTCGTCCTAGGAAATGTTGGTACAGCTTATTATCATAAACATTTTAGAGCTAATACACATACCTAGTTTTGTTAATTTCCGTTCAACCGTTAGTGCCCAATAAAATTATTGGCCATCCCATTAGTTTTAATCGTATATCTCATTTATACTTTGTTATAGGACAAAAGCCAATATAGGAAAAGTTACTCTAAATAACAAAATAAACAACTTTTGTCATGTGCATATTTGGTGAAAAACCAATAGGAAACGAATTATCGCTATTTTTAATTTCCAGCCTCCCTTACAACTTCCACTCCTAAGGAAAATAAAACTAAGGAACAGAGTGAAAGTCACATCTTGAATGGAAGAAGGATAGCAACGGTGTCCGAAACGATTATCATTAAAAATACACTAACCTATTAGACAGAATAACTACTTTTTGGTAGTCAACCGTCCTTGTCATAAAATCCTATTAACAGTGGGTTAACTGGACACTTAAAACTAAAAAAAAAACTCGGTCGATATTCAAGTTAGATAAAACAAATACTGAATAATGAGGCGAATATTAAATTTCCAACAAGCCATTTTTCCGGCCCTAGTCATAATAGGGAGATATGTTGAACTTATGCTTTCGCCCACTTCAAAGGTTTATTAAAACAAATTTTAATTTAAAACAATATATATTTCTTGGTGGCTATTAAGATAAGATTATTAAGAAAAATAATTTTTCTAGGTCTTGTCAGTATAGCAGTTGGAATATGGAAAAAACCCGTAAAAAAGAGCATAGGTTTTAAACGAGTCGGGATATATGATAAATAGAACACACAAAATGTTTTAAACGGCATTTGTTTGTAAGGTGTTTGGACCCAAAGTGCTCAGGCTTTCTTAAAAATTATTTTGCAGTTGATGTTTTAGCTTTTACTAGTACTAGAATTAATGAATGAGCCCCATTAGACACATTTCATAAACGGGTTTCAGCATCGTGGAATGAAAAAGAAAAAGCGCGATAAAAATGAAAAGAAACTTGTAAAGCGTTTAAAAGTACACTTTCTAAGAGTGCCGAAGAATATTTAGCTAGATCAAAAGTGTCGGTCGACTGTCCCCAACAAAAGGGGACAATTTAACTCCAGCAATTAAAGTGGGTTTAATTTTTTTAGCCATACTCAAAAGGAAAGAAGGCATTTGTTGTGGCTAATCGAATGCCCAGAAAAGAAGCAATTCAAAAGTAATTTGCCCACTAATTGTCCTCATAATTGGAGTTGAGAAGCAGAAACATTTTGAAGCTCGGACGCAAATATAATGACTATTGTAGATGAAATAATCAGTGTGTCATCAACAGTCTGCACAAAAGGGCATGTATTCAATTTAACGTGTAATTACTCAGCGTGAAATCACTGCACCGCATCCAGCAAGTGGTACAAACGGCACGAGTTGAATTAGAAAGGATATATACATATAACCGACGGGCCCCATATACCGCGGCAACATTAATGTTTTTGTTCTTATAATTCGAAGAGGACTGTCATTGTCATACCGGCACGTGCTTTCCTCTCCCAATTACACTTAACACGGCCTGTATATATAATATACCTGTAAAAGTTAGCTACGATCGCTCGGATTAAATAATTAACTTCAAATTATCTCATTCGTTTTATTCTTTACTTATTAAGTTATTCCTCAAGGGCTTAACGAACGTAAAGTATGTAATATGTAAACAAGAAAAGAAGAAAAACACTTTATTAAAAGAATTAAGTACGACTGCTCACCGATGGTGAGTTGCTGACTACACAGCTGAATCATCAATCAACGTTAATGAAATAAAAATTGAGTTAAATAAATAAAAGTAATAAGTTTGCTACAAAATATAAAATAAAAGTATAAAGAAAAAAAAGAAAACAAAAAAGATGAATAAATTAAAAAAAAAAACAATATCTACATATATATTTGAACAAAGAGAAAATAGAAAAATTAATAATAATTTAAAGCTATATATAAATGTGATGATTGGTTATTCCTAACGAATGCATGATAATGGATTCAGTTAGGGGCAGTACATTAAACTGACATGATGTTATTACAAAAGAAAATCATTTATCCACTTGTAGACCATAAAATATCGTAATATGTAATGTGTGTGTATATATATATATATATATATATATATATATATATATATATATATATATATATATAAAGAGGTCTGTAAGCTACTACTATTTATGTTATCGCCAGAAGGAAGGAGTTCGAAAAGCGTAAAATATTTGAGATGAATTGAAATGGATGTTTTAAAAGTTAATCCACTTTTCCTGAACTTTATAATTGTGTAGTTGACAATTTATATACATATATATGAAAGGAAATGGATCATTGGTAATATTTATATAAATATTCGAACGTTTTGTTACCTAGGAATAAATAAATAAAAAGCATTATTAAAAAAAAAAATGATAGTAAACCCGAAGTTGACCTGAAAAGCAATAGGCTGATCTTGTCTTCATAAGGAGTATTTTTACCAGCACAAAAATAAAATGATCTTCAAATACTGACTCCCTCAGTTTTCAGTTTGTTCTGGAATATACTGATATATGTATGTACAAGCAAAGAGGCAGTAGTCGTATAGAAGCAACGCAAATGTGCATTCCATGCAGAATCGTTAAAAGTAGCTCTACTAAAACAAAATGAAGAAAGGAAATTACCTCGGAAGCTCTAAATGAGGCAATTGAAAGTAAAAGTCCTATTAATTCTACGATGAAACGGAGTGGAGCTTGCCCAGTCAACAAATTTATGGCTTCTAATAGGCTGAACGAAAAACATTAAACTCAGTATGTTTGCTCGTGGTAACAGATATTAGACCTTAGGCTGTATTAATATGTACAATGTACAATATTATGAATAGCGTAAAGAGGTTGAGAGAAGAGGAAATTGTGGAAAAGGGAGGTGTGCTCAGTTTTTTCCTAAATTCGTTACTATTAGCCCCATGAAGTTTTTTCATTATTGGATTCACCTCCAATTACTACAAAATTAATATATCTGATTAATTTGGGCTAATAAATTAATATTTTTAAAAGAATTTTTTGAATTATTGAAGAACATTATTTCGGAAAATATTGTAATCTAAGTATAATTATGCACTCAGAAAATCCAAAACTAATACAAATTACTAGAATCTGTAAAATCGAAATTTCAATGTCATATTTCCTTGAAAACCCCAAAAAATTATTCAATCGCACAAAATTTCCTATAGCATTTACCACTAACAATGCTTCAACACAAAGAACAAAATTCCCTATTAACATTGCAGTATTTAAATTATATGTGAATGGAGCTCCGTTATTAAATCTTTTTGAAGTAATAGGAAAACATTTTTATGGACCATCCAGGCTCTTGTTTTTGGTATTTATAGGCACTCAGACTTTTACATTAGTACCGATCATAATTATCACATATTGAACCTCAAAATGTACTAAAAGAACTCATTTTTACTGTTAACGGATTTTACGGTTCGTTATTTCATTCCTCGTAATACAAGGAGAGATAGTCTGGAATTTCATTTAACCTGGAAAAATTGGCAATCCCATAAATTTTACCTATTATTTCTTTTTTTTTTCAATGAAACGTTAAAGCGGAGAGCTTTTTTTCTGAAGGAATGATATATTTCTTTTTTTTATTATATTTTAAACGTGGAAAAAACACTTTCAAAATATCCTTGTCAAATTTTACTCTTCATACGTCTTTTTTTTAAATATATTTTTAAATCTTCCTTCGTAACGTATATTATAAAGTGTAAAGGAATTTTGTTTCTATAATCCTTTAGATAAAATGAAAATTATGTCTATTTTTTGGCATATTTTTTTTTTTTCAATTTACGTTCTGTGTTTTTATATATTTAAGAGTTGTTAACAGAATAAGACTTTCCAATTAATTATTTATTATGATGAGGTATTGTTTATTTTCGTTCAGAGATTCTTGTTTTGTTTTTTAAAAGACAATTATTATGCTCATTTAGAATCATCGGGTGTTTTAAGGAAGGTCGGAACAAAAACTGTACCAGCGTATAATTTTTATTCCACCTATATTATATAAACCAAAGTTTCTACTCATATTTAAAATATTTAACACACACACACACACACACACACATATATATATATATATATATATATATATATATATATATATATATATATATATATATACTTATATACACACACCTTGTACAAAAATGCTACAAATATTTATTGTTTTCCCTATATCAATCGCGTTTGGGGTCTATACTCATTTCCACGTAAAACACGTAATACATATTAATTTGATACCATATATAAAACTTATGTAACAACTATTTTATGAGAGAGAAAATTTTAGGACTATCATTTTTTTCTTGATTGATTGAGATAAAAAATATTCTGACCCATTATGAATTACAGTACTAGGTATAGCAAATATTTTTCAATAAAATTAATTTGTTATATTCTGATATATTTCCGTAATTGTTTTTCTTTCCTGTGAGAAGTTGGCACACCTGTTTGTTTCCATTTCAGGTGCTTCCCGTCTGGAGGTTTCTTATTATCGTTTGTATCTATTCAGTTGATGTTGACGGTGCTATTGTGTTACAAATATGTAGATTTATCTATTGTTAAACATCACGAGGGAAATCTGCTTAGTTTACGCAGCCCCTGCGTGATGGTCTTTTTTTGTATTTTGATTATTTAGAAATATAAATTTTAGGGTTTTGCGACGGCAATAATTTAGGCAAAATTAGAGTGAGTCAATATCCTATAGTATAAAATGTTCTCTCAGATGAATTTTTGTTAGTTATTGTATTTTTGGAATTATGGTTTCACCCCTAAAGAACATACGGTGATAAATGCATAATAGATGATAAACATTTTTCCGAAGGAGCTCTTTTGTGTAAAGCGCTTCAACCTGAGGGCTCCTGAAGGGAATATGTTAATTAAAAATTGGTATATTATTTTCTTTTGTCTGAACATATATAAATGAAGATGGTTTCCAGCCAAGGATATAGGGTAATAGTTCACTACACGGAAGTGGATTTGATAAAGGCTTTCACCTGTCCCTGCAAAAACCTTTGAGCTAAGTTAGAATACCATCAACTTTATTTCAGCAGATTTAAGAGAATTTAATCCTCCAAGATTGGCAGTATACAGACGGCATGACGCCATTTCTTCGTGTAAGAAAGAGGAAATTACGACGAGGAGAGGAATAATAAAGAAAACGTTTTCAAAATAAACGTTGAAAATCGGTGTGAGAGAGCGGAGCCGAAGGCAAAGCCTAATCCTATAATCCTACATAAACTTCCACAAGAAGAAGGTGGTATAATGGGCAGGTAAAACTAAGGTTTATGTCGGATTTAGCGGATCCCCCCCCCCTTACACCACGAGTAGATATTTTCCTACTTGGCATTTAGTGTTTGGAGTCGTAATTCTCGGCCCTCACCTCGTAACATACGAACATGGTAGGTCCAGAATGTAAACGAAAACATAAGAGTACAGTAAATTTGACTTGTATAAGCACGTAGGAGAGTTGCCAGGAGCGAGGGGGCCCCATTCCATATTCATTGAGCCATTTGATTTAGTAGGGACCGGTATGGGCTGGGAAGGCGCTGGTTCCCTCCTCCCTCACCACGTGTCAATTACATACAGAGCTACTCCCCACCTCCCTAGACGTACCAAATTATGTGTTTAACGCCGCAAACCGCCTTACCATCTATGGGAGAAACACCAACCACTCCCCCCATGGGAACCTAAAGGCTCCGACTATCAACCGTAAATACCGAAAAAGTCTGTCATGCATTTACTGCGTGAACTAAGCTGATTTCCCACGCACTGGAATATGATAAGATCTCATTTCACCACTATTCTCTATTTCCCTCGCAGTAAGAGCCCTGTGTAAACATGAGTAAAAGCGAAAGACAAAAAACAAAATAAATACAAGAAGCTCCGTTAATATTATGCCCAGAGAAAACAATAGTTGTTGAAAGTTAAAATACCAACAAAATTCATTATATACAAATTTTTGATCCTACTGAGTAAGTGAGATATATAAAATTAATTCTTCTTCTAAGCCGCTCCCCTCTTTCGAAGGCCGATTTCAGCCATTGCCTAATATAGTCTTTAGTTATCCGTGAAACGATTTAATGTGTGTTCATCAAATAAAACCATATATTTTGGAGCGTAAAATCATATATGATGACATCAAACCAAAAATATTTGCACATATCTCATACAGTAAAAGTTCAATGAAATCAATGTTTGGTATTTAAGCTTCTAATAAAGTGGTTCATGATATAAGAGCTAAATTGTTAATATGACATGTGTAGGAGTGGATCTTTACAAAATTCTGAAAACTAAAAAGTGCAAATATCTCTGTTAATTCTGAGTTGGTATTCTGGCAGGTGGAAGTGACTTCTAATGTAGGTAGGATGGAAATATTGGCCACGCTTCTACTATGACAATTTATTAAAACGGCAGAGTGCTTTCGATGCAGTGCACCATCGTCAATGCCCAAAGGTCTTGGATGTTGACCTGACGGCTCTTGGAGCTGAATTGGCCAGAAAATTGTATAGAAACAATCTTATTGGAAATTCAATTTACTATAAATATTGTTCTATACATATTTTTCGTTTAATGGATGTTATAGTTTTACGCTTTCAGTAAACGCCCACTCCTACTAGTGTCAAATTAATAATAAGCTGGTATATAATGAACCACTTTATTAAAAGGTTAAATATGGAATATTGCTTTCATTGAACTTTTACTTTGTGAGATATATGCAAATACATACTGTTGATCCCCCCCCCCTTCTTTTGTCCTTGGATTACTAAAATTTAAGTAATTGAGAGTAAAATTATTCTAATTCATTAAAAAATACAGCATTAGCTTTAGTAAATAGTTTTCAATAAAATGAATGTTTTATTTTCAGATATATTTCATTAATGGTTTTTCTTTCCGGTCTAGAATTCAGGTTGGCAGGCCTGTTTGTTTACAATTCAGACGCTTCCGTTCTAGAGTTATTAATTTGTAACTGAAAGATCTCTTATTACCGTTGGTATTTATTCACTTAATATTTGCGGTGAGGTTACCAGTATGTATTATCTATTGTAAACCTTTGCTTAGGAAATCTGCTTAGTTTACGCAGACCCTGCGTGACGGGCTTTATTTGTAATATTACGTCATGAATAGAAGCTCAGAAGCTCATTTCCCTTGAGCGAAATATGCGTGGCTCTTGAGAAGCTTTTGGTCCTTGCATAGTGATAAAGAACTTAGCTGGGGGGTAGTTAGGCTTTGGAAGAGTGTTGAAGGATTTGGAGGGGTGGAGGGGGTGGGAGGGGGTTAGCTAAGAAATAGGATAGGAATTGGATGGGGGCTTGGGGCTTGTGGGATGGGGGACTAGTGGGCTTGACAGGCTTATCTCTGACGTGGATGATGGAAGGGCCGTTATCAGCTCCTGGCTAGGCCACGCGGCACCCTTATCGCCCGTCTCCACTCCCCCACCCCCACCCCCCAAACCCACCCCTACCAATCAATCAATTCCTCATTTTTATTGGGTTTCTTTGCAATCGCTATTTCCTCAGCAGTGCTTTGTTGAAGTCGCAGAGATCGAGATAAGTTGCTACGCAGTGATGGAAGGCTTACGCGACACTTCGTTCAATGGTGTAGTTTTCATACACGAAAAAATCCGACGTGAGCACCACATGACATCCTTGTAATACAATAACATAAAACAAACAAACTGTTGTATAAATATATATATATATATATATATATATATATATTTGTCTGATGCCGCCGTTGTTTATCTAGCAATTTTAGCATATTTCCCCAAGGGAAATCAGCTATTGAGGGCGTACTCTTGACGTGATTTCGAATTTTTTTTTCAAATGTCCATCGATCCTACCTAGGAGATGACGAAACTCGATATTTAGTCGTTTTATGTAAAACGAAAGATCAAGTTCGTTAACAGCTGAAATCGTAAAAGGGGGGGGAGAATTTTTAAAATTCGAAATATCTCCGTTACTATACATCAGATCGAAAATAAGTATATAATCAATCTTATTGCAAATTAAAGGTACTACTAATATTGCTATATACATTTATTACTTATCTTGAATATTAACCGAGATATTTGCATTTTTCACTTTTCAGCCTTCAGCAAACCCCCACTTCTACTCATGTTACATAAACAATACTCGGTTATGTAATAAACCACATCACTCTAAGCTTAAATACCAAATATCGTTTTCAAGAGTCCTTTATTATACCAGATACATGCCAATATGTTCTGGTGACCCCCCCCCCCCCTTCTTAAGTTTTTGGACGTCTTAAATTTGATTGATTGAGATAAAAACTATTGTGATTCATTATAAATTACAGTACTAGATATAGTAAATAGTTTTCAATCAAATTAATACGTTATATTCAGATATATTTCAATAATTGTTTTTCTTTCCGGCAAGAAGTTGGCAGAACTGTTTGTTTACATTTCAGATGCTTTCCGTCGGGAGGTTTCTTATTATCGTTTGTATTTACTCACTTAATATTCACGGTGGTGTTGTGTTACCGTTATGTAAGCTTATCTATTCTTAAACTTCACGCGGGAAATCTCCTTAGTCTTTTTGTCTTATGGTTACCAAACTCGATATATAATCGTTTTATGTAAAATGAAATATCAAGATCGTTAATTGCTGAAATCGGACCAGCGGGAGGGGGGTTTTAAAGCGAGAGCATTTTGAAACTTCCAAATATCTCCGTTATTATGAGTCGGATCTTAAAAGCGTATAAAAAACAATCTTATGGTAAATTTAATTTTCTATAAATGTTGTTATATGCATTCTTTCACTATCTATTGAATATTAACCGAGATATTTGGATGTTTCAGTATTCAGCCTGTAGTAAACCCCCACTCCTACTCTTGTATTGTCAATAAGCTGTTTTTTTCGAGACACGTTTATAATGGGAAATACACGAAAATTCGTTGTGTGATGACGTCATCAAGTGTTTACGTTCTTTTCCGAAAACGTTTATTTGACCTATCTTATACTGACATGAGGAGTGGGGGGGGGTTAAGGCTAAAAACTAAAAAATGCAAATTGAAGTGGTTAGTATTGAAGATAGAGAATAAATGTATATAACAACGCTTATAGTATATTTAATTTGCAATAAGATGGAGTCAATACAATGTTTCGTTATCTAGTAACGGAGATGTTTTGAATTTTCGAAATCCCCCCTCCTACTGGTCCTATTTCAGCCATTAACGAAGTTGAACTTTAGTTTTGCACGAAACGCTCTTATATCCAGTTTGGTAATTATCAAACAAATATTGCGAACCCTAGAGTGGTGACAGACAAGTATACATATATATATATATATATATATATATATATATATATATATATATATATATAATTGTGAACGGAACTCATTTTCGTGATCTACTATGTAGGGTCGATGAACATTTCAGGAAATGTTTTGTCATCTGTACGATCTCAATAGCTGATTTCCCTTAAGGGAAATCTGGTAAAACGGAATGACTGCAAATTTACGGAATATGTTGCCTGAGATTTTTATTAAGTGATGTATATGACGGGGTGATTGAAGGTTGGTATATTGGAGTGGTTAATCCAATCTTTATATTACAAGGAGGAGCCATTTTTATTTGAACCCGTCAACGACGGGAGTTGAGTTCATGAGATGAGCTCGTGGGAAATCTGCCAAACACCTGCCCGACGGGACTTTTCTAGTGAATGGGAACAGCACATTGATAGGGCCGGTGAATGCCTGAGAAATACAACTGGCCCAACTGAGTTGAGGTAATAACGATAATTGCCTAAAGGCCGAGTAAAAGGAAAAAAGGCCCTGGGGGCCGCCTCCTGCGAAACAATCATCCCAACAGATTATGTCCACTTCAACACCCCAATTCTCGAGTGAATGGGCCGATGGGACAGCCGCATTAGTATGGAATGGTAAGAGCCAGCTCGCATTTCTTCGAAGCGGGATCACCGCCGGCTAACTGCTTCTCCCTTTATAGCGTCGGAATTAAGAAGTTTCTAATAATTCTGGAGCAATATAAATTTATTACGGAACGAAAATGGCAATTTAAAATACTGACCACGTCTGTCGTAACGGCACCTGTAAAAGGACTGGTGGAACGGTCGGTTATAAAATCCACTACGACAAATTACTAGGTTTAAGGACTCGGTTTTAACCTATTGCAAATAATTCTCGTCTCACCCGAATTAACGAGAAGTGTGACTAATATATAAAATTATCTTTACAGGCAAGAGCGCAGAAATCATTTTGTTTATAATGACTAGAAATCCGTAAAACTCATTTGTAATTTCAATTACCATAAAAGCTTTCTTTCATTAATTATTTCATTATTTAATTCATTTATATTCTGGGACAATTTGTCTTTAACTATTTAGGACTGAAATAGGAGAGAGTGGCCAAATTATGAAATCCTTTTCCCTTCCTGACCTGTTTTCCCCTAGATGTCCTGTATTCCCAAATACTCTATGAGAACAACTTAACAAAAATTCTTTTATTATGCAAACAAACTGCGTTTAGTCCGAAGATTTCCGTCACGAAGGGACTGCGTAAACTAAGCTGATTTCCTCTAGTGCTGGTATAACATACTTGTGATCTCATCTCTCCACGTATTCTCTATTTATATGTTAAAACCGATGCCTACAGGGCAGAGGGTGTTACTGAAGGCAGAAAATAAGAAAGTACGAATAACTCGCTTAATACTTGAGTTACCATAAAATGCATTGGATAACAATTGTAGAAAATCAAAAGATTGGTTCAATAACATTTTATGACCCGACTAATAATAACGGAGATGTTTAAAATTTTCTAATCCCCCTCCTCTCTAAACCATCACTATTCCAGGTCCGCTTTCAGCCAATACTAATATGTTCTTTAGTGTTGACTGAGGCGGCTGAATATGGAGTATGGTATAGATAAAATAACCATTTTCGAGTAAAGAACGAAAAATCTTTATTAATGACGTATTTTCATTCATCCCACAATGTAATAGTTCAATGAAAACCATATCTGGGATTTAATGTTGGAATGAAATGGTTCATGATGTAACAGCTGAGTAGGAGTGGGGATTTACTCATGGCCGAAAACTAAAATATAGAAATATTTCAGTTAATATTCAATATAGAGAAAACACGTATACAAAATTTGTAGAACATTACATTTGCAATAAGATTGGTTCTTTACAATATTTCGATCCGAGGCAGAACAACGGGGATTTTTGGAATTTTCGAAATCCCCCTAAGCCTAAACATTTAAATATGGACTTTGGTAACGATCAGAAAAAAATTGCGACAGCAAAAGTGATAACAGACATACACACACATATATATATATATATATATATATATATATATATATATATATATAATTTTGAACGGACCTCATTTTCGTCATAGAATATTGAAAATTTATATTTAGGACTTCTGTACCTCTAGTTCGTCACCTTTAATTTTGATTCGAAGCAAATAATGGGGAAGGGGGTTTAGAAGGGGAAAAAAATAAGAAATTGCAAATAACTCCGTACATATTAGAGTTAAATAAAATTTACAGGACCTATTTTGTGTTTCATAAAAATATCTATGTATCCTATGACATTTCTTGATACGAATCATTGGAACGGAGATCTCATATATGAATTCAAGATAAATAATTTTAAATGAAGTGCGATCAAACATTTTGTTTATTTGATTTCATTTGAGAACAAAGAAATAATGTGGTGCCTACATTAGATTTTTAAATTTTTGTTTTACCATAAATTGGTGAGTGGGGTTTCCTTTGGGTTTTCTAAAAATAGTAACTGAAGACATGAAATATGAGATTATAAGCGATATTTTATGCTCAAAATTCTCTTCATAATACACTATAATAATAAAATAATGGTAGCGAGATTTTGACGAATGTGAAATTTTAGGTGTGAATGAAATATATATTTTTTTAAATGATCAGTTACAAAATCATATATTTAGACAACATATTTCCTCTTAAAAACCGAGGAAATGAAAGTTATTTTTTAGTTTTTCATTGAATGTAATAGTTTTTTTAATAAAAGCACTGGCATATCAATCCATATTTTCTGCAATCCAAACAATGTATTTCATACATTTCTTTTGTCTAAAATAATTTAAACATAGTATCGCTATTGGCTAAGTTTTCTTATTACTAATACCCTATGATATTGGCAAGATTCTGTTAATCATTGATAATGAGATGGTAACTCGCATTAGAGTAACTTTTTCTTGTATCTATTCCATTAGGATTCTCAAGAAAGGAACTATTTAAGAAATAAAACAGAAACAGTTTAAAACCCAAGAAAGAAAGGAATTGCCGAGAGATAGAAAGAAAGAGAGAGAGCGAGACAGAAAAGCATTTAACATAATTGGCTTGCCCTGAATGAATATCAAATTTCAGTTTATTTGCTTCATTTCATATTAATCATAGCTACCGGATACTTCGTAATATATCAGGGATCAATCCACAGCAAAATGTAATTTTCTCACGAGAATACAATTCCCAAAGGAAATAAAAATAATTTAATTAATATTAACGCTCTACAAAAAATAAATCCACCATCTTTGATTAAATATAACACCCATCTTTGACGATTTTAAAGAAAATGCAGTATTTTTTAAGGGGTTGTAATAAAAATTAATCGAAATACAGATCTTCAATTAACGTAAGAATTAAATAACCTCTTTTTCTTCTCATACCGAATATTTCGGTCCGTAACTTACTAACTGTTGTCAACTATCTCTATCAATAATATTTGGGGTTTTCATTATCTATTTGACCCCATGACAGCTAACGCCATTTCTAATTGACATGTTGATAATGATTTGATACAATCCTCTTTGATTGCTAATTGTCATGATCAATGACATCGTACATGCAAAGGCTTTGGTTGTTGATATAGTTTTAGTCCTTTAGATATTTGATATCATATCCATATTGATGTAAGAATATGAAGCATTTAATATAATTATCAGGCTTAATATGAATTTTTAGAATAAAACTATTGAATTCTTTACATACCAAATGAATGAAGTCGAAATAAATTGATAGTAACAATCGTTTGCAGTTTTAATGAAATTAAGTAATGAATAATAATTGCATGTACAATTGGATATCTTCATGCGAAAGTGAGAGCGAAGGTAACTAAATGGAGTAAATTATTTTTATAACAAAGGTTTTGGGTGTATGCTGTTATATATCGTGCCCATTAGGAATCAGGTTAGATTTAGTGACAATCGGAAGCTGCACGGCCACAATAAGTGAATGAGGAAGCAGAAAAAGCATTTTCGAATCCGTATGTTTCATAAGAACAAGGTTTTGGTACAGTTAACAGGAATCTGACATTTGACTGCAAGCGTAAAATAGAAATATATTGAAAATGCAGTATATTTCTATTTGGAATATTTATAAAAATTAAATTACACAAATAATTGTTATTGCGTGTGAATGAGAGGCAATAATTAAGAAAGGCAAGGATGCCCTCTGTCACCTTATCTGTTCAATATGTCCATAGGAGACGCAAGAATGAAAATGAAAGAAAGAACCGAAGGTATATAGAAAACGCTAACTCCAATCATTTCATCATATTTGCAGATGACATTGCACTGATGGCAAAGTCCGACGTAGAAATGAATGGAATGCTGAAAATCCTAAAGGACGACCTAGATCTGCTTAAACTCAAGATAAAAGCACTTAAAACAAGGGTTAGGTAGTAGAGAAGGAGCTAAAGCCAAGGAAATATAAATATTATTATTTATTAACCTCCACTTTTTGTAACTGAGGCTAATTGGGACGGGTTATCTACAGGTTACCACCCTTTTCTAGCCAGAGTGGGATTTTAGGATGTTATTTAATGAATTTCATCACTAAATAATTTCCTTTGAGCAGGCGAGAATCAAACTCGCCACTCTAGGTTTACCATGTGAGATAAAGGTCAATGCTTTAACTCACATGGCTAACCTAAGCACCGAAATATAAATATTAGTATTGGAAACATTATACTTAAAAATGTGCTGGACTTTTGCTATCACTGAAGACAATGATAGTAGAGCTGAAGTTGAAAGGAAAATGTACTACTTTACGGGAATGAAAGTTGGACTCTCCAAAAAAGCAGACATCATAGATTGGAAGCAATGGAAATACGGATTTGGTGCAGAATCACCAGAACAAGTAGGACTAAAAAAAATCCAATGTTCTGAATGAGGAATGTGAAAGCATAATTCTTATCAAGGACATGGAAAAAGGAGGGTGAAAATAAGGCACAACGATTTCATCACAAGTATATTTGAAGGTAAGGTCTCTTTGGGTACAGGTCATGAGCGAGGTTTAGAAAAATCCTTGAAGACATCTAACATCTTATGGATTTTGGTGGGTAGACTAGCATAAAAATAACAGTTTCCGAAATAACACAATGGCTGCAACTTCAAGGCTTAGCCTTTAGATCATATATGAAGTGAATGATATTTGAAAATGGTCATTGACTTCTTGATCAAATAACATACGGTCACGAAAATGCTTTCGTGATTGCCACTGGGACATATCATATATCAGTCAATTATTTAAAAGAAAAAAAATTGCTTCATAAAATAATCGTAGAGGTAGATTAATATCAAGATGAATAAATACGGTTTTAAAAATATTTTTTTGCTCTGCTAATAATTTTGCCCTACAAATGGATAAAGAAGTGAGGAAACCAAGAAAATTTGTCTTAAGTTGACGATATTTATGATACATAATGGATGATATTTATGTAACAGTAAATTTACCGTTTGGAGTCTTGAAGCCTCTATGTATATCTGCTTCACTGCAATTACCTGTAACAGAAATTACTACAGTTAGTAATAAAGGAGAAAAAAAATAAACCAAACCTATTTAACATTGTGTAGCTTATTTCATGCAAATACCGTCTATATTTCACAAAAGTCATAACATTGGTGAGCGGAGAAATGGAGGAGTTCTTAAAGTGAATCGTTTTTTGATTTATGTTTAAAATATTTAAATGGCTCCCGAAAGAATAGACCTAACTAGTTTGAAACGAGCGGAAGGGCTGGGTCGAAGTTTTAATACCAAGTCATAATTAACTCTACTCTCAGAATGATTTAGCATTCGGTCAAGCTGTCAAAGCACATACAGTGTAATGAGTATTAGAAAAATGAATGAGTGGATTGCCCACGATCAGATTAATCCCAACAAATAAGTTTAAATAGTTATTTAAAAAAAACAACAACATTCTGCAGAGCTTATGAATGTCTGTTCAACAAAAAAAAGCTTTTTAGGAAACGTTGCTTCCCATTATTACAGTCCGTCCGTATGTTACACTTTTAGCAGATTTCCTTAAGAGAAATTTCATTTAGGTTGTACTCCTAATTGCGATTTTCGAAAAATGTCTTCAAATAGCCATCAATGCTACCTGATTGTTACCAAAATCAACATATAAGCGTTTCATGTAACACTAAAGATCAAGTTAAGAACTGAAATCAGACCGGGGGGGATTGGAAAATCCAAAATATCTATTTTGTTATTAGTGGGATCAAATAGTTCTATATATCAAACTTTGTTGCAAATTCGATTTTTTGTCAATTTCGTTCTATGAAGATTTTCTAGAGTTTCTTACAATTGACTTGATTTCAGCCTTCAGTTAATACCCACTTATAATCTTCTAATATTTACATTTAGCAATTGAGTCAGTATTTAGTTATTTTCCGGCGTAAATTTCGATTTCTGTTTACATAGGCTTCTTACGACGGGAGAAATTCAGAACAGATAGTTAGACGAGATAACCAGTATGCCATTATTGTACGTGGAAAATCTGCTTACTTTAAGTAGCCCTGCGTGTCTGGCACTTTTTATATTTCTACAATATAAATTAACGAAATTCGATATCAATTACTAACTACCTTGCTATGTGTAATCATTTCGCATAATTTTAACTTCGGCAAAAATTCCTATAGCCCCAAATGGGAGAGTTAAATTAGGTTTTATCGAAGGGCAGATTTCCCTTAAGGTAAATCGAAAATTCAATATACCTACGCTGTTATGAGTCAGACTGAAAAATGGTTATATAAACAATATTAATGAAAATTTGCATTTTTTCTATAATTTTAATGTGTGTGTCTAATATATTTTTTCATCGTTTCCTATCATTTTTATTTAAGTACTTCATGTAAAACTAAAGATCAAGTACGTTAATAGCTGAAATCGAACTAGCGGAGGAGGGTGATTTAGAGGGTATAAATTCAATAATTCGCAATATCTCCATTATCAATTGGATCCAAAAATGTTTTATAGCCAATCCTTTTGCAAACTAAATTTTCTTATTATTCTGGACTTTTTTTCTCTATCTCTAATATTGTCCAGAAACATTTGTATTTTTTTAGTTTTCATCCACTATGAAATAATCACTCCTACTCGTCTTGTCTCAAACTAGAAATATACGAACCGTCTTATTTCAAACTTAAATACGAAGTATTGTTTTTAATCTGACAACGAGCAGAAGGAACAAACTAAAAAATTAAAAATATCTCAGCTGCTAGAATAGAAAATCAGAGTATATATATATATATATATATATATATATATATATATATATATATATATATAAAACAAACAAACAAAATAAGCTGCCCTCTTTCTGAGGGTCAGCCTCCTAATCTGCCAATTTCTGGTAATGTTTTTTTTTTTTTAATTTATTTATTTTTAATTTTGTTTAAATTGTATACGAATGTATGTATATATTACATTTTTTTAGTATTTTTTGTGGTTAGTATTATAGACCTTTAAGAACCTTAGCCATCCCCGAGCGAGACTCGAGGGTTGATGTACAACCTCCATATCCAAGGAGAACCTGCGACTTGTCTCCATTAGACCGACGGTGACCAGTTCACGTTTTCAGCCTGCCTGTGGACGGGATCTAAGGGAGTCATAATCGTTAGTCATCTCGTGGGGCTGTAAGCCCTGTATACCCTCTTCGGACTCCTGCTGACCCAGAAGGACTCCGACACTAGCGCGCTCTAGTAGCGAACTCGTGAACTAATGTCCTCTACTTTGCGGGGATTGAACCAGCACTTATTTTTAACTTCAGCTTACAAACGGTATTAGTGAGTGTACCCAAGCCTAAACCCTCAAGCCCACCGGCACCCCCAACGTTTTACATAGTAGTGTACTACAATTGTCCTATACACTCTTTTTAGGAGATTTCCTTTAAGGGAAATCAGCTATTGAAGTCGTACTCTTGACGTGATTTCGAAACATTTCTTCAAATGTCCATCGATCGTACCCAAGAGATGACGAAAATGAGGTCCGTTCAAAACTATATATATATACATAGACAAATATATATATATATATATATATATATATATATATATATATATATATTTGTCTGTTAACACTCTAGCGGTCGCAATTTTTTAGAGGGGGGAAGTTCGAAAATTCAAAATATCTCTCTTAATATGCGTCAGATCAAAAAATTATATAGATCTAATCTTATTGATTAAATTTACTATAAATATTGTTATATACATGTATTCTCTATCTTGAATATTAACCGAGATATTTGCATTTTTATTGTGTGTTCCACGGATGAGATGAGTAAGGTCGGTTCTATTCGTTTCCAAGGAAAGCTAGTTCGGCCGTTTCCGTAATTGTTCAGCTCTTGTGTGGAGATTTCTCTATTGTATAACTTCAAGTGGGAAATCTGCTTAGTTTACACAGCCCCTGGCGTGACTGACAATTCTTTTCTTCATTTTTACCTCCGCTTCAACTAATACGATTTTTAATTCATACAACTGTATCAATAAACATATCATACTCCGCTTACATTTACCCTTTACCTAGTCCTCTAATTATGAGAGAATATGATATGAAATGACGTCATCGCCGTGACTTTTCAGAAGGTGTGAAATCTTTTTAGTTTTCGCAATACCTATGTACGTGGCGGATTTTTGTAGCAATAGGTTGTTGAAAACCTCTTTTCTGAATTCATCAACGGGCGAAATCCTGGCTATATGTATGTACGAGAGTAGGAATATTTATGCTTTAATTATATAGATTAGCCTGTTCACGCTCTGACACCCTTCAGAATTATCAAGTCTATCTAAAGATTTAATTCTTGAAAAATTCACTCGCGATTTCAGATTTCAAGTTTCTGCATCTCCTCTTTCGCTACTAGCCTAACATTATATTACCATTTTTGTAGAAAAAATCGGAAAATGAGGTCCGTTAAAAACTATATATATATATATATATATATATATATATCTATATATATATATATATATATATATATATATATATATATATATATATATGTCTGTTACCACTCTAGCGGTCGTAATTTTTGTCTTACCGTTACCAATCTTGATATATAATCGTTTTATACAAAAATAAAGATCAAGTTCGTTAACGGCTGAAATCGGACCAGGGAGAGGGGGGTTTAGAGGGGGAGAATTTCAAAAATATCTCCGTTATTATGCGTCGGATCGAAAAATTGTATAGAGCCAATCGTATTGAAGATTTAATGTTCTATAAATGTTGTTATACACATTTTTTCACTATCTTGATTATTAACTGAGATATTTGCATTTTTTAGTTTTCGGTCTTCAGTAAAGCCTCACTCCTTCTCATCTCATATTAGCAATATTCTATTATGTTATGAAGCAGTTTATCTGAAGCTTAAATTCCAAATATTGTTCTCATTGAACTTTTAAGTTTTGAGATAAATGCTAACTCGTGGCGCACGTGGGAAATCTGCTTTGTTAACGCAGCCCCTGCGTGACGGACTTTTTACTTACAAGACAAAACTCATAAAGAGGTTTTCTCCAGGAGGTGACCTGAAAGGCAATGGTTGGGCTCAAACAAGATAATGCCTCCTTATTAGAATATCACTTCAACCTGCTCTATCGCCTTCCATAATGGTGTGGAATTAAGATGAATCAGAGTTAGTTGATCTAACGACTGGAAAATTGAGTGAGGAAACGACGATTAACCCATGAGGCGTCAAAACTGTAACAAACGGCATTCAGCTAAGTCTTTGCTCCAAGGGGTCTTTGTCATTTTACACGCTTTTCCTTTGCTTTTCTAGTGCAAATGGGGGCCGCGTGTGTTGGGAAATCTCTTAGCACAATTTTCATCAATTCTAGAATAATCGGCCTTGGAATTGCAAATGGAAAAAAAAAACCGTTAATGTACTCATTCGTTGTAGATAGCTTCAACTTTTATGAGCTATAGATATAAAATATAGCTGGATATTGTACGTTTAGATTCCCACATGCTGTTTCGCGTTTTATTCATTTTATCCTTAAAAATAAATTAACAGGGAACATTTTGATTTCATCTGCCTGTTTTAAATTTTGTAAATTAATTACATCAATGACTTTCTAAAAAAATCTTAAAATCTTAGTTGAATGAAGTTCATTGTTATCAGCAACCTTGGATGTATTGCATTACCTAAAAAGTTACTTAGTCCTGTATGGTAGCTTTACAACTTTACTACTTCCCAGAAGAAAAATAATAGTAAAAAAATAATTCATCCCATTTGGCACATTACCATCTTAAAAACCTGATGGCACAGACATGACTTACTATCTATGTTAAACAAGCAAAATGTTTTGACTTCAAATTATTTAATATGATTTAATTTGAAAGTGATACACGCGTTCTCCGTTCCAGTACATTAGGTGGAACATAATTAATAGATTATTTCATGGTAAACAAAAATTGTTTCTGTACAAATGTTTTGTATCTCTAATAGGCACGTGGTCCTTTTCCCAAATGGACCATTTTTGTTCTAGGTCGCACGTCATTATTTTTATTGGTTTCAACTCACCTGCAATAGAGCTGTTGCAAGGTAAAAAAATTGAGTTCAAAAACAAAGGTTCAAAATTTTTAATGATTAACTAGTAACCGTCGAATGTGAAAGCACGTATACACTATTTGTCACAAAATATACTGCTCAAAAATGAATAGGGATATTGGCTGTTTTGTGGTATGTATGGGGCCTAGCATATATATATATATTTTTTTTATTATAAATGTCATTAATATTTATTAGAAATTATTGTCTTTTTCCCCCATAAAAGAGAAATTTAATTCAGATCGATTTAATTAAAATTAATAGGATAAGAAAAAATAACCAATATCCCTATTCATTTTTGAGCAGTATATTTTACATGACGATTTGTCTCATGAAAATTGAATGTTGCGTTTGAAACAATAAATGCGCTTAATAAGAGCACAAAAACGAAAGCAAACGGATAAAAATTAAAAAAAAAACAGTTGTTTTTCAATTTTAACTGCTTACAGATATAAAACATTTTTATTGAGATAGTTAAGAGATCAATATTTTATTTCTCAACCATTTATAAAGGATTCACTTTATTGAAAAAATAATTCTAAACACATTTTACTATTATTATTGTATTCTTGACTAATCAGCCAATATCAAAAACCCGACTTAATCTCAAAGGTTGGAATATTCAAATAGACTTAAATTTTTGCTAAGTAGTGCCTTGTCATTAGGACAATAATGCAAAAAATACCTAAAACACGTGCACATTCATGATTAACAGGTTCAAAATGTTACTCTTATTTTGGAATATTGAATGATATTTAAAAGGTCTTTCTTCATAGTACAGGTATCCCATACAATAAATTGATAATGATAACTTTAGTGATAATTGAAAAGTATTGATAAGAATAAATTGCAATGGATTAAAGAGACATAAATAGCTTCACAAGTTATAGTTGTACTCAGTTATATTTGGGACTTTAGTCTAAGAATTAGAGCTTCTGTATTCTTGAATAGCACCTCAAATAAAACAGTTTTTATTAGGAAGGAGGACATTCTTATCCAGTTTATAATGGTTGCAGTTATTCTTGTGTTTTTATTCAGGTGGTAAAAGTAGCTACTTCTGGAGAACAGTGGTAAAATAAAGAAAAGGTCCAAAGAAAGGGAAAGTAAAAAAAAAAAAGAAGTAAGGTTGGTTGAGTTCGATTAGAAAAGGTTGAGTAACAACAAGGAGTCGCTGAGGCAGCCAAACCATCCAACCACCCAAACCCAATTCTCTCCGCACTACCAACAAATCTGGGGGATTTTTTTTTTTTTTATCTTCTAACAACTCTCTAAGGAAATACCTTCCTAGGTTGGGGATGAGGTCGTTAATGCAAAGCCATAAACACTCCTTATCCCAACATTGCACTATTATCAGGTGTTGGGCAAGGCAAAGTCTCAGCACACAGTATGTATCAATTCAAAAATGTTGCCATTTTAGCAGATTTCCATTAAGGGAAATCAGCTATTGAGGTCATACTCATGACGAAATTTTCGAAAAATTTCTTCAAATGTCCTTCGATCCTACCCAGGAGATGACGAAAATGAGACCCGTTCAAAATTATATATATATATATATATATATATATATATAAATAATTGTGTTGATGTTTTCGATCAGGTTATATTTATATATGGCGTTGTTATTCTTTTTGGAGTTTTGGTCAAAAAATCATAGTTTATGCCGATATTTCAGGAATATTTATTTATGCCCTGAAGAAGAGACAATAAAGATTCTCGGAATATCGGCATAAACTAAGATTATTTCACCAACATTGACCAAATCTCCAAAAAGAATAACAACACTATATATATATATTTGTCTGTTAACGCTCTAGCGGTTGCAATTTCTCCTTGATCGTTACCAAACTCCATATTTAAACATTTTTATGTAAAAATAAAGATCAAGTTCGTTAACGGCTGAAATCTAACAAGTGGGAAGGGGGAGGGGGTTAGAGGGGAGGATTTTCGAAAATTCAAAATATTTCCGTTACTGTACGTCGGATGGAAAAGTTGTATAAAACCAATCTAATTGCAAATTAAAAGATCTATAAATGTTGTTATGTACATGTTTTCATTATATTTAATGTTAACCGAGATATATGCGTTTTTTAGTTTTCGGTCTTCATTAAACCCCCACTCCTACTCATGTCATATCAACAATAAGCTGTTGTATTATGAAGCACTTTATTTGAAACCTTAATAACAAATATGGTTCTCATTGAACTTTTACGCCATGAGATAAATGCAAATACGGGACGCAAGTGGGAAATCTGCTAAGTTAACGCAGCCCCTGCGTGACGGATTTTTTCAAAATGTTTCGTTCCAGTGAAAAACATTTTAATTTACGTACTTCAAAAATGTAGATCAGCTTTGGGCCTTAGGTTTCAGGAGGCACGTTAACAATATCTGAAAAATTTAGCCTATCAACCACCCTAATCATCAACCTGAACTAAACAGGCTCAATGTAATACAAATGATATTGGATATTGAGGAATGATATCGGTGGCCTTTTTCGGCCATTATATTGTATTTATTACGGGGTGGTCGCCAAAAATAGAATTACAGCAGAAGTTCAATGTGAGATAGCTTGATTAATTTGAGCTGTGTCTCGTAGTACCTCACACATTGAAAAAATATAAGTATACAACTAATCTATGCATTTCCCTATCAATCTGCGATTTGGTTGATTCGTTGGTCTCAAGCGGCAACAGATTTCGAGACGAAAGGAAGCTTTATGCTCATACCTTCTAAGAAAAGTGATCGGGTGGAATATTCCTTCACTAAATACTAGTTTAATAAACTTTTTATGGAAATATTGGTGAAAAGAAAAACGATTATTGAAACGCCCTTGTACATTTGTCGTGGTATATATATGCAACGATAAGGTCAAATTCTTTGCATGTTTACATATAATCTAAGAAACGGGCATGTTATAATGTTGAAATACGTGGTAAATGGTAGCCTAATTTTTGCAATGTATAAGTTCAGGAGGGGTTAATCTACCTCATAACATCAGTACTCGAGGAAGTGGGCCCATTCATGTGGCACCTATATTCCCTAGGCAGTGTATTAAACTAACAGAAGTTGTGACTGCTTTTAAAAGAATCCGTCAAATTGAAGCTGTATAGAAATCATCAACAAGTCTTAAAGAGGTGGGATTCATCACATACGTTCACGAACTTAAGCCTCAATTACACTTGCCATGACAAGTTTCCAATGTCAAAGGACCGTCAGAAACATGCAACAATTAACAGCCACAGAACGATTTTTTCTATTGTATTGGAGATTTCAGAAATGCATCTGACGTCCCATTCATTTAATCGCCGATGGCTAAGGAAGAAGACTTGAATAGCTCAAAGAACTACGGTTCTGTTAGAGGTTAATCTATTCCAGAGATGGGTCAGAGATCGTCATGTGAAGCAAGCTGCTCTCGTCTCAAATTAGCATGCTATCTGGGAAGACTTGACCGCTAGAGTTTTTCCTCAGCAGAATTCCATAGAAATTATTTCTATTGTCTTGAGGGCATGAGACTTGGTTCCTAAGGGACCCACCCCGAGGAAGGAAACTTAAATAGCCCTAAAAACTGCTGTCCTCTGGGGGAGTTGATCAATTCTAAAGATGGGGCTGCGGTACTTAAGCGGTGGCGAACCCGTATACGGAGCCTTCAGTTGATCAGGATGTCAATTGACAAGCTGGACACGACAAGTCATCATGAGAAAAATGGCTCATTTTTCCCAAATTTGCATTCTGCCTGAAAAATGTGAGCCGTCAGAGTTTTACCTGTTGAAACTACACTGATATATTTGCTATTGCTTTGAGGTATGAGAAGAGGTTCCGACGGATTTTCTTTTAAGCGCCGAAGGCAAAGGGAGGAGACTTGAATGACCCTAAGAACTATGGTCCTCTGGAGGAGTTAATATACTTCCAGGCATGGAACCATAGGTATTTAAGTGGTGAGCGAAACCTTCCCTCGAGCCTTCAGAGGCTAGATCTCACCGGAGGCCTTCAGTTGATCTGGACAAGTTCCCAACAACAAGTCGTCAAGAAAAAGTGTCACAAATTTTCATGCTATCTGGGAAGTGCTAACCTTCAACTGTTTCCCAGAGGGGAACTGCGCAGCGAGATTTTTCCTTTTGTTTTGAGAGTATGAGACGTGGTTCGGACGGAACCTTTCTTTTAAGCGCCGAAGGCAAAGGGAGGAGACTTGAATGGCCCTAAGAACTATGGTCCTCTTGGGGAATTAATCAATTCCAGAGATGGGGCCGAGGTATTTAAGCGGTGGGCGAGACCTTACACGGAGCCTTGACTTGATCTGGATGTTAATTATTTTGTTGTCGGGGAAGAGAGGGGGAGGGCGGGGCTAATGGTGAGAGGCCCCGTCATTGTGCCCCTAGCTTGCCCGGCCACCGTGTCCAATCCTCACCGACAATGCCTTTGTGTGTCGTCGCCTCCTTGGGCCCCCGTCTTCTACCCCGGCTTCTCTTTCATCTCCCCCCTCTTCCTTCTCTACTCCCTACTACTCCTACTTACTCCAGGGCCACTGACTATTAATAAAATATAGCCTATTTGTCATTCATTCTGCATTTCGTCAAAACACCCCTCACATCCAACTATCAACAAACAATCCAGACACCTCGCCAATCACATGAACCCATTTAAGCTTTTTAACTGGGTTGGTAAACTTACCGAGAGGCCCTGGCTATGAACAATATATAGTTTTATATTGAGTACATGAATAATGAAATATAAAAATAAAAAGTCGAGAAAGAACTGCGTTTTCCACTTGTTTGTAAGTGCTATAGAGCTTTTTAAAGAAGTACTCGGAGGTTGTCCATTACTACGTTGGACAAGTCTGGGCTGTCAACAGCCAACTCTTCCTAGACGTTGGATCCAAGTTAATGTCTCAGCACATTTCCCTTAGGGGAAATCACGATTGGAGGCTGTACTCATGAGGAGGTTTTTAAAAACATGATTCAATTGTTTACAAACCCAATATAGCAGATGACGAAAATGAGGTGAGCCCAATATTCAAATATACTTGAGTGTGTGTCTGTTAAAGCCCTAGTGCAACATTTCCTGGGGTATTTAAATCCATCTCTAAATATACATTCTTGGCCAATAATAAACAACCATGGTTGTTAATAGTCGAAATTTGCAATGGGGATTGGATAGAGCAATCAAAATATCTTTCTTCAGATGCCTACATATAGGGTGTAGATTTATTTGACTTACAATTAAGTCAAATTTTCTTCTATTAGCTTTCCTGCGTGGCCAAATGTTAAGAAGTCAAAAGTTATTGAGACCTATGGAGGGAAGAGAGGATTCATACCTGTACAGTTCGGCATCACTGACTCACACGATGCATTCCAATTCTTCCTTATCTTACACCCTCTTCAATTATCACTCTTTCAATCAACATTACCATACTTCCTTCGATTAAGATTAGTTTGGTATAAAATATATAGTGGATCAATATGAATTGACTATTTTTAATAACAATTTGGAAAAGATTGCATTAATAGGCAACTTTATAATAGACTATGTATAATTTTGGATGAACCTCATTTAGATTATTTCCTATAAGGGTATTCAGCTATTAAGTGTCACATCAAAAAATGTTACAGAACCAATGTTTTTAAAGACTTCAATTTCCTACAATTGTGTCTTTATACATTTTTCTCTAACTCCAAACATTAACTGAGACATTTATATGTACTGCTACTAATGCAATTTTCATTTAGACCGCCTGATCCAAGAAACATTTAATGTCCAGCTTGAATTTTCAGAAAACTCTCACTTCTAAACATCGGATGTTCGTTTTGAGTAAATGAGTCATTAAAAATATCATGCCCAGCTTATATTTCGATTCCTGTTACCTACGGACTTTTTTAATGTAAAGCCTTTAGTAAAATCTCAGTTCTGCTCATGCTGTTTTTACTTAAAGCAACTTTACCTAAAAACGTCTTATGTCATACTTAAAAGTCACGTCCTGCTACATAGTCTTTCTATTAAGGGGATGAAAATACCAGTTGACGTCAAGTACGTCAAAAAGTGGGAAATCTGCTTAGTTTGCGCAGATGGACTTTTTTAATATCCCATCTGATAAGGACTAAACGGAATTCAATATATATCTGGTAATGATATACAATAGAACAATGAAGAAAAAAAAAACTGAGCTCCTGTAAAATTAAATAAAAGAAAGTTCTGATTCACTACATTTAACGTGATTTACGACATCTTCGCTCCAGTGCATCGGATCAACAAATGTCAGAGAATATAATTTATAGATATTTTTATGATTAATAAAAACGTTTCTACACAAATGTTTTGTATATCTAACAGGTACGGAGGAATTTGCCACTTTTTATTTCAATTCATTTCTTCTACTCAAAAACGTAGGTTGCACTAGATGCTACAGCTCTTAATTTTAAATTTCTGTATTCTAATGCAATTCGTTTTTGAGTTATACAAGATACGTAAAGAGGTTGGCCCAAAAGTAGTCGAAATGTATTCAGGGAAGTCCAAAGCGGATATTTGTGTTGAAATCTGAAGATTTTTACGATTACAATACTTCCTTTACTTAGTACAAGTACGTACAAAAGGGAGAAACTTATTTATGAGCTTATGGAATAATTTCTTTTAATTACTCAGAGCAATCTGAGATCCCATCAAATTTAAGGGCTCCTCTATATAGTGAAAGATATTGTTCTTCTAGCGAACGTAATGTAAATATTATAAAGTGAAATGATTTCTCATTTAGATAAGATGTTAAATATTCATAGGAGTTTTTACACGTCAAGAGAGAACTTCTCCATTTATGTTTATAACATTTATTAAAAATAACTCAGACATAGACCATTAGTACGTTGAAACCCCTTATTTTAATTATTCATACGACGTGAGTTATTATTAGTCCGGCAGGTGGTTAGTATTGTATATGAATGAAGCTGTCTACTACATATCAGATGTTCACAAGACATATTGATTACTGCAGAACGGAATGCTCTAAAAAAAGGACATTCACTTTTTTTTTTTTACGTTTTCTCCTTTACTCTTACTTTTAACGAGGAAATCTATTTACAACGGAAGTCGAAATGATCATCAAATGGGAAATGTTTCCAAGATTTTTAGAATATATTGTCTGTCGAAAATATGGTGTATGTACGTTCGCACGCGTCCTTCTTCGATTTAGTGAAAATAACCGAAGAGGCGGAGAGAGGGTACGAAATTATTTAGTTTTCTAATGCATATTACATTTTTCTGAGCTAAATAAGGCACGATTTATTAAAACAAAATTAAGAAAGAGACGTCCTTTTCGAATATTATCTTCCAATCGCTTGTAAATTATTGAGTTTCTTTAAATCAGAATTCTAGGAAGGCAAATTCTAGGTGACAATGTTCTGGGCCATCTGCCCTTTCTCTTTGCCGAGTTCAGACTGTTGGTCCCATAATGTAGTTTCAATTGATTTCCCTTAATATAAATCACATACTCAAGATGAAATCATGAAGAAATTTCCCAAAACATTCTTTAAATGTTTATTGATCCAACCCACCCGAAGAAGAAATTGAGGTTAGTCAAATTTTAAATATATGTGCAGCCATTTAGTGTGATGTTGGACGTATAAATGGGGTTTCCTTACCTGTTATAATGAAGGAACGTGCCAGAAAAGTATATCCTTTGCGAAGCTTAGTAAACACTACTCATTCTCAAAGAACTATCTGTGATTATTGTCTCATCTGCTAGTAGGTTTATTTCATTTATTGGCATCTGTTCGTTGACTAGTATGTTCTCAGCCGCTTAGCACGTGAGTTAAAACGATTTTTATGAAATTATTCCTACATTATAGTTTTTAGTAGTTGTATAGGCTACATAGCCCACTTCAGTACTCTGTCCAATGTCGTCATGTCCTTATGCCATGACCATTTTTAAAGTTAATGTGTCATATATACCATATTTCTTTGCTCTAGAGAGTATTTTGAAATGGTAGATGGAATCAAATTGCAAACTGTTATTTAATAAATATTGTTGGGAACATGGTAGACTACAATTTCTTTGCACGAAGTGAAGAAAGTATTATAATCTTGCAAAATTTCGGATTTCAATGTAGTTATCCGCTTTGAACCGGTTATGACTATTTTTGGCGTGCAACTAAGTACGCAGTATAACCCAAAATCGACTAGCCGTAGATTATTGAAATTTCATACTTAGAACTGCTGTAGCATCTAATTGTGCGCTCCACTCATGTGGTTGAAATCGACTATAAAAATGGGTGGGGAAAGAAAAAAACAAAAAAAAATGTAAGTTTATCTGTGCCTATTAAAGATGCAGAAGAATATTATATATATATATATATATATATATATATATATATATATATATATATGCGAATATTTTTTATGATTATCGAAATGCAAATTTTCCAAATTTCGTACTCATTGCTTAAGTTGTTTAGAATATGTTTCTTTAATTGGATATTATAGAGAAAATATCCATCAGAACTCATGAGCCCAACCCACCCGAAGTTCATAAAATTAAGTTGTGGCCATAAAAATGATATGCTACTTTATTCGTGAGTTTTACTGAAAAGACCACGGTGTCGTTTAGTAAATCGTGTTCCATTGTATATGGACACTATTCCTTATTTTATTTTTTGGAAAAGAGCTTTTCATACTCACGTTTTGTGTCTCTCATAATGAGCAAAAGTTCAATAAATTAATTTGCCGATTATTGAAAACATAGCATAAAATAGGCCAGAAATATGCACAAGAAAATACCAATTTAGTAAGGTCATTGTAGAGCAATGAAACTATTGTAATATTTGAGAAAACGTATTAGAGGGCGTTAAATATTTACGAAGAAGCATCTAGAATCAGTGGTCCACTGAAATATCAGACATTCTAGTGTCGTCCATGTTCAGTTTCATTCCTCAACTATTTTGGTAACACTCACCGATAGTTACGATGTTTCTTTTACAGCCTCAGGACGCTGAGGAACGATCGGCCAAAAGCTGACTTCTGAAACTGTGAGCAATAAAACGAGTTTTATAACCTAGTGGTAAGTGACCTTTCTTGGATTATGTCTTTGAGGTTACTCCAACAAGCGTAACGTCAACAACCCGTACAGCAATAATTCATTCGGCCGCCGATTGTGCAACTCTCAGGAAGGTTTTGAAAATCCCTATTTTGGATTTTTTTTTAAAAAAATTAAGAAAGACTGGCGCTGCGTAAAGTACACACATTTCCCCCTTGTTGTAAGGCGATGCTGATTACTTCATACTAAAATCTGTATTTATACCTTAATAAGCACCCTTTGTAAACATGACTTGATATTTAAGTTGAGGATATTTGAAGAAAATTTTAAAAATCTCCTTATTCCCCTGAAGGAAAACTTACAAAAAAAAATTCAACAAAGCTGAAACAAGATTTCTAGATAACTAAGGTTTTTCGCGTCTTTGTATTTGTCACTAATTACTAACCTACTAAGGTCTGCGAATTTGATCTTTTGCCAAAGTAGGTGTTTAATGAATCAATTTCATTTTTTTAGTAGTGTACTTGGTTTTAACCCTTCAGTAAACTCCCATTTCTGTTCATTCGATTTTCACATAAAGCTATTACTATCACATTTCCTCAAGTTCAGGTCTGATTTATAAAGGTTTCTTCTTGTGGGAGATATGGAGAACATAATGTGATGTGACGTTTTCTGTGTGTCATTGCAAACTGAGCAAATCTGCTTAGTTTATGCAACCTCTATTAGCCGTAATTTTAAGTGTCAAACAAAATTTATTTGGAAGTTCTGTGTTCGCGAAAAATTTCGGTTTTGAGCCTTCCTGAACCTATTTTGACTTGTACGGACTGTACGTATCTCCTATAACGACTAGCATATTGCTTTGATCAAAATCGAAGTTGAAGGAGGGAGGGTTACATAAGAGTGGAATTAAGAAATTTTGAAATTTTTCTATACTTGTTAGAAATATAGCAGATTTTTATACGATCTTTTGGTACTTATCAATTATCGGGAGGCCACCCATTTAAACACGATTATTAAATCACAATTAAAAGAAAATCACTTTATTGTTTAGAATAACACTTCTAAAATTTATAAATGACAAAATGGTTAACGAGAGACAACTCACTATTTACAGTTAAAATATTTACTGGTTCAAAATCTCGTATCGCTATTCGCTGTTATTGCTATTGCTTTAGGCTGTTCATATTTGACTGGGTTGCCCTAGTCTTTCTGTTTCTTATGTTATCAGAAAATGAATAACCATTTGGATAGCTGCCTTGCCTGAGGTCATGTGGCAGACGACGACTGGAGACGACTGCTTTATGCAAATACTCCCCGACATCGTCCAGTTTTGGGCTAACTCTAATTTATAATTACATTTTGTCATTCAAATAAATTCTAGAAGTGTTATTTTAAATAATTAAGTGCTTTTCTTTTAATTATGATTTAATAATCGTCTTTAAATTGGTGACCTCACGATAATCGATAAGTACCGATCTTTTTGTATTAGAATGGATATATCGTACATCACGTTATACTAAGTGCAGGAAAACATTTTTTTTTTATATTTTATTTAATAGGAGTACAAGGAAGTCATGTGGTGCTAACATCAGATTTTTTCTTTTATCCCAGGCTTAGAGCCGTCAGCCCAAAAAAATCTTTGACAGCTCATAGTTTTAATGAGTAAGAGTGAAATTGCTAATCCAAGAAGGAGTAAGTAAAGGACGTGTCGGTGATTAGAGGGAGGCAGCTGCTTGTTTTCATGTTGACCGGAGGCAGACAATTGTGGCTTGTGATAAATCAAGTAACACAGGTAGCTGCCACCCCAAGCTCGAACCCACACTTAAGCAAGCACTAATAGCTCCCCTCGGGCGACCATCTCTCCTCTAACACAAAAAGCGGACGCGATCCCTCAAATACCCAAAACCTGTAATTTCCCCCGTCCACCGTCTTTCCTCCTCAGCGCTCCCAAATCCAAAGCGTTGCTCTTCCAAAAAAAAGAAAGAAATGTTTGTAATTATGATAATCCATAATCATTAGGTATTGATTGATGATTCATTATTTTTCACTGTGAGGAGGTTTTGCTTGGCGGAAGAGCCCTAGGCAAGTGTCGACTCTACCTGCTCCTGTTTACTTAAGCTCTGCCGTTTCACCAGCCTACCCTATCATTCCAAACCATTCATTCAGTCCACCAACTCTCTCCCTGAGGCTCCTTGCCACCTCAACTATTTTTCCCCTGCCCCAGTAGGTATATTCGTATGAAGTATTTTAAACAAACATTCCGTAAGGGAAATCTGCTACTGCGGTTCGCAACTTTCCAAAGATCCTATACCGAAAGTATTTAGTAGATTACATAAATTAGATCCGTTAAAATTTATTACCCGGTGGCGAACGTCAGCTACTCATCCTGTGTCGTGTATTCTAATTTAAAACTTTAACCTCTAAGCCAATCCTAATAAACTGACCCATTTTGTTATTTCTCCCAAAAAGCTTGACGCTAAAGGAACTAAATGATCAGGGCCAATAAAAAGGCCTTGTCCTCGACTAATGGGAGTCGCCAGGCGGCTTTGGTTCAGGCTATACTTCTCTGGTCAGCAGGCACTGACGATGAAGCACTGACTCTGAAAGTGCACTTTGCATAAATTGAAACACTTGTTGAGTACAAGACCTTTTTTCTTGATCCTGATCATTTTGTTATTCTTTCAAGGCAAGTATGCAATTATACTATCACTATGTTTAACTGTGTATGTTTCTACTAAGCCAATTCAGGGGAACCTCACCTTCATACAGCCAGGTCAGAAATGAAGCCAGCAGCTAATAAAGGGCCGAAACTCAATACAATATAATCTCCTTAATACAACAGTTTATTCCATAGCTTGGGAAGAATCGAAAATATTTTTGTCATTTAACAAACCTTTCGCACATAAAAAAGGTACTTCAAGTATTTTTTTCTTCAAAATGAGGTACACGTAATTTTTTTGATACCGACACCTTTAGGAAGCAAAATAATTTTATTCCGAATTTGAAATAAATAATATGTAACACCAAAATAAATGCCAAAGTTGGCCTAAAGTTCCTAGAAAAAAAAACTTCCTCATTTTTAAGATTAGAGGGTCATCAAGCACCACAAGATATAATTGGGAGGCAATTGCGCATTTGACGTTTAATTTGGAAACTAATGGCAGATAACTGGGCTAGAGGTCAAGTGTCGCAACCTTTTCTTAGGGTTTTTTCAACAGGGCATCAGTTGGCCCAGAAAAGAGGTTTTGACAGACTTATTTGAGACACCTTGCATACATACTTGTCTGTTAATTGTGTAATTAAATAATAATTTGATGGTGAAACTATTATATTTTTCAACCTAATTAAAAGAACATCCCCCCCCCCTTCTAAACGTGATATTCTCACATTAATTTATAATACGACTATATATCTCATGACCAGCATAAATGCCGAGTGTTAGGCAGTGCTCTTATTATTGAAGAAATTGAGAATATATTCTGAGAAGATATCATTAGCCTGTCAAGTCAGCACGTGCGCCACAGACTTTCACTTTCAAATACATGTATGTTTATATATTTGATTAAAGAACTCAGAGGTTCAAATAATGCACAATTTACAACTCTGATACATGAAAACTAGAAGTGGGCTGGATTAAGACGCAGAAGTCTAATGTAATATATAGTAAATAATATTTACCGATAAATGTTATTTTATATTCTATATATATATATATATATATATATATATATATATATATATATATATATATATATGCTCGTGAGCGAGATTTAATCAGTATGAAAAATAACTGTCATCATAAGGAACACAAAAAAGTGTTCATTTAAATTTTAGAGAGACTTCTTGGAAAGTTGCCAAAATTGAGGGCTTCAACCATTGAGGAGAATATATTAGATTAAAACTATTTTTAACTCAGTGTAAAACTGAGTTTGTTTAAATTAAAAAAAAAATCTTTATTCTTCAGATTTTTGATGGGGAGTGCCATGTATAACAAAACGTCCGTCACGCAGGGGCTTCGTTAACTAAGCAGATTTCCCACGGGCGCAACGTATTTGCATTTATCTCAAAACTTAGAAGTTCAATGAGAACAATATTTGGTATTTGATAAAGTGCTTCATAACATAATAGAATATTGTTAATATGAGATGAGTAGGAGTGGGGCTTTACTGAAGACCGAAAACTAAAAAGAATGCAAATATCTCAGTTAATAATCGAGATACTGAAAAAATGTACATAACAACATTTATAGAACATCATATTTACAATAACATTGGTTCTATACGAATTTTCAATCCGACGCATAATAACGGAGATATTAAGAATTTTCGAAATCCTCTAAACCCCCCTGCCCCTGGTTCGATTTCAGCCGTTAACGAACCCCGGTAACGATAAGACATAAATTGCGACCGCAAGAGCGGTATCAGACATATATATATATATATATATATATATATATATATATATATATATAAATATGAACGGACCTCATTTTCGTCATCTCCTGGGTAGGATTGATGGACGAAAATCAAGTCATGAGTACGACCTCAATAGCTGATTTCCCTTAAGGGTAATCTGCTAAAACTTTATGCTTTTCACCTCTCCCGGGCCATTCCATTTCTATAAATTATAAATAACACTCAATTTATTAAATCCCAAAGATTAATTATTTAGTGAAACCGTGAAAGTAATTGAATTTAATAAAATGTATTTTGTTGCTAGCGAAAAACACTTATTAATATATAGACCTGTGCAGGCAATTTATACTACAAAAAAATTACCTTTGGGATTTTATAATTTGGCTGTTATAATTTATAGAAAAAGGCTGGCCCCTGAGAAGTGGGGCGAAAGCCACGCAACACGTAGGGAAATTTGATAGTAAAGTAAGAAAGAAAAAATTGTTTTTATTAGTGACTTTTGCCATAAAAATCTGAAGAATACTTAATATTGGGTCTAAAAAACTTTAAGATGCACATTCTTTATGTTTAGTGACAACAATTTCATACGTAACCCGTTGACATATAACTGAGCTAATACTTCCGTAAGTCACTGCTTCGATCTTAAAATTTTAAAATCTTTTGAGTTCACCACAAGACATCCTTGCATTCCTATGTTTCGCTGTACTTCATAAAATTGTTCTATTTGAAAGTGATAAACGTTATTTCCGTTCCAATGCATTGGATCATATAATCAAATTTTCACCGCACAAAGAAAATCCCTATGCAAGTGTTGTTGTGATGTTTGTATCTCTAATACGCCAGGGGAAATTTGCATTTTTTAATTTTTACCCACCTCTAAACACTCCCTACGGCAATGTCGATTTCGAACCGAAATTTTCAAAACGGAAGTTTTCAAAACGGAGGTGCGCAACAAATCGGTACAAAGATCCCAAGTAAAGATTTAAAAATTCTTCGAGATACGTACAAACGTCACGAAAGTAGCCAAAATGGGCTCAGGAAGAGTCGAAACGGACAATTCCATTGAAATCTCAAAACCGAAAATTTCCGCGAATACTTCCTTTACCCCGTGCAAGGAGTTAAAAATGGTTCGTAGCCAAGGTCTGCATTAAGTAGTTCTCACGGAGTATTTTAAAAAAGATCTGTGGAAAAACTGACCAAGAGTTAGTCCTTCTTTGGCAAAGCATTTCCTAATTTCATTACTCTTTTCTATTTTAGTTCAAAACTACTTTCCTAGAATATAAATGGATTAAACAACAAAACAATTAAAGGAAGAAAACTTTTATGTTAATTGGAATTAATAAGGAGGCTTACGGATTTCTAATTATTATAAACAAAATGATTTCTGCGTTCTGGTCAAAATGGGATCTGTGAGGGTCAAATTTTTGGGATAAGAACGCTCCCTTTATTTGGTATAAGTGACTGAAAATCCTAAGACGAGAGAGGCCTAGTTAACTTCACGTTTGTTGTTTAACTAACGAACCCTATCATTCGAAACCACCTATTAACTGCTTGGATAGCCACTGGGGGAGGCAGCCCCGTACCTAGATCAATCCTTCCATTAGCTAATACATTCAACGAAACGTTTTTTATCCCATCTCCACAACCCTGTCATTCCGAACCTTATGAACTCTTATTAGACACTAATGGAGATTCATTATTCCTTCTTAATCACTACAAATGTGCCAACAAGTCTAAATACTACTTGTTTGTTCCCTGACTGACCATACACCATCAACCCTATAATTCGAGGCAGTTTGTAAGCGGGTATTCTGTTTCCTAAAGTACCTCCTCAATTCATGAAATAATGATGCTGTTGTTTTAATCAGTTTTTTATTTTTTGGGGTTCACATAAATCGATATATTAAGACAGAATTAGCACGACATGCAATAAAAGAATTACACAAATTTAATTTTGATAGAACTAAAATATTATTATAATAGAGAAAACTAAACTAAGTCAAGAAAAATAGCAGGTACCATTTACATATCTAAAAATATTAATAAAACTATTAATTATAAATCAGATACCAAAAAATAAACACAGTTTATGCAAGTGTAATTAATAAATTAAAAATATGATGTGGTCATCCTCATTGTACATTTCAAAATTTAATTAAATTATGGAATATACAATATGTTATATATTAGAAAGAAAGTTTATTGGGGCAATGGTGATTTGATGTTGACAGAAGAGAGACCTTTACACTTGTATATACACTCCCATCTACATGCACTATCAAATGAGTCAAATAGTTTGGCTTTTATAAGTAATTTTAGTGAGGTTGACAAAGAGCTTATCATGCACCTCATAAAGAAGAATAGTATTTTGGGACTATAATATAATGTAAAACGATATAAACCAATGCTTGCGAGTAGGTGTTAAGATATGTCACAATTTTCATAGTTAGTATAATTTTATGTTGACAATGAAAAATAGAATTATTTGATGGCTACAAAGGCCGAAACGTTATAATGGACTAAATAAAAATTAAATTGGAGTGGTGAGCTGTGTACTTGGTTATTTCTCATATGGATGATGCTGTTGCTTCCATTGAGTTTTAGCAGATTTCCCTTAAGGGAAATCAGCTATTGAGGTCGTACTCATGACGCGAGTTTCGAAAAATTTCTTCAAATGTCCATCGATCCTACCCAGGAGATGACGAAAATGAGGTCCGTTCAAAATTATATATATATATGTCTGTTAACGCTCTAGCGGTCGCAATTTTCGTTTGATCGTTACCAAACTCGATATTTAAACGTTTTATGCAAAAATAAAGATCAAGTTTGTTAATGGCTGAAATCGGATCAGTGGGAGGGGGGGGGGGTTTAGAGGGGAGGATTTTCGAAAATTCAAAATATCTCTGTTGCTATACGTCGGATTGAAAAATTGTACAGAAACAATCTTATTGGACATTACATTTACTATAAATATTGTCCTATACATATTTTCCGTATATTGAGTATTGACCGTGAAATTTGGATATTATCGTTTTAGTAAACGCCCACTCCTACTAGTGTCATATTAATAATAAGCTGCTATATCATGAACCACCTTATTAAAAGGTTAAATATGGAATATTTGTGTTGAGTGCACAACAGTATGAGGAGGGGAGTGTGTTTTTCTAGGCTTAAAACTGCTTAAATGTAAAACTGGACACGCTAATTGCTAATAAAAAAATTTCCAGCTGAGGGCTGTCAGAATGTAGAAAATGAAGAAGGAAATTGGCTCTGTGTTGAAGTATTGCAACGGCAAGGGGTACTTCATTTTCTTATGTTTTGTACTAAACTTTCTTATTGGACTATTGGCTCAAAGAGGTAAGTTCCCACACTGAGCGTCTTCCAGTGGCAAGTTGGACTGTCAACCGAGTGATTTACAGTCGCCGGTTCATTACCGCATTACGTGTCAATGAAAGTACCTTTCTAATACATCTAACAATTGGTTGCCTACCACAATCATTCTTCTTTTGATGTTTACTGCCTAACAAAGCTTTTATGAGCGGAAAACACAAGTAGAGTTTGGCGGAAGTTGTTCACGGAGGAATTAATCCAACTACCGTCGAACTGTTTGAATGACATACAGTTAGTGTTATCTCATACTCCACCCTCAATATTTCCCTTAGTAAGGACACCAGGTAAATATGACTTTAACTTTAAGCTCGATATAGGATTTTTGGTGGTAGTAAACCATTAAATGAAAATCAAAAGTGTGAACTGGTTCAGTGAACTCTTAAAAATCCGTCACACAGGGGCTGCATAAACTAAGCAGATTTCCAGCGTGAAGTATAACAATAGATAAATCAACATACCGGTAACACAACACCACAGTGAATATTAAGTGAATAAATACAAACGATAATAAGAAAACTCCCGACGGAAAGCATCTGAAATGTAAACAGATCTGCCAACTTCTTATAGAACGGAAAGAAAAACAATTACTGTAATATATCTGAATAGAACGTATTAATTTGATTGAAAACAATTTACTATACGTTTTACTGAAATGTATAATGAATCAGAATAATTATTATCTCAATGAATCAAATTTAAGTAGTCCAAAAACTTAGGAAGGTAGGGGATCACCAGAACATATTTGTATGTATCTCGTATTATAAATGTCTCTTGAAAACAATATTTGGTATTTAAGCTTTGAATGATGTGATTTATAATATATCCGAGTATTGTTTATGTAACATGAGTAGAAGTGGGGTTTGCAGAAAGCTAAAAACTGAAACATGCAAATATCAAGATAGGGAATAAATGTGTATAACAATATTTATAGGAAATGTAATTGTCTATAAGATTGTTTCTATACATTTTTTCGATCCGACGTATAGTAACAGATATCGATTTCTCAAAATTCTCCCCCTCTAACCCCCCTCCCCCGGGTCCGGTTTCCACCGTTCACGCACTTGCTCTTTCGTTTTACATTAAACGACTAAATATGGAGTTTGGTTACAATTAAACAATAATTGCCACCGCTAGAGCGGTAACAAATATATATATATATATATATATATATATATATATATATATATTATATATATATAAAGTTTTGAACGGACCTCATTTTCGTCATCTCCTAGGTAGGAACGATGGACATTTGAAGAAAAATTTCGAAAATCGCGTAATGAGTACGACCTCAATAGCTGATTTTCCTTAAGGGAAATCCGCTAAAATGCATTAATGGTAGCAGTGGTCACCAAAAATGACTTCTTTTTACCACTATTAAATTAAGTAAACAAAATTTTAGGTTGCACTTCTTTTAAAATAATTTTCTTAGAGTGTCATAAAACCTCTACCCCTCTAATTTGATCGTTTTGATCAAAACGGGAGGTGCATAACTAGACGTTAAAACAATATCAAATATGTCATTTCAACATTCCAAGGCTAGCTGTTTTTGAGTTATATGTACACACGGAAGTACGGCAAGCCGAAATTCGTCAAAATGGGATCCGAAAGGGTTAAAGCGGATGATTCCGTTGAAGCCTGAAAGCCGAAAATTTCCTCGATTACAATTCTTCTTTCAATTCGTACAGGGAAGTAGAAATAGTATAAAAAGTCTATTGTCACATTTCCATGTCTGTCATTGTTCACTAAATAGATAAGGTAAAGAACACCACAAAATTGCATGTTATTAAAAAAAGACCAAATAATAAGTGCTAAGAGCAAAAATCTTTTACTTCAAATATGTGGTAAGACATAAATAAATTAAAAATTTCGGTGTTGAGTATTTGTTCATAAAATGATTTAACGAAATACATTTTTACATGAATGATTAGAGCCACAATTATGCCTACAACGAGATTGATTATTTAACATTTCCATCATACCTATGATGATGAAGATACTTAAATTTTATTCTTCTCCAATGTCCAGCTATTCATAATCAATTTTCAATCATTTACGAACTGGATCTTAAGACGTTTTGCGAACCTTTTAAACGTGAATTTTGATAGCGAATCAAAATTTAACAGCCTCAAAAGACACACACACCCGAAAACACGTTGTTTAATTTGAAAGGATCAAATTTTTGTAACCTATTAGGAATGATTGATGACCATTTCATGAAGTTTGCCAAAATACGTGTCATGCTCACAACTGATATAACAGATTTAGCTTTAAGGGTGCTTTAATAATGCTAATTGCTGTTGCTAGGTGATCAGTTAGTCAAAAAGAATTCTAACCGAGAGCAACAATCTAATTGTAATCGAACTAACGCACGATTTTTAAAACGCGCATATATAAAACACCTCTTGTGGCACAAGTTATACAAAATCATTTGAAGAGAAAATCGTTCGCTAATAAGTTAACGATAATAATGACAAATACAGAAAAGAAAACAGTAAGAAATATTGAAGTATAAATATCCTAATATGAATCACTAATTTTAAGTAAATATATATTCCCTTTGCATTTTGACCTACTCAAGTCTTCAAAACAAACAATAAATCCAAATAACAACACCTCCACAAAATAAAAAAATAAAAAAACTAGAAGAAATATAAAATGAAGCGAAGAAGACGTGACAATTCTCCAGAGCGAAATTTGTTATCAAACGGAAAATACAATTAAGTAAGTATTTAAATTATAGAAATTATATAAAGCTACTTAATCATTGTTGTGCGGGTATTAATTCAGGAATAATTCATGTTTGATTATATAGTAATATTCTTTCAAACTATGACATCAAATGGACAATGAACTATAAGTTCAATAAAAATGAAGATCACGGCATTCCCTTTTAAATAAAAAGTAAACAGCTTTTAGACGGAATTAATTGGCATCAGTTGTTGCTAATATAAAGAAGAGGAAATTATCAAAGGGACAGATAAATTTATCTTCTGCAGAAAGAACACCGATTTATGAGTCTATAAATAAAACAAAGCTAAATATTCTCCAGCTGTGTAATAACTGGGCTTGGAGATTGCTCCTCACTTCTTTTATCCTGTTCCTTTCTTATCCAATCTTATAGGAGCAACTGGGCTAAAAAAAGGTTTTTCTATTTTGGATCGTGAGTGTAATAAGCACTACGGTGAGACTTGAAATCGTCACACTTTAGGAATGGTTAAGAAATGAGACTATCAAAAGTTACAGAAACACCGAACACTAATCTATCGACGTGTCAATCACATCGAAAGCGGGCTATCGATTTTTATGTAATCGCCATTAAATTATGAAAGAAAGAGGAAGAATTCTAGGTACGTTTCTTATAGATAAATGGACAAGTGGTCCATAATATTGTTTTGACCCTACTCCAATGAAGTATGTACTCCGTATAAATACAGATATATGTATATAAATATTTGACATCATAAGCATTAATTTAACGATCCCAGAGAGTTTTTCCTCAGTGAGTAGTCGACTACCCGTTACCCAAGGAGGGCCTTGAATGAGTTGTAACCAGTAGACTGGCGGCTCACATTACAGCAGAGGAGAAACAATGGATAGATCACCAGTCGAAGGGATCTACGACAGACGAAGTCGTCCCTCACAAGAATTAAATCACTAAACTCCCAATTCACCACTAGCGAATTGGCAATAGCGCCGCTTGATACCGACCTGGTGAACTAAATTTCCCTCTTGGATGAAACGTGCACATACTTTTACACTTGGGGTAGTAGTAGATGTACTCACGCCTTAACCCAAACGAAACACACCCGTAAATAAATAAATAAATATATATATATATATATATATATATATATATATATATATATATATATATAAATATATTCAATAGATTTATTAACTGACGCCAATTATTTGTCACAGTTTGTTGAGCCATTATTGTTCAGGAAAAATAATTGATTCTATTCAGTCATTTATAAATATTTTATAATCATACTCAAACATGGCAAAATGTTTTTAGCGAATTTATGTACACGAAAATGACTCTACTTTATAATATATGTGATGTTATGTTGAAAAACTATTATGGTTAAATAACCCCTTAAGAAGTAGTGTGGCCACTCGAATTGTGGCGGGGATTAAATAAATGTTTATAAAGAAAGTGAATTGATGAAATTATTTTTCCTGGCCAATAGTGACTTAAGAATCTCTGATACACACACACACACACACACACACACACGCATATATATACAGTAAATTCATGTACGGACAATTTATTATTTAAGCATGTTTTTTTCAGATATCACTATTTCTTCAGATAGTCATTTATTTTATCCCCCACGTGTTTCGAATGGCACCGCTCTTTTTCAAGGGGTTATTTTTATATAAATTTAGGTTGATTAGTAACTGGGTGTCAAGTGTTTTGATTTTCGTTAGTCCTGAGGATATCGATTCACCTAAACATGGATAATATCTAGGACTATCGATAGATATAAATTATCGGTACGTCGAAAGCACTATCTGTTATTCCTACAGGATCAGGTCTATCCCTTGCCTCAACATTCGAGCAATTGTTCAGTTCGGTCCTACCTCACGCTCACATCTTTGCGGCACAGCTCGCCCACTCGTCAAAACACGGGCGAGCACTTAATTGAAACTAGTTCTGTTGATTGTGTCGAGCCGTTTTAATTAAGGAGGTAAGCCCTGCGTTGGTGTTGGTTCTAAATATCGACCTGTCCCAATCAATAGACAAGTGGGATGTTCACGCGATCCACTATCGCGATCTGGCTGCCGACCAAACAATCCCTCATAAACTCACCCCAGGGCTGACACAGCAGTCAGCCGCTCCCACATTCCCACACAATACTACCAAACTACTGTTCTCATTCTCATAAATCTAACCGAAGAATGGCTCTTGAATTAGCCACAGTTTCACCAAAAAATTTATACCATCTTTGTAATTTATCAGTTTAATTTCTCAAATTTCTACACCAGCTTCATATTTTTAGATGGTTTACCCAATAAGCTGCACTCAAGAACTGGGGTTCGTGAATGACGGACGATTTTTACATCTTCTTACGAAGTAAACTAAGTGAAAGATTTCGTTATTAGAAGATTTCCCTTCTAATGGGAATAATGTTGTTTCCCATTATAATGTTAAAGGGGGGGCTGATAATGTTATCAGCTATTGAGGTCATATTCATGTCGCGAATTTCGAAGAATTTCCTCAATACGTCCATCGATCCTACACGGTGGTCCGTTCAAAACTAAACTATGTTTATATGAGTCTGTTAACGTTCTAGCTGTCGCAATTTTTGTTTGATTGTTACCAAAATCGATATTTAAACGTTGTATGCAAAACTAATGATCTAGTTCGTTAATGGCTGAAATCAAACAATTAGGAGAGGGGGTTTAGGGGGAGATGTCGAAAATTCTTAATATCTCCGCTATTATACGTTGGATGGAAAAATTGTATAGAACCAGTCTTATTGCTAATCTAATGTCCTATAAATGTTTTTTGTACGTTTTTCCACTATGCTGACAATTTACCTAGATATTTGCATTTTTTTTTTTTTTAGTTTTCGGCCTTCAGTAAACCCTCACTCCTCGCCATGTCATATTAAGAATAAGGTGTTATGTTATGAACCACTTCATTTAAATACCAAATATTGTTATCATTGAATTTTTGAGATTTGAGATAAATGCAGTTCGTTACGGGTGGGGGGGGGGATCTGCTTAGTTAACGTAGCCCCTGCGTGACGCACTTTTCAGATTTCTACAGAATAAGTGGTTTTGGCCGCTCTCTGCGCCCAATTAACATTTCGGTGTGACTTGTGTACGACTAGGATTAGAATGTTGAAATTTATAATAAGAACCGTTGTAACGTATACCTTCACCTTTATATGAAATCGACTAACGGCTAGGGGGGATTTCGAGGAGGGGCGACAATAAAAATATTGCATTGATTTCTGTGTACCTATTAAAGAGGAAAAATAATTTTTCTTTTAATCGTAAAAAGATTATATAATTAAACTCTTTGACATTTTTTAATCCGGTGTTTTTGGAACTGAAATGCCGTTTTTCACTTACAAATAAAATAACATAAAATGAACTACAGCAAAACATTATTTCTATTTAATTCCATAGGAGTACAAGGAAGACGGGCGATGTCCATGGCCGGTGTTTTATAAATAATAAGAAAACAACGAATGTTTTAAGAAAACTTTATGATCAATTGACATTCTGAGTTGAAAATTAAGAACTTTTTGGCTCGGTATTGGTTACGGTAGAACTTTGGTGTTTTGGTGATACCAGTCAACCTGCGAGTTTATAAAAATGGACTGGAGATAGGGTCTATGATTTTCTTTAGGCCTGTCTTTTACCACTAAACCTAAAATAAGAAGCAAAGGAAATAAACCGTTTTGTAACTAAAGTAAAATTGTAGCACGCCTACCTTGGTTCCAGGATATATCCACCGTTATTATATATTTTATTTGCAGCTGTCTAATCTCACTCAAAACTTCAAGAAGTTTCATAAAAGCATTTCTGGGTAATATGGATAAAAAGGATGTATAACAATAAACGTTTAACGAGATTCCCATTTCAGCCATTAACGAACTTGATCTTTAGTTTTACGCCAAACGCTTAATTATCGAGTTAAAAATAAAAATTGTGCCCGCTAGAACAGTAACATCCAAGTTTATCTCTAATTTTGCAAGGACTTCACATTTGTGATATCCTAGGTAGGAATCGATGGAAATTTTCGTAAAATCATCTCATGAGAATAACTTTTAAAAAAAAAAATCAGTCTGTATTCAAGATAGAGTGGTTGTACTACATACCAAAAAGGTATGATAGATAACAGAAATAATAAGAATAATATGCCTCAACAGCTCGTCTAATCCACATTGTTTTATCTTGATAATGTATTAAATAAAGAATGAAATGCTTTATTTCAGGCAGACAGGAAAGGTGAGAGAAAGGAAGATTGACCTCCCAGGCTATCCTCTAATCCCCAGTAACTTCACTTAACTACCATTGATCATAAATCCCTTATAGATATTTTATCTCTCTAAAATGTCACGAAATGAGTAATAGCTCCTTGAACATTAAATTTACTGACAAATAAGCTCAAACGAAAAGTTATATGCCGAAAACATTGAGAAATTGGAAATAACTGCAAGCGGAGTTCTTATTTTTCTCTCTATGTATAGATTTGATGGGAATACAGAAATATCTTTGGCTTGAAAAGTTTTTGATATTAATGATAACTGAATTATTTTCAAAAAAAATTATCCGCTATTTTGGAATATAAAAAAATCGAATTGTTCTATTTTTTAAGACTACATATTAACATTTTCGAGAAGATATATTTCTTATAGCCATCCTCTCACATTCAGGCACCTAAATTGTAGGTTAGGCGAATATAACCCAAATAGGTCATAATCATTCATGACAAGATAACACACTCATGGAAATAAAAATATTAAACTGTCATTTACAGACTGGTGAGACTTAAAGGGCCCTTATCAAAAACCGTAGAGCCAAAGAATTCCATCTCACAGGGGCTTCGTAAACTAAGCAGATTTCCCGCGTGCTGGTCTGACACACTAGTAAACAAGAAAGTAGTAATAACTCGCTTAATAATTGAGTTGAGAGAAAATGTATAGAACAGCAGTTGTAGAACATCAATAGCTTAACAAGACTTGTACTATAACATTTTTCGATCCAACACAAAGTAAAGGAAATTTTTGAATTTTAAAATTCCCCCTCTTTACCCCGGGCCCGATTTTAGCCATTAAATACTATGATTTTTAGTGTTGAATGAAACCGTTAAAGATAGAGCACAGTATAGAACAAATAAATATTTTCGAAGTAAGAACGTAAAATCGTCTAAATGATGTGCATGTACCTCACACAGTAAAAGTTTAAAGATCACAATATTTGGTATTTAAGCTTACAATAGAATAAAGTGGTTCATGACATAACAGGTTATTGGTAATACGACATGAGTAGGAGTAGGGGTTTACTGAAGTCTGAAAATCCAAATCTTCAAGACAGAGAAAATTTGTCTATAACAAGCATTATAGGTACAATTACAACAAGAATGGTTCTATAATATTTTTCGATCCGACTAATTAAAACGGAGATATTTCGAATTTCGAAAATGCCCCTTTTAACCCCCCCCCCCCTCAATCCCTGGCCTTTAGTTTTGCATGAAACGCTTATATATCGAGTTTGGTAATGATAAGACAAAAATTGCGACCGCTAGAGCTTTAACAGAAATTTTTCGAAAATCGCATCATGATTAAAACCGCAATAGTTGATTTCCCTTAGGGAAAATCTGCTAAAACGTTTATGCATGTACACCATAATAGAAAAACAATCTACATTCATGGCAACAATAGTAACTGATCAGGTTCTGAAATTTTTACTTCGAAGTAATCCTGGTGCCTACATTCTGGCTTTGTGTGTCACACAATCTTAAGAATTCATGGAAATCCTTCTATTCGTTTCTAATTGAATGGGTAAGAAAAAAAAGCGGGCCGATAAACATTAAACTCAGAATGCACCGGAACGTTTTTTAAAAAATTATTTATTTCTGACAAATTTAAATAGTCGTGGCTTTGATAATTTCACTTCAAGTGAAAAATAACTGAATTCACTACAAGCTTATTTGGTAGAATAATGGCTTGGGTAGTTAGAATATTCGGGTTGAAATCCTGGATGTTTTCTATATTTTTTTTCATATGGAAAAGAAAAAAATATAATAATGTTTATTGACGTTATACGGTGTTCATCCAATAAATAAAAATGAATTGCCTATTCGTGTTGGCAGTGACCTCTTTAATAGAAGCGATCATTATTTGGCAATATCGCTTCACTGGCTCAACAGCTCAAAATACTTAATTGTTTAAAGAACCCACTTATAATATTAAATTTACTTAACTGTTTCCTGACAATAAAAGAACTATATCTGTCGAAAGATTCTGTTCTGTAGAGAACTAAAAGATTTTCTATTTGCAGGAATGACACAAAAACGAGATCATCTGTGTATTTTTCTCTCTAGTTTTCCTCTTGTAGGAACCCCAAATGATCATGACTAGAAAACAAAAGTCCAAGTCAAATGCTCGGTGAAGTAAAAGATTCGAGTAAAAATCTGAGGAGTATATGTGGGGATTTACTAAAGGCAGAAAACACTAAAGTGTCATTAGTACCGTTAATCTTCACGTGAGTGAAAAATGTATAGAACTGCAATTACATTTCGATAAGGTTGGTATTTTCGATCTCAAGTACAATAATAGAGATGTTTCCGATTTCACAATCTAAACCTTCTTTCCTTTTGCACTAATTTCGTAACATGTTATTTAATAGCCACTGGCAGTGTGTTAATAAGCATATTAAATAAAAATAAAACTTTTGTTTTTTTTAAAGAATGAAAGATAGAGTGATGAAATAAAAGCTCATGACTTTGAATGTCGGCTATGCCCACTTTTAGCAGCCTGCAAGAAATGTCAACAGGCGAAGAGTCCAATCTCAATCAAATGAGGAAATCGGAAAAGAATTATAATGAATGCAATTATGAGAAAACCCATTCTTGTGTATTAGGCCTCAAATTAAGGGCAAAATATTGGCTCGGTATGACCTCATTCGGTTTTACACAGTTGTTTGCTATTTTTCTTACATTAATTTGAATATTTTTTGAGTAGCGTTCAGATATTAAAAGCCACTCAATATGTTTGGTCTAGAAAAAAGCTCCAGTAATCACTCCCCTCTCATCAGCATCATTGGTTTAGCCCGTCGAATGATGGAAGAATATAAATTTTAGTTTTATACTTCAAACTAAAACTGTGCATCAATTTAGAAGAATATAAAACTTCTCAAATCACTCAGCAGCAATAACAATCATAAATTAAAAATGTTTTATGTGTATCTGATGAACATATTGAAATGTCGTTTATTTGTTCTTAATGAATAATTGTCCATCGTATTTTATTTTTATTATTAATGTATTTTATAATTGTCTTATGATTTTGTTTTGACATTGCTATACAATATTACTTATTGATTTTGGAAGTGATAGAATTTTATTAAAAACCGTTTTGAATGTACGGGGGTTTCTGTTTAATTTACTATTGTATTATTATTATTTATTTGTTTTTATAGTTGCACTACTTTGGTTTGTATTATATAATGGACGAGTTTTTATTCATATATTTATGCATTTATTATTTTCAAACTAATCTTATAATTAACAAATATTATGAAGGTCTTTACTAAGGGGAAATCATATTAAGCAAATAAAGTTTATTTATCTAAATGTGGTAGTTAAAAATAAAAGTGTAATGCAGGAGTATATCAAATGAAAATAATGGAAGAGAAATTCATATTATTGCAAATATAAGAGTCTATCGAAATAGTAGAAAAGCCAGCAGTTCAAATCTATTAACTGCATGAATCGTTTCATACGAACGCTTGTAAAGTTCTTCACGGCCACTATCCGAGGACTGGATGTCGGACGGAAGCTCAGAGGATGGCCAAAATAACCAATCTTGAAGAGCGTAAACATTTTTTCTTTGGTTCTTTAGCCTTAGAAAAAAGTTGACACACTTGAAGCACAGTTATGCCGGCTTTAACGGCGACCACGCCAGAGGCTATAAACCCACCAGTCCCAGCCCTTTACGTCACAGTATTAACTTTATGCCGTGCATGCCCGGCTCCAAGGCAGCTGGCAATATTGTAAATAAAAAATAGGAAGGTTTCGAACGTTCGAATAAAGAAGAAAAAAAAAGTCGAAAAGAAGTATAAGAAAAGCCGTTTACCGCCGCGGATGCTTCAAAGGTCGACTTAGCCTGGAAAAACATTACCTGGCTTAATGGTGTTCCGTCTGCTCCTAAAGTCACCCTGCCCATTTTCCCACATACGTCTTCCTTGATACTAAATCAAGTTATGTGTCCCACTTTTCTTTTGTTTTATACTTGGAATATGCTGTTACAATGAATGTCTAAATATATTTAAAATAAAATCGAATGCATTTCGCAATGTACAGCAGAGAGGTGCGAATGCTGCCTTTATTATATGGTGCCCACTTTCATTTGGTCATAACCATTTTAAACCCCTCATAAAACTAGCTCCGAGAACCCTCTCTTTAGCTTGTCTAACCACCATTTCAATTTTCCTGCCTTCCTATCATAATTATGATCATCATCCCCCCCCCCTTCGCACAAGCAATACCAGCTGGTTGACAATAACAGTTTGTCATGCAAATCCACTACTCCCTTATCTTTCATCTTTGTTCCTCTGTAATAACCCCGCGCATCTTTGTCCCACTCCAAAACACTTAAGTCTTCTTTGATAAAAGTATTTGATGAATAAGAACAGGTCTCATTTTCATGTTATGATCAGTGGGCTTCAGTTTCCTGGAGTGGCATGTAATAAGAAAAGCTATTCAGAAATCGGCTAATAGAAAATTAACATTTTGTCAATAAATATGGAAATGTTTTATTGATAAAGCTGAGTGATTCTTTATGGCCAAGCCTTTATCACCCTGGCATTGTTGAAAGACACGCGCATGAAAGAGAGTGAATATCCTAAATTCATGGAAATGTAAATCTATTGAAACCCTACAAATATTTTCTATTTCCTTCTACAATAACGATAATAAACCTTTCATGAAAATGCATGTAACAGAATAAATCAAAGAAAACAATGACCTACAATTCAAACAACCTACATATTTTACTTCTGTTAGTTTCTAGTAATATTCCTGCTCTAGTCCTTTCAAGACAAAACTATTTGGTTCCCACTTGTGCAAAGCGTATGTATAATAGCACCATTTCTGAGACACCGGCCCCCTTTAACTGAGACGCTGATGAGCATTACCGAAGAAATGCATTCTAATTCACTAGCATAATTAAAAATTACTAAAAGATAATTATTTATTTACTTATTCGTATAACATCTACGCTAACTTATAAGAGTCCTTACTTTTTTTACAAAGACAATTATTTTTGGGGTTCATCTACGATCAAAATTAGGACCTATTATTACACTATTTATAAATCTACTCCTTTATGTTGACTATACTGATTTTTATTAAAAAGGTACAAGTACACGAGGCATTTTCTCCACTATCCTGATTAGGATTGAATGAGAATAAAAACGTGGAATAGTTTGTCAAAGGAAGAAACTAAACTCCTATTGAAATGAGCTAAATTATTTCCCGAAGGAAACTCTATTCCTAATATACCACGGTTATTTTTATTTTCGGTTAACTTATGCATCTAGTTGAATCCCAAGAAATGAGATTATAATATTTAAATTGTAAAAGCACATTTTAAGGTTTGTATGTATTTTAAATTTCGAGTTTCTTCAAGGAGTCGCAAACCATTTTCATTCAATGTTTAAACACCAAAAAACAATGTTCCTGGTACAAATATAGTCTAATTTTACAAAAACAAAATATGGTACCTAGCTTATAATTAAGAAAAGAATATAAAGTCACATTATCCTACGTGAACACAAACATCAAATTTTTGAGAATGACATAAGTTAAAATGTATAAACAAAGATTCCTAGTTTAGGGAATTCAAAAACTTCACGTCTCAAGAATTTTTCAAGCGAAATATGCTTTGAGCAAAAATGTTTTAATATGAAATTAAATTCAAACATCTTTGTGGACGTAGCTGTAAGTAAATCATTTATTACCATCTGTATAAAGTGTGCCACTCAAAGTGGAAATTAAAATTGATACAGAAATTTGACGATTTAATTAATAATAAACAGAGATATAACAAATTTAAACGGAATTTATATTATAATAAATGTACTTACAATAAGATGTAGGATATTGCATTATTTAGAATTTTTAATACTTCACGTTCCATCGGTTAATTAAGTGTGTTGTATAAGAATATAATAAGAAAATTAGATTCAGAATGTATCTTATTTTTTTAGAAGTTTTGTTGTTAGTGTTGAAAAAAAAATTCAATAGAATTTCAATATATTTATAAAATTTAATTCAAATAAATAGATTTAATATCAAACTGATATATCATGTTATTGCCATTAATTTGGTTATGCCGAGGATTTTTTTAAAGATTTAATCAAGCAATATTTGGTATTCCTCTCAGAAGACCTGAACTTGTTTTATTATTCTGCGAAGATGAGACCCCGTGGGCCAATATCACGGCAAATGTATTATTCACTAATATTATATTTAGAATGCATGACACTTTATTTAAATTCAATAAAGATTTAATTTTTTTTTATATTAATCTTTTTATTTTTTTTAGAAAAAAAACATGGATTAAGACCTTTTTCGAACCGATTTATGTTTATAAATAATTTAAATTGATTTTATAAATTATGAAATCCGAAAAATGTGTCTGTAAACCCTTGCAGCATAAATCGCTTCCGCGATTTTGCTATTCCAGAAAAAATAAATAAATAAGAATAATAATATAAATTATAAATAATAATGTATATAGTAAATAAAAGTTTCGTTTTATTTCAAATTGAAAATGAAAGTGCTTTACTTAGCATTTTCATTTTGTTTTATATGATACCTACTGCCAAATACTCCATCACGTAAATGCGAATAAGCAAACGTACAGTTGTTTGCTTATTCACACAAGTGTACATTGCGGTTTGACAATAATAAATTGTTCGATACTTTCGGAAGACCGATTTGACTTCAAAGGACGAGGAATATAGAATGAAAATTAATATCGAGAGTATAATTGTCCATGAGCTTCAATAGAGCCTTTAATAAAAAGGGATTGTAACTTCTAAAATTGCTCTATAATATTACTTAAGGTAGTTGATCTTGAGGGCATCACTAGATTTTTGATGGAGGAAATTTTCTTAAGTTTGTGAAGCTCCTACAGAGGTGGCCATTAGACCATGAATTAAGTAGGAAGAAAATATATATACATCGGCATTTAAAATTTTTGGGGATGAAGTAAAGTATATGAAGTAGACAAAACATGTAGAACGCTCTAATTTGGAGGTGGTAAGAGAGGTATAAAATTCAAATCGTAAATGGCACTGTTTTCATGTTTCGAATCAAAATGTTACGTGTTTGTTTGAAAATCACTTTATACTAAAGAAAAAAAGTTCTATTCAAATATACTTTATCTCTAATGGGACCGAAGTAATTAGTAACCTCCTTCTCCCCCTCCAAAAAAAAAAAGAAGAAAAACAAGCAGAAACAGAGAAACTTTCTACTTAACCAGATTTTAATCTTCTACAGCTTAACGAACTTCGGTCTTCAAATTTTAGAAAACATTTATAATTCATGCTTAATAAATAATGGACATTCCGTTCATTGGGTGTTCAGGACTCGACTTACAATCTCATTCAAAATATACAATATACAAAAATAAAATATTTCTAGAAAAGTTATGAGGTGCAACTGTCTCCTGCCGTCACTTTTGAAATTTAAACCAACCTCCAAAACTTCACCAGCTCACATAACTCTAGAATTTCAAATTGATATGTATATGAGAGTTTGTCGTAAGAAATTAAATTATAAAGGGTTTTTATATACTTATAAAAGAGTGTTATGAATGCGCTAACTCCCAAATAAACAATGAAAGCTTTGTATAAAATATACCGTAATAAATCATTCAGATAACTAAACTAAAATTGAACTTGATTCAACAGTCAAACTACCGTTTCAATCATTTTTAGTTTTTCTTTTAAGGCAGGGGTCCAGTTCACAATTGCTATAGTGTTTAATGTCGGTTTCTTATACCACGGTAATAATAATACATTGTTTCTCATCAAAGAGTTGCAGCTTTATATCAATCGAAAAAAAAAGGAACCCTAAAAACTCTTCGAATATCTCTCGTTGATTCCCGATAAAAGCCTGAGCGGAATTTCCTTTCAGTGATGTCATATTTTCTTTGATGTATTCAGAAGGATTCAGTAATAGTAATCCTTTATAAATAACTATCTTTGATGTCCTCGTCGGAAACATGATAATTCTGGCATTGGGGACTTCATTCCGTTACTTATAAGTCGTAAATCAGAAATGTGATTATAAAAAAAAAAATAAAAAAAAAAAAAGGAAGATTATGATGACTCTGTACAAACTGCGTTGGCGATGGGGAAGGCGGAATAATATTATTGGAGCTTACGTGAAGTTAAAGAATGATTTTTCCGAAGAATTGAAAAAACAAATTTAAAAAGTGCGCCACGCAGGGGCTACTTAAACTAAGCAGATTTCCCACGTAAGTTATACAATACAGAAATCTCCATACGAGAGACGAACAGTTACGGAAACGGCCGAACTAGCTTTTGGCGGGAAACTCACTCGCCCGTTAACCGCCCACATTTAATGAAAATATAAATATCACGGTTAATATTTAAGATAGAGAATAAATGTTTAGAACAATATTTATAGTAAATTTAATTTGCAATAACATTGATTCTATACAATCTTTTGATCCGACGTATGGTAACGGAGTTATTTCGAATTTTCAAAGTCCCCCCTCTCACTGGTCCGATTTCAGCCATTAAACAACTTGATCTGTCTTTTTGCATAAAACATTTAAATATCGAGTTTGGTAACGATCAAACGAAAATTGCGACCGCTAGAGCGTTAACAGATAAATATATATAATTTTGAACGGACCTCATTTTGGTCATCTCCTGGGTAGGATCGATGGACATTTGAAGAAATGTTTCGAAAATATATATATATATATATATATATATATATATATATAAATATATATATATATATATAGACATATTGAAAGAAACTCATTTTCGTCAACATCGATGGACATTAAGAGAAACTTTTCGAAAATCTCGAACGTTCAAAAATCTGATGTAGGCACAAGGTTACTTCCTTGTACTCGTATTAAACTAAAGAAACTAATCTTACTTATCACTTCATTTAAAATAATTTCATTTGAAAGTGATATACGATATCTCCGTTCCATTGAATTGGATGTAAGAATAGCATACAATATAAAGTGATATATTTTTTTGGCAATTTTTTATCTTCTCCTTCCTCTAAACACCTCCTTCTCCCCCCATAGTCGCTTTCGCTCTAAAGGGATGTTGTCACTACTAGACGTTATAGCAATCTCAAATATGAAATTTCAACATTCTAAGGCAAGTTGTTAGCAAATTTCCTATTTGCTATTAAGGTCATACTCAATTTTTCTATTAAGGTCATATAATATTTCCACAAATGTCCATCGAACCTACCCAAGAGATGACGACAATGAGGTCTTTTCAAAATTATATATATTATTCAGTTACCACTCTTGCGGTCGTAATTATGGTTTGATCGGTACCAAACTAGACATTTAAACGTTTCATGTAAAACTAATGATCGAGTTCGATAATGGCTGAAATCTAGACTGACTAGTGAGAGAGGAGGTTTAGAGGGGAGAAATTTCGAAATGTCAAAATATCTCCGTTATTATACGTCGTAACGAAAAAATAAATGTTGTTACATACATAATATTGAAGATAGAGATATGTATACCGAGAAATTGAAATATTTTAGATTTCAGCCCTCAGTAAACCCCAACTATAAGTCATTACACTACAAAAATAAAAGAATATGTCATGAAACGTCTTATTCTAAGCATAAATACCATACATTGGTTTCAATGGACCTTTCTTAGATGACATCAAGTAAGAATTTATTGACCATCCACTACTAGTCATGGAATTTTCTTTTTTATTTAGAGTATATTCGCGTAGATGAGATTAGCAGTGTGTAATTCCAACATGTGGAAAATCTGCTTAGTTTAGGCAGCCCCTGCGTGACGGAATATTTTTTTTAGTTAAACGAGATACGTCCAGCTGAAACTAGTCAAAATGGGCTCAGGGAGGGTCAAAATGGATAATTCCATTGAAATTAGAAAACATAATATTTTTGTGATTATAATATTTCCCTTACTTCGTACAAGGAAGTAAAATCTGATTTAAATTGTAAAATAAATTCTTATTTTCAACGTTATATTAGGAATTAATATAGGGAAAAGTAAAACCGACCATCATTCTCGAGCACATTAGTTGAGAGTGGAAACAAGCTCCCAAGACCAAGGAGAGGATTTGATTTAGAACGCGAATGTGGAATTCCCAGCCTAATAACGATTCGCTATAAGAGCGACCGGATTGACAGAAAGGGCGCCAGAAGAATATCTAGCAGCTACCGGTACACAAATTATAAATTGTAATTGTGCCGAGGGGTGTGGGCCACCTATAAATATTTTGGGCAGTAAACGTGCCTTGCCCAATTCTGCCGTTTAGCCCCAGCGAGCCTTTCCCAGGCGCATCGTTTATTTTCCATAATCAGGGAGATTGGTCGCCTCTTCGCTTCAGCCCCTCTACCTCAAACTGCTAAATTAGTGGGCAAAAATTAAATTCTTCGAGTATTTCCTCTCCCGTTTAAGCGAATTATTTCCCTCCTACCTTCTAACCCCATTTCGTGAACTTACCAAGGGGAACACGCTCACAGAATTTTAATTATTTAACCCTAGACCGTGAAGGGGGGTGGGAGGTGGACCAACGAGACCACCTCACTTTTCTTTTAAGTGTTTTCAATTAATTAATTATTTCCACTGGGATTCTCAGGTATTACAGATTTTAATTACAATCTTGTAATTTGCAATGCCAAAGAGTTAAATTGCGCAATATGTTCACATCGATATTTTTTTTCTAGTTAAAGCTCTTTTGCCATCGTGCATTTAACATAAAATTAGAAAAATTGTTAATTTATTTATTTGGAACATTTGCTCCGAGGCGATATTGCAGAAATAACAAAAACAAAAAAGATGATCTATGAAAAAAAAAACATTAACAACGATATAAAAAAAAACACCAACAATAACAAAAAAACAACTATAACAAAATAAAACAACCATAACAAAAAACATTGACAACAATAAAAAAAAAAAAATATCTACAACAATTACCTAAATTCAACAAAAATATCAGAAACAAAAATAACAAAAAAGTATAAGAATTGAACAACAACTTTAGAGGAAAGAAGTATAACAAAAACCAAAACAGCGCTGACATATAATTGACTACGCGACATAAAAGTAGGAAGGTTAAATAAAATAGGAATGGTAAACAAATAGAAAATATAAGCTTAATAAATAAGACTTGAAATGCTTAGATAACTGATAAAATGCAAATATTTAAAATAAGTAAGTAATAAATTTGATTAAAAAAGAAAATAAGATATTTAAATTTTTTTATTTTACTCTCACCCATTAATGTACTTGATAGTTTTACCTGAAATGGTTAAATATCATGTTTATAATTAAGTCTACTTTTTGCCGTTAACACTTCATTCTAAATTCTCATAAAGTTCTAGCAAACTGGAATCCTAAACTTTTGACAGGAACTGGTTAGGTTTTATTTCTTAAATATTGGGCAATTTAAAGTGCTACCTGAAATGAGCAGTGGTTTCAAACAGTCGTAAAACAAACAGACAGTCAGGTAGAGAACTCGTTTTTTTTGCTACCCATGCCCATTGTAAGTGAAATACTCTTCAGAGCCAATTTGGGGTTCCACTTAAGTTATACTTCTGAGACGCCAGTAATCACCCCCGTTAATTAAGGCAGTATTTTATCCTTTGGGGGCTCGGATTAGCCATGCCAGTTAAAGCGTTGGCTTTAATCTCCCACGGTAAACTTTTGAGTTTCGAGTTCGACTCCCGCCTGGGCAATAGGAATGTATTTAGTGACGAACTCATTAATACAATTGTTAGATCGGCTAGAAGAAGGTGGTGACCTGTAGATAGCCCGTTTCAATTATTCATAGTAGCAAAACGTGGAAATTAATAGATAATAATATTTTATATTTCCGACCGAGAATAATCCTTCCAAAAAAAAGTAATTTTATCTATTAATATAAATATTTTTATGAAGTACAAATCTATCGCTGTGAAGTAGAACAACTACTATTCAAGTCTTTTTGCATCTTTAATAAAGCTGTTATAATTTCTCAGTCAAATACCTACTAGAAACGGTATGGGTGAAGGACGAAATATGACATTTTATAAAATCTCCATCGATCCTCCCTAGAATGTGACTAGAATGAGGTGTATTGAAACGTTTTTATTTTATTTCCACACTAAAATAACAATGGAATTTTATTTTTTTACTACATACAATACTAGCATATTCCAAGTATTTGTGCAACATTTAATCGAAAAATATTATACTTTCAATATTTTCAAACATTTATTGTTCTAACACTCCAATATTAAAAGAATTATTTTATTTTTTGTCTTTTTTCGGCCTCCATTCCTGATCGTTAACAATGAGTCTTTTAAAGTTATGAAATTAAAAATTCTTAACGTCCAACATACATAGCCTCTTATATAATTAATTTTAATAAATACATTCTAGACATACAAATTAAGTGCAGTTTCTGAATTTAGGAAATGCTAATAGATGAACCCAAAAATAAAAAAATTTTTTTTGTTAAAAAAAGGTGTTTCAAATAGACGGTAACTTAATATATAGATAGATAACAGATAATAATTTATTGGCATAAATACACAACGTTTCCAAGGAGTCTGGCAATTTGTTGTTGAGTTGATAGAACTACAGTCTGTCGTAGAACTCAGTAGAAAATTAAGATAGGCTTATAAAAAACAATATATACAATAATTTTACCAAAGTATAAGACGTTAACAGCAAGAAACAACGGACAAAAATTATATTAAATGCTAACAATAAATTACTTTTCAAAACACTAATGCATTATTTAACCTTTCAATTCTCTTATTATTTAAAATATATTCTAAAAAAACAGGGGGGGGGGCTCAGGTTAGCCACGTGAGTTAAAGCGTTGACCATTATCTCACATGGTAAACCTAGAGTGTCGAGTTCAATTCCCGCCTGGGCAATAGGAAGTTATTTAGGGACGGAATTCGTCAAATAAAATCCGTAGTCCCATCCTGGTTAGGAATGGGTGGTAACCTGTAGATAATCTGTCCCAATTAGCCTTAGTTGCAAAAAGTTGACGTTAATAAATAAATAAATAGAAAAAAATGAAAAGTTCATCTTTCCAACTAAATATGTAGGTATTGTTGTTTGTGAGTTTGTAGAACACACAGTAGATCAGTGTAGAATTCCAAGCTTTGTGTTAAAAACATATCTTTTTTGCATATTTTATGTGACTTGTTGGTCTATATTTGGAATATTTTTGTTAAATATTTTTAGTCGATAAGTAACAGAAGAATAATGATAAAACTAAGAAATATTAATCAAGCCGGTAATGTTATTTAATGAACCACAATTTTGAGTACTCACCTTAGCGTATATTTATTCTTTACTTATGTTTTATGATTCCATTTCCATACAAGTCATGAAAACAGATTATTAAAACAGCTAATATTCCAATGATTACGACAGCTAAAAGTGTCCAAGATAAATTTTCATTCGTTCTATAAATTCGAAAAATAGGTTCAGCAAGTCAGTAATCTGCTACTAAAATAATTTCGCAATTATTCAAATTATCACAAGTTATTGTTGATCAACCGCGCTGCTTTGTTCTAACAAAAATCCTAGAAACGGTAATTTAATATTAGTGGGTAAAATTTATAAACACACACACACCCAAAAACAAGCATATATATATATATATATATATATATATATATATATACATTTATTTTTAAAAATTAGAAAGTAAACAAGACTTAAAACAAGAGTGAGAAAAAAATTGTATGTGTGCTCGTGTGTGTGTGAGAGAGAGAGAAAGAGAGTGTGAGAGAGAGAGAGTGAGTGTGAGAGAGAGAGAGAGAGAGAGAGTGAGAGAGAGAGAGAGAGAGAGAGAGAGAGAGAGAGAGAGAGAGAGAGAGAGAGAGAGAGAGAGAGAGAGAGAGAGAGAGAGAGAGAGAGAGAGAGAGAGAGAGAGAGAGAGAGAGAGAGAGAGAGAGAGAGAGAGAGAGAGAGAGAGAGAGAGAGAGAGAGAGAGAGAGAGAGAGAGAGAGAGAGAGAGAGAGAGAGAGAGATATATAGTAAGAGTGAGAGGGGGCTAATCTAGAGATCTAGGAAGAGACTGGTAGTCTTTTAGTCTCCAGAAGGTTCAAGGTCGCCTTAGTGCTTAAAATTCCTTTATACATGTTGATCCGAGTGCGTCGTCTTGTTCCAGGCAGAGCTAAATCAGAATTAGGCCCGACCATCCGGCATAGCAAAAAATCGCTGGCATACCTGCGTTTGTTTGTATTTCAACAAACTGTAAACCACCCCTCCATTCTGGCGGTCATTATTATTTTTGCACTCTCTTATTGTTTAGGGAGGATTTCTAGACCGCACAAACTCTCTTATAATTATACTTAAAATGTAATCCCGTACATTAACAAATTTACTAATTGTACACTTGGGTACTTTCGCGAACTTAAGAAAACTTGTAAAAGGCATGTAACACTTTTTTTTAGTCTTCTTTATGCTGTCATAATTGCTCCCCTCGACTTACTTTCAATTCTTTAGAGTCACATGAACACCGGTCTGTGATTTTTAGACTGGAGGAAAAAAAATGTAGGATTGTTGAAAATTCGAAAAACTCAGTTGTCATGAGTCGGATAGAAACATTATACAGAACTATGTTGAAAATTTATTGTACTACAAATACTGCTGTATACATTTTTTTTCGAATCTCGAATCATCCCTTGTAAAACAAAAAATTAAAGTTGGGGTTTTATATGGTACTTATTAGTGAAGAAATTGCAAATCGAATTTGAGAAGATAAGATCGACGTACCATTCCTTGGAAAATCCATTTACTTTACGCAGCACCGGTATGACGGTAATTTCTCTTAATCGAAACCAACTTTCCGTTATTATGAGTAGGGTAGAAAAATGTTAATTAAGCAATCTTGTTCCAAATTTAATTTTCAGAAATTTTATTTCTATCATTTTTTAGCAGATTTCCCTTAGGGGGAATCAGCTATTGAGGTTGTACTAATGATAGGATAGGCTCTAGCGGTAGCGATTTCGGTTGATCGTTACCCAACTCCAAATTTAAACGTTTTATGTAAAAATTAAGATCAAGTTCGATAATGGCTGAAATCGGACGAGTGGAAGGGGGGTATAAAGAGTGATTTTCGAAAATTTTAAATATTTCAGATAGTATACTTCGGATCAAAAACATGTATGGAACTAATTTTATTGTAAGTTTAATAATCTATAATTGTTGTCATTCACGTATTTTCCCTAAGACTAATGTTAACCGAGGTATTTAGAATTTTTAGTTTTCAGCCTTCAGCAAACCCCCGCTCCTACTCATGTCCTAATAGCAATAAGCTGTTATAACACGAACCTCATTATTCTTAAGCTTAAATTCGAAAGATTGCTTTCTTGGACCTTTATTATGCGATATACATGCAAATTCGTTGTGCGAGACGTCATCAATTAAGACTTTTCGTCCTTTACTCGAAAATATTTGCTAGATCTATACCATACTCAATATTTAACTGGCTTATTCAGGACTAAAGATAATATTTGTTATAGGCTAAAATCGGACTTGGAATGGCTGGAGTTGAGAGGAAAGGGGAATTTATAAATTTATTAAATTTAAAATATCTCTGTTGTTATGAACGAAAAATGTTATAGAACCAATGTTGTTAAACTAATGATTCTCTACAATTCATTTCCCACGCATTTTTTAGCAGATTTCCCTTAAGGGAAATCAGCTATTGAGGTCGTACTCATGACGCGAGTTTCGAAAAATTTCTTCAAATGTCCATCGATCCTACCCAGGAGATGACGATAATGAGGTCCGTTCAAAATTATATATATATATATATATTTCACTGTTAACGCTCTAGTGGTCGCAATTTTCGTTTGATCGTTACCAAACTCGATATTTAAACGTTTTATGCAAAAATAAAGATCGAGTTCGTTAATGGCGGAAATCGAACCAGTGGGAGGGGGGGGGGGTTTAAGGGGGAGGATTTCCGAAAATTCAAAATATGTCCGTTACTATACGTCGGATCGAAACATTATATAGAATCAATCTTATTACAAATTAAATTTACTATAAATAGTGTTATATACATTTATTCTCTATCTTGAATATTAACCGAGAAATTTGCATTTTTATGAAGTCTGTGGTCGGGTATATTCGGATTAGGTCGGCCGTTTCCGTAACTACTCGGCTCAGGTGGAAGCTTCTTCTAACCTTACCTGTCGTTTCTAACCTTACCTTACCTTCGTTTGCTTTGTGACATTTATGCAAATACGTTCTGTTCATCCGCCCCCCCCTTCTTTAGTTCTTGGACTACTAAAATTTGAGTTATTAAAATATAAATTATTCTCACAATTCAGAAGCCGTTTCAGTGGGTTTATTCTGTATCTTGAATATTAACCGAGATATTCGCATTTTTCTGTTTTCAACTTCTGAGATGAGATCGGCTAACTTCGGGTCTAGTCGTGCGTTTCCGTCAAGAGCTAGTTCGGGCCCTTCCCGTAACTGTTTGACTCTCTATTCTGAAATGTCTCTATTATAAAACCTCACGTGGGAAATCTCCTTAGTTTGCGCAGCCGTAGTAGTAGTGACGGACTTTCGTAACTTAAGTACAAAGCGAGTTATTCGTACTTTCTTATTTTCTGCCTTCAGAGAATCCCCTCCCCCCTTTTCTACTCATCAGTTTTTGTACATATAAATAAAGAATACGTGGTGCTATGAGATCACAAGTGTTATACTCGCACTTGGAAAATCTGCTTAGTTTACGCAGGCCCTGCGTTTCAGATTTTTTTTTTCTAATGCAAGTATTATCCAAGATATTTGCATTTCTTAGTTTACAGTGTTCTGTGCACTCTTAACTCCTACTATGGCAGAATATAGAATACTTCTATCATTTGAGCAATTAAGCATCTCATGTGAGAAGAGTGTGTTATACTAAAAGTCCGTATATGTACTGCTATGACTCGCTGCTGATCTCTGCTAACCATATAATTTCAATGTAAAAATCCGATGAGTAGAAGAGGGGCTATACTGAAGGCTGAAAAAAAGAAAGCACGAATATCTCACTTAATAATTGAGTTACGAAAAAACGTATTAAAACAATAATTGCAGAACAAAAAATTAAACAGTATTGAATCTATAATATTTTCCGATCCGACTCAACGACGATGTTTGGAATTATCGAATTTTGCCAACTAAAAATTCCAAATATCTCAGTTAGTATTAATCTTAGAGAAAATATGTATATACCAACATTTAAAGTACGTCACGCAGGGGCTCTGTAAACTAAGCAGATTTCCCACGTAAAGTTATAAAATAGAGATATCTCCATACGAGTGCCGACCAGTTACGGAAACGGCCGAACTAGCTTTTGGCGGGAAACTCACTCTCGTCTGTTATCCACCCACATTTAATAAAAATTCAAATATCTCTGTTAATATTCAAGATAGAGAATAAATGTATATAACATTATTTATAGTAAATGTAATTTGCAATAAGATTGATTCTACACAATTTTTTGATCCGACGTATAGTAACGGAGATATTACGAATTTCCCCCCTCTAAACCCCCCTCCCACTGGCCCGATTTCAGCCATTAACGAACTTGATCTCTCTTTTTACATTAAACGTTTAAATATCGAGTTTGGTAACGATCAAACAGAAATTGCGATCGCTAGAGCGTTAACAGACAAATATATATATATATATATATATATATATATATATATATATATATATATATATAAAATTGAACGAACCTCATTTTCTTCATCTCCTGGGTAGGATCGATGGACATTTTTCGAAATACCATCACCTTAATAGCTGAGTACAACCTCAATAGCTGATTTCCCCTCGGGGGAATCTGCTAAAATCTATTTAGTTACCGCAGCCCGTGAGTAACGGGCTTTACTGTATAGCCATGTAGGGACTTATTTATAGTTGAGGCAGTCCCTGCTGGGAGTTGGCAAATTGTGGAAAGCCTATAGATAGTAGTTGTTGGAGCTAAGGTTTAAGTGATTAGACTGGTCGGGTAGGGTATAGGAGCGGTGAGGTAGACAAGCCGGAGAGAGAGAGAGAGAGAGAGAGAGAGAGAGAGAGAGAGAGTGAGAGAGAGAGAGAGAGAGTGAGAGAGAGAGAGATAAAAAAGGTGTGGATGATGAGAGTGTATTAGGGGCCAAATAGTTGTGGGGGCCCCCTGGGGTAGCAGCGGGGGGCCTCACCCACACCTAGCCTACCCTGGGCCCCGCCGCCAATTAAAATACACCCATTGTTGCTCCGGCAACAACAATGCAGCCCGCCGGCTAGCTCTCAGCTCCTCCCTTGATTCGCACCAACTCTTAAACAGATGCTCCACATACAAGCATATTACCCAAACTATTAAAAAAAAGTCCGTCTCGCAGGGGCTGCGTAAACTAAGCAGATTCCCCACGCGAAGGTTTACAATAGATAAATATACATACCGGTAGCACAGCCGTGAATGCTCAGTAAATGTATAATAGCCCGTCACGCAGGGGCTCGTAAACTAAGCAGATTTCCCACGTGATGGTTTACAATAGAGAAATTTCACGAGAGCCGAGCAATCAAGGAAACGGCCAAACGAGCTTTTGGCGGGAAAGTCACTCTCGTCCGGTGCCGTCAATTTAATAAAAATGCAAATATCTCAGTTAATATTCAAGATAGAGAATAAATGTATATAACAATATTTATAGTAAATGTAATTTGTAATAAGATTGATTCTGTACAATATTTTGAATTTTCCGAAAATCCCCCCCCCTAAACCTCCCCTCCCACTAGTCCGATTTCAACGATTAACGAACTTGATCTTCCTTTTTACATAAAACGATTAAATTCCGAGTTTGGTAACGATCAAACAAAAATTGCGACCGCTAGAGCGTTAACAGACAAATATATATATATATATATATATATATATATATATATATATATATATATATATATATATATATATATATAAAATTTTGAACGGACCTCATTTTCGTCATCTCCTGGGTAGGATCGATGGACATGACAACTTGGGTCATGAGTACGACCTCAATAGCCGATTTCCCTGAAGGGAAATCTGCTAAAAGTATAAAATCAAAAGTCTAACATGGTTGGTTCTATAACAGACAAACTGCGTTCAGTCCGAAGTAGTCCGTCACGAAGGGACTGGGTAAACTAAGCAGATTTCCTCTAGTTCTGGTATAACACACTTGTGATCTCATCTCTCCACCTATTCACTTTTTCATTTTAATTTTCATGTCTACAGGGCAGAGGGTGTTACTGAAGGCAGGAAATAAGGAAGTACGAATAACTCGCTTAATAATTGACTTACCTTAAAATGCATTGGATAACAATTGTAGAAAATCAAACGTTAAACAAGATTTGCTCTATAACATTATATGACCCGACTCATAGTAAGGAAGATCTTTTGAATTTTCTAATTCCCCCCTCTCAAAACCACCACTATTCCAACTCCGATTTCAGTCAATTACAAATAAGATCTTTAGTGTTGACTAAAACGGCTAAATATCGAGAATGCTGAAGATTAAATAAACATTTTCGAGTAAAGAACTAAAAATCTTAATTGAATCACACACAACAGATATTTGCATGTATCTCATCTAATAAAGTTCTATTCAAGATAAGATTCGATGTTTAAGCTTGGAACACTACACCTCATTATACTTGTATATTCACTTATTATTGTGTGATGGATAAAGTGAGGGTTAAAAAGGCTGAAAATTAAAAAATATCGGTTAATATTCATAATAGAGAAAAAGTGTATAGAACACAATTTATAGAAAATTAACTGTCCAATAAGATTGCTTATTTACGATTTTTCGATCCCACTCATAGGGGAGGGGATATTTTTTAGTTCTGCCGTATCGAATTTAATCTTTAGTTTTACACGAAATACCTATAAGAAGTTTCTTAACGATGTAACAAAATTTGCTACGGCTAGACGGGTAATAGACTATATATATATATATATATATATATATATATATATATATATATATATATATAAATGTGTGTGTGTATGTATGAGTATAGCCTCAAATAATTCCCCGAGATGGAAATGTGCTAAAACGAAGATATTTCGAATTAACGATTTTAACGCCCCCTCCCCTTTAAATCCACACCCTTCCTGATTCTATGAAAACAACCCGGCCGTACTTTTGCATGAAATACGTGATATATATATATATGGGATTAGTTCAGGACTGAAAACTAATAAATAAATGCAAATATCAGGGTTAATATTAGAGTTATCGGACAAGTGTATAAAGCAAACATTGGAGGAAATTAAATTGGGATGGTTGTATAACAATTTTCGATTCCACTCGAAATAGCACAGACAATTCCAATTTTTATTTTCCGCCCTCTAAACCCACCCCCTTTCTCCCAATTTTCCGGATAAGCCATTAAGGAACGTGATGTTACTTTTTTCATGGAAATTAAATGTAGTATTTGATGAATCGAACCAAAATTATGACCTCCAGAATTATTATTATAAAATTATACATACATATATATATATATATATATATATATATATATATAATATTGAACGGACCACATTATCGTTAACTCCTAGGTAGAATCACACCAAGAAATAGCTAAATTACATTGCAGTCTTTCACGCAGGGGCTGCGTAAACACAGCAGATTTCGGACGCGCAGGAAAATTAATTTCTAAATTACCCAATGTATACAAGACAAGTAAAAATTGTATTAGTGGCAGTAATTAGGGGTTTAATGTCTACTGAAAACGAAGATAGAAAAAATACAAAGAACCCGTTGATTTTTGTAGGCAATAATTAATGGAACAATCGTTGGGCATTGTTCTCGAAAAGATGGGCTGTGTCTGTATGTATCTGGTCTTGTATGTTATCTGGCGAATGACAAGGAAATATTTAAGGATTCATGTTTTGCCCCATCTAAAAATCCTCACTCCTCTTATTTCAGCTATTAACTAACTGGATCTTCAGTTTTCCATGAAACGATTTAAGTTTGGGGCCGATTATATAAAAATTTAGGATACTCGAGTGTTAAATGAAACAGAAAATTGGTGCATATATATTTGTACAGGCTGCGTTAACAGACGTTTTCTCAACTTCTGGAATGCTTTACATAGACTTTCTGGTCTATATTTTGTTATTATTGAAAACTGTATTTAAATAAGACTTAAAAATGAGTTTGAATGACCAAAGAAGTGTGTGTGTGTGTGTGTGTGTGTGTGTGTGTGTGTGTGTGTGTGTGCGTGAGAGAGAGAGAGAGAGAGAGAAAAGAGAGAGAGAGAGTCAGATAGACAGAGGTAGAGGGAGAGAGAAAGAGAGAGTGAGAGGAGGGCTGGGCGGCGCGTGTTTTTGTCCAAAGTGTGGTGTGCTCAAGTCATCTGATCCCCTAATATAGATAATGTTGGTGCTGATATTAGAGGAGAATTATCTCAAGAAAATCCCCGTTCTCCGAGAATAAATTATCCTGAAGGACTGGTAGTCCCACTGCTTATTAAATAAATTATTGTCATTTGCCTTTTCTCGAGGGGGACCGAGAATGCATTTACCCGGCTTCAGGCTTGGGCAACAGTTACGTTCCCCTTTGAAAGTTGTATAATCAATATTCCCAACTTACGCCTCGGGATGTAATTAGGGACAATGATCTTGTTTACACTAAAAAAGAAAAGAAAATAGATGTTGAAAGAGGTATAATTATTGTAGAACACTCCGCTTAAAGAAATAAAAATTGTATGAAGAAAATTTATGGCAGTAGAAAATATATACACAGAATCTTTTTATGAACCATGCCGGCCCTTCCTCTTCGCCCAATATAATTGTTTGAAATATTCCATTTCCTGTTTGAAGAATTATTTCATAATCTAACTTCGGTTCCTTACTAATTATCTATAAGGAGGGCGGTGGTTGTGTAAAAGCACTATGCCCTCTTCCGGCTTCTGCGCTAAGAATAGGACAATATATATGATTTAATTGTGCGGTTACCGGTCTTCGAGGTTGGACTTCTAACCTTACACCTTTCTGGAATATTACCACATAGGACTGGGAACCATTTGAACCCCCACCTTAGCCAAGTGACACGTCTCCACCCCTTGAACCAAAAATTTCTTTAGTTCGGATTACCTTTAAAGAATTTAAGGTCAAGTTGGCTATGTGAATTAAGACGTTGACCTTAATCTCACATGGTAAACCTAGAGTCGTGAGTTTGATTCACACCTGGTCAATAGGAATTTATTTAGTGTCGAACTTATTAAATAAACACCCTAATCCCACCCTAGCTAGAAAAAGGAGGAAACATGTAAATAGCCCGTCCCAACAATGACAATGAAGAATTTAGTTAGAATGTTCACTATGTCAAGTGGTATACCACTCGAGAATCTTTTGGTGTTCAATGAAATTAATGTTGACGTGCAACTGCAAGTAAAATATAATGCATATCTTTCAATTAAATGTTCTAAACATAATATTTTTAATTATGGGGTTAAAGGAACTCCGCAACTAACACGATTTATTCCTAAGAAAATTTCAAAGTAATAATTTTTAAAACCAATAATTATATTACTAGATGTTTTATATTATATAAATTTATTCTGTTTTATATTAAATAACTCAATAATCAAAATCAATAAGGGAGAATGAAGTTAAATTTTGTAAAGTTAATTTAATTTTTAATTAAGGGATGGTCTGGAGATTTATCTTTCTGCTCTAGTCATGAGGTTGGAGTGTGTCCTATGTGTAACAGTGTCTGTCCTATCCTATGACTCGTGAGTACGACTTCATCTTGTCTATGGTCTGGATAGCCACTCCCTTACACTATGATTGATTTCTTACATATGATTTTCTGTTGTACGGTGGCGACATCTTTGCCAATTATTTAATATTGTCTGACATAAATATCAGTTAATTTATGTCAGAAGGAAGTATCTGAGAAGCAAATTTGGTGAGTTCGTCTACATGTTTGTATGTCCAATGATTTCATTTCATGGAACCCACTTCATTCATATACTCCATTTTTGGTATAACATAATAAAGTAAGTAAAATAAATTAAGCACGCTAAATATTTAATTGCATATCATGACCAAATAATTTATTGGAAAAATTGTATCGAAACATACTACCGTAAACAGGGAAGTACTTGGAATTCCTGGTAACAAAATAGAGAAGTTGACAACCATGAAATGTAGGGGGTTCTCTTTCTCTTTTATTGTAAAAGAAAACAACAACGAGCGTCAATTTATGTGATAAATATAAGTTTTGACTTATTTCTTTTTAGAGAAATCTGGAAAATTGTAACTTACGAATTTTAAGGTATGGTTAAAAAGAATTGAAACATTCAAGAACGTTTTAGTAGTGTGACAAAGTTGTTTTCTAATTATTCCAAGTCGTTTCTAATGCAATTTTAATTAAGAGAGTATTTTGACGATTTCCTTTGACTTTCTATTGATACCGTTTAATTAGTTTTCAACTACATTAATTTAGAGAGATTAGATTAACTTCTACTTATTTACGGCGTAATAATAAGCTTCCGAAAATGGGTTAATGCATTTGTAGTTATAAAGTAACTACTTAATACATACGTATTTATATATAGACATTCTTGTGTATAGATCCTAGCCTTTCTTACAAATTATTTTACTAAGCAAATTATAAGCGGTTACAAGTAAGAGCATTTTACTACACAAATCGAGTGTTGTAATCCCTAAAAGACGAACAGAATCATTTCAAATTCAAATTGAACTCAACACCTAAAACGAAAGTTCCAATAATAAATGAGAAATAAAGTAACGGAAATGCCAAAATCAAAATTAGAAACCTATAAAATAGAAGAAGTTGGTGAGTTTCGATACCTAGAAAACATCATCTTTGAAAAAAAGAATAATGGTAGACCTGAAGTTCATTAGACTAACTAATCATGCCATACAAAACAAAACAACAGTATGAGTGTGATACTAAACGTTTATTTTTGTTTTACAGCATAATAGTAAATTATAAAAATGGATTTATATACCAGAAATTATTAAGTTACAACATAATAATACAAATTTATGATATAATAATAATAACAACAACACGTTCTTGAGTCCATATTCAACAATTTTAATATTTTTTTGGAAATAACTAGAGGCAAATTATAAGCTTTTAGAAGAACGAGTCAATGTTTAAAACAGGTTTAACGTAAATATTCTATTTATAATTTACTTCTGGGTTTATTACTTTTACAAAAAAAAATGAAAGGTAATGTTTTATGAGTGTATGGTTTTAGATAATTTTTCTTAAAATTCATGCTATTTTTTATTTCATTATAGTAACTAATCGTTATGAAGTACGTATAGAAATATATTTGGCTGTCAAAGGTATAATGCACATTTAAATACTTGCTAAGTAATCACTTACTTGATAATGGAAAAATGAAAGTCTGAAGTTATACCATCGAAAATACCTGAAACAGAAAGTTCTAATTAAAAATCATTCATTAACTAGTGAACATGCGTTTATGTTATGCAATATATATATATAATTTGTATATATCTACAAATATTATATTTCTAACAACCATTGAAATTTCTAAAGAATTTATATAGCTTTTAAAATTCATTTTATCACAGAAATATTTTAAATTACTGGGCAATTTTGACAAGTTGGGTGCTGCAATAACCCCCTTCTGCCTAACATTTATTTGGATTATCTGAGAGCTGTTGGCATATTGGCCAATAGAAACTCCTTCGGAAAATGCCTCAGATTTTACTCCATGTATGGAGATGACTGTTATTCTTTATTTTGTTGGTACGAATACCTAAACAGCGCCCACGCATCCGCTAAGTTTACTCTGGAGTCGGAAACGGAAGGAAAACTGAATTATCTACGTTCGCTTATACCGAGGAATGGATGAACATTGATATTCAGGAAAAAATCCAATACTGATATCTTGGTACCTGCAGATTTCTTCCATCAATTTAAACATACCTTAATAAATTTAGGACTAATAACAAAGCATGTCAATTAAATTAAAAATGAATGTTATATATTTATAGTGATACTAAGACTGTCAGGGAATTAATTTATTATTATATATTTATTAAATTGATAGATTTTATAAAATGCATTCGTGAAATTGGAGTTAATTTTATAATAAATGTATTATTTAAGTATAAATGCTATTTAATAATATGTAAAGAAACTAGTTGGCATAATATTAGTAACATTATTACATAAAACACAAATATTTGACACGTTCCATTGTTATGTTAGTATCTAATGGAAATAAATACATTTCATTTCATCTTCCTCAGTACATAATGTCTGTTTTGATATTTAAGATAGACCGACTTCATCTACCCTCTTAGAAACAGCCAATGTATAATATTGATTAATTATGAAGATTATATAATAATGTTAGCTTCAACAGAAAAAGTAGTTTTAGTCCTCCAATAAACTATATGAAAGTTTAGTGAAAGGATGTATCTATTATGTTAAAATTATACCAAATCGTGAATCAGAATTATCATTTAATTACAGGGCTCTAGGTGAAGCTATGTTAAATTATCAGCCGGACGGGTTTAAATGAAGTAAAAAATGGTTGGGCATCGGCTAAAGAAGTGCTCAATAAGTCATGAGATGGGTATTATTGTGCTAACAGTTTCGGACGCTCTTGGTATCCTTCTTCAGAGCTACAACGAACGAAAAATGTTGTAAGATATTTGTGGACATAACGTTTTTTACAAAATAATTAAATAAGAACAACAAGAAAAAAACATTTTGAAATAGTGGGAGTAATAAAAATTTTGAGTTGAAGGAACAAAATTCAACAAGGGAATGAGAGTAAAATACTCAAAAATGTTTGTTAATCCATATAATTTCCAAATTTTATTTCTTGCTCTTCTTAAGTTATTAATATGCTATATATACAAATATCTTATTCAATATTTTGCTCCGTTTAGCTCTGAAGGATACCAATGGCGTCCGAAACTGTTAGCAAAAAATATACTAACTTATTGAGTACTTGTTTATCTGACACCCAACTATCCTCCAACTCATTATGTATTTATGAGTGTACGTTTAAGCTTGTATGCATTTGTGAGTCTTTGCGCAGGACTGAACATATTTACATTCTTCTGAATATGTGAAAATATAGGTACTTATATACATGTTACTAACAAAGACTGAATTTGGCGAAATTGACAAGCTATTGGGGACTTTTTATTTTCGGTTAAAGTAGGTCGCCGATCAAATATGGTAACCCGCAAATCGTCGTGGGTATTAAAAATAGAAGTAGAAAAACTGCCGAATAGAAACATCCAGGAAGCTTTGGCCTTCTCTCCTCACGTTTTGAGTAAATGCTTATGGAGTTTAAGACAATATTTGGGTCTTTGTAAAATAATGAAATACCCACTACGAGTTTTAGACAAACTGTTTGGTCCAGGCTTCCAAAATCTTAAATAAATGTGTTTACCTGCATTTTAGTTAATTTGTTCACCCATTGACCTTGAGAGGATAATAATTTTGGTCCTTGGCCGAATTTAGTATTGACCGTAACATGTACTTTCATTTTGGATCAGAGTTTTCTTTAATCCTTAGTATTAATGTTCTTATGAACAGTTCTAACGGTGTATATAGTGATTTAGTATTATTAGGAAACTTTATTTACAACTACAATATGTTGATCCTGGAAACTAATAGCGATAATAGATTCACATGTAGAGTTAAAAGTAATGGAGGTTTTTAATAATTATTTGTAAGACATTGTAACTAAAAATATATGAACACCATTTGGCTGGTAATTTTAATAAGTAGAATAATTTAAATAAAATTTATTTTAAAAATATAGATCAGATTAAAGCAACTGGCTAAAGGAATGGCACGAACTTAGTAAAATATGATTTAGATTTGATTCGAATGAGTACAAAAATAATGGCATCAAGCCAGTGAGTAACGGTTCCTTACTTGCTGAGAGGCTATCTCATAAATTACTGGATTAATTTAAAAGAAAAAAATAAATAAATAAAACATTCATCATTGGAAGGATATACACATTTATACACAAATTTTAAAAAATAAAATATTAACGGGTGAAAGGATTCTTAATGCTGTTGCCAGTAATATGGTAATTCCGATTAGAATGGTAGCATTTGTAATAACCTATGCCGGATCATGGACGTTGGCCTTCGGCGACCTTGCCTCCCTCTTGCAGCCGAAGCTAACAAAAACACCCACGACTTCTCTGATTTTAAATGTTCGACTTATCTCACGCTTCTTCCCTTTACTACCAACTTACAACATTCCCCTTTGAGAAGACAGCCTCAAGCCCAACACACACTTATAACCAGTTTGACAACATGAGAGAGATGTCCACCAGACAACAGGTCACATTTGGTAGTTTAGTAAAACAAGAACCAGTTTCGAGAAAAAACTAAAACTAAAGTAAATAGCAAAATAAACTTAAAAGTAAAAGTAAAGTATTTCGAACTATTTCTAAAACCAAAACTAAATCATTGAAAATTGATAAAAAACTGAAATAAAGATTTTGTTTACTTAGATTAGTTTATCTAACTAAATTAAGTAACTCGAAGGTATAAACTTGCCAAATACCAACAAGCTTTCGGACTATAATTTCGAAAAAAGAGTGTTTTTAAAATTTAATTTGAAATAATTTGACTAATATTAATGACACTACTTTTCCAAGTTCTTCTTTTTTAATTATATACCTCTTTTTTTATATTTCATTCATTGTTTTATATATATATTTTTAAGTAGACAAATAGTCTGTTATAATTATAACCACATTGCTATTGCTTTTTTCGTTTTTGTTTATAAATAAACTAAAAAATATTTATATTTTTTGTTGATGCTAGTTCAGTATCAAAGTATGAATTAGTAGGCTGAATACTAACTGAAATACGCAAAAAATATTTGTTTCAATAAAAGTAATTTGTGAACTAATAACTAAAAGTAAACTATAATATTAAGTGGAAGTTACTTTTAGTTAATTCGAACTAATTACCTTACTAAAAACGGTCTCTAAAACTAAAACAATTATTTATTAAGAAACTACTCTAACAGAGTCCAATTTTATGAATTGGATGTATTTTTTATTAGTTAACATGACTAATTATTATATAAATATAAAAATAAATGTATAACATTAGTTTGTATTTAGGTAGAGTAAATTATCGTTAGTTTTGTAAACTAACGGTCGTCAGTACCCATTTGTGGACTGTACAAAAATGGAAATAAGTTAAACCTAACCATAACTGAAATGTCTATGAAAAAAATATGTTTAACCCTTAAAGGTAAAGGAATTCTTATTCAGTAACTTCATACATGCGGAGTTTTAATTTACTAAGCCATTTATGGGAGAAACGAAGGTTTTGGAGATATTGTTGACCGAATTGTGCAAGCCATATTGAAAAATGGCCTGGAAACACTATTTATGAATAAAAAAGACGTGTTCTTATTTTTAAAGAAATTTCTCTCCACAGTTCCAAATAAAAATAGTAAATGTGCCTTAAAAATATTTGGTTTAGTGTGAAATATATGTACCAAGATACAAATTACCAAACAAGAGCAATGATAACGGAAATGATAATCTCATTGAATATCAATATATTCTTTTACACAGAAGAATTATAAAGAACCTGAAAACATTATGGAGGTGTAAAGTGTAAGCCACGTAAATTATGATTGGTTTTCTTAGTATTTTGCTGTTTAAAAAGAAACGTTTGTTTACTCTGGAAAAACTTAAAACGAACGTTAACAGAAAACGTTGCCAATTTGAAAAATATCTCCAAGTAAATTGTGATTATTATTCATAATATTTTTATTTATGTAAAATGAAACGTCTACAGACTAGTCTAAAGGAATCCACAATGATAAACACTTCTTTTCAATTTGGTATGTTGGACCAAGTTGAACCAATGTTTTTTTTTTCTCATCTGTGGCCATCAAAATAAAACATTAGCTTGATCTCCACTTCCGGTATAAGCTTATTCCCCTAAAATAAAATCAAGATCTCTCCTTATCTTATGCCGTTTTCAGTCGCGTTGGATGAAATAAAACTGCATCAGCTTGCCGACGTTTCGGAATAATTTATTACCTTTGTCAAGGCCCCCAATATTACAAATTATTAAATACTATTTGTTATTAATATATTAGCAATATTGCAGGCCTTGATGAAGGTAATGTATTGTTCCGAAACGCCGGCTAGGTGATGCACTTTCATTTCACCATTCGTGACCGACATCTACATAAGAAAATCAAAAGGGTTAATCGGCAGTCAAGGATATTCATCAAAAATCAAGAGGTTATTGGTTTTAATAAAACTTTTGTAGAGAAACATTTCACCGAGCCCGCGTAAATAATACGTAGCATAAATTGGTTTATTTCCAGTATTCAAACCATTACCGAACCCATTTCTCACTTACAATTCCCCAAGGTAATTATCAACCCATCATTAAATATAGCTTAAGGTGGCTGTGGTTTTCCAAAACATTTAAGACGTCGATAAGAATGCTTCTTTTTCTCTTTTTTTTTTTTTTTTTTTTTTTGTTACTTTTTCCCTACCCTTCTAAAAGAAATGTATAAGTTGACTAATATTGACGGCAAACATCTGTCGGTTGGCTACGACGGGGGGATGGGGGAGGAACCCGAAAACAATAGGGAGGCAGGTAGGAGTGGTGGATTTTGACAAATCGTTCGGCGAGGGGGGCGGGCTGGTTGGTTTTTGCTTCGTCAGCAAGCAATTAAAACGGGCCGACTTCTGCTGGAGCCGCGCTGGGCTACGCACTCAGCCCAAACCTATCTCCAGTTGCCCCTACCCCTAATAGCTCCTCAGCCAAATGAACAGCCAATTCTCCACGCACACTCTCAAAGCTATAAAACTCCTTGCTTACTTAGCCAATTCTTTCCAATTGGGTACTTACCGCCACTTATGCCAACAACCCGAAAAGTAAATACCAATTATAGGGTGGACCATATGAGTCAAAGAGATAAACACTTCCTCCTGCTTTTCAGTCAGGACGCAAGTCTTTAGATTAATTCGGGATATAGCATACAATTTTGTTCTCCGGCTTTCCTGGGAATAGAGGAGAGAAAGGGTAAGGGACCGTATGATGAGAACTCGGAGAAGGTGCGTTTCAGCAGGACCTGCACAATATGGGACAACACGGTCGGAATTTCAGAGGGCATGATCTTATTCTCCAACGCCAAACGGCTCACTGATTCCAGTCGGTACAGTATCACTTTCAAAATAGAGCCAGACATTTGTAACTGTTCTTACATTCTATCTCGTCAACCGAAATGATAATGATGATATCAAAACAAAATAAGAACTATCCTTGGGCCAAAATAATATCACACACAGGACATCCGTAGATTAACCAGATTTTCCATGTGACGGAATGAGACAGAAACCGTCACAAATTTTCTTTTCGTTCTATAACTAGGCAATAACCATATATAGAAACGAATTTCAGTGGAAATTGAACATATGATTGGTGATAAAATATGATATTAAGGAAATTGCATTCGTACGGTGAGGGGCTGGAACTGAAAAAATAAATTCATACACACATATAAATGCAATCATATAAATATCACATAAATTTTGAAATTATTTCCTAGATTGGGTTGATAAACTGTAGAAGATGCGTGTAAAAAATCGAATCGACTTCATCTTCAATATGCTATGGGAATGTGAGTGACACATAAAAAGAACTATTGCACCCTCAATATTTGATGCTATAAAAAACAATTTTATTAGTCACCGATACTATTCATAACCGATCCTTTTTATGAGAATGGCTCATCAATGTTAATGAATGATTCATTAAAAATCCATTCCGGCTCAAGTAAGAAGCAACTTTTACTAAAAGAAGTTTCAGCAAGGACATGAAGAGAAAGGTTGGGCAAGAGGAATAAGCTGGTAGCAATTGCATCACGACTCCCAGCATTCCAGAGGGATCTTTGTGAAACAATATCTTAAAGTAATGGGGATATATAGAAGTGAATAGTATTTAAAATAATAGACAACACTTGGTTTAAAAAAAAACCTTGGTGGGCATAATTGCTACCAGATGGTTATAGAAAGATTCATGATTCATGACGAGTAATGTATGACACAAATCTATTTTTAATGAAATAGGTAATATATGTTTTAAAGTTGCTCATAAAAAGTTAAATCTATCAAAAACATTAGTGCTACCATGATATTTTTGTTTGAAATATGTAATTTTCCATATTAAGCTGCTGAATTATGGAATTTACAAAATTTGGCTTTTCCTACTCCACCATATTTTATTTTAGTCATTATTTTCTTTTTAGAATATCGGGGAAAAATAAACCTTTTAATCATATATCACTCGAAGCCAAAGGGTCAGAATTTACTATATGAGCGCAACCATTGCTTTTCAAGTCACCTCCTGGAGAAAAACACTTTATGAGGTTTGTCTTGAAGGCACCTTTAATCTTGTCTGGTAGCACAGTACATTCTGATTTGAATATGGATTAGTATGCTTATGCACATAAATTAATACATACGCTTAGAAAAATTAGATATCACTCGTAGACAAAGGGTTAGAATTTATAGAAACGCTATTGCTCCTTCACTTTATTAAAACTCTACATGTTTCGCGCACACATGTATATATATATATATATATATATATATATATATATATAGAGAGAGAGAGAGAGAGGGATAGAGAGTTGTTATATATTTGTCTGTTAAAGCTCTAGCGGTCGTAATGTTTGGCATGATCGTTACCAAACTTAATATTTAAACGTTTTATGAAAAAATATAATGTTTAATGGCTGAAATCAGGCAGGGAGAAGGGGAGCTTAGAGGGAGGAATTTAGAATATCCGAAATTTCTCCGAATCGAAAAATTGTATAAAACCAATCTTGTTGCAAATGTAATGTTCTATAAATGTTGTTATGTACTATCGTGATTAGTAACCAAGATATTTTCATTTTTTTTAGCTTTCGACCTCTAGTAAACTCCCACTCCTACTAGTGTCGTATTAACAATAAGTTGTTATTTCGTGAAGCGCTTTATTTGACTCCTAAATACCAAATATTGTTCTCTTGAAATTTTACATTTTGTGATAAATGCAAATACGTGACGTTCGTGGGAAATCAGCTTAGTTAACGCTGTTCCTGTTTGACGGACTTTATGTTTACTATCTTGTTGGGTAATTGATACATCGTAGAATATTTTGAGTGAAAACATATTGGGATCGGTAAATTTTCGATTATATTATAAATTATAATTGTTTTTCTAAACAATAATAATAATAATTGTTCTTTTAGATTAAATCGGTAGTAAATTAAATATCAAAGAGGCAATTGCCTTATTTAATCATGCCTTATTCAATCGAACATTAAAATTAAAAGTTTTCGTGAAATGGCTCTACAATGGGCGTGCACTAAATAAGTCCTAGATGAGTAATTGGTCAAGGATATCTTACGTCGAAATGACTACAGATTTCTCGGGCAACCGTCAGTGGACTTCTTGCCAGCAATATGTCTTGCAAGCACAAAGCGGGTAACCTATTTAAGATATTTCTTTACAAGTTATGTGCATTCGCAATATCAAACAATATTGCGCACTGTCGGTAAATCTTAAAAAAGTATGTTTTGGCCAGCATGACCATAGAAGTGGCATTGGAAACACTTCGTGACGCTAATGCTTTCATAAATCTTATGAACTGCGAAGGATGTGAATACGACTAGAGAGGTGTTTCAGCTGTGGCAACGCTGAGGTTTTAGAAGCCCTCTACACAAGATGTTTTATAGGCCCCACATCATAAAAGAATTGAAAAGCCACCTGTCCAAAAATGTAACTACCAGTTATGCAGAATATAAGTATAATTAAATAGGGCTTGAGATATATTTTCATTTTTTATCTACTATACTTAATTGTCGATCATTGTGTGCCACTGCAGTTATGGCTACCACTGTCTTTCACTGATAATGGTCAAATAAATCTAATTTGGACATAACAATAAAATTAATATTATTTGTAACCAACCTTTCTTTGGCTAGGGTTAAAAAAATTGAATAATTTATTCACAGATGGTTATTTAAAATAATTCACTATAATTTAATTGCTTAAACTATTTCAAGTAATAAATAACTATTGACTGTAGCGGATGTTATTTATACTTTTCCTTTGATATATTACTTTATTAAACACTTAGAAACAATTTTAAATGGGAAAATTATTTGATAAAGTTTCACGTACGGTGAATTTATTTCTTCAAAATCGTATGAGTTTTATTTAAAACTTTAGTTCGGTTTTTCGTTGCAAACGGCAAGAACAAATTCCAATTTTTATTTTTTTTTTTTTTTTTTTTTTTTTTTTTTTTTTTTTTACGTTAAAGACCAAAAATTGAAGAAGAGTTGAACCATTGAGGAGCCATCAGAAATGATTAATAAACACTGCCCCCCCCCCGCCAGTCTGGTTGAAAACGCAAAAAATTTTAATTTAACGTATTTGCCTTCAGGGAAATCAGCTGTTGCGATCCTATTCATTATTCTTCTTTAAGGAAAATCCTACATTGATGATGACTAATATTCCTAGCACTATTATGTATTCCTAAAATAATTGTTATGTAATTTGCTGAATAAGTTTACTTTAAAAAAAAAAATGTCTTCAATTTTCTTTCTCTATTCTTGATAATATACTGATAATTAGTTCTTACCATTATTTTTTCTTCACATATTTTTCCGCAATTGTATACTATATATATAAAAATGTATATTTAAAGTGACGTCGTTTTTGTCATCTCATAGGTGGGATGAAACAATTTTTTGTAAGTTACACTACGAGTGCAACTTGTTACGAGGGACTAATTGTTTTGAGAAATCTCCTAAAAAACAGTAGGGTTTCGTAAGAGTAAGTACAATTTTTTTTTGGAAACAGTGTGTGACTCGTATGGTGAAAGAGGAAAATGAAAAATGATTAAGAA
>CM032233.1:96965000-96992500 GCA_019009955.1 Riptortus pedestris
ATTATCGGCGGGGGATACAGCCTCCCCGCTTCAAGGAGCAATGCCCCCCCGCTCTACCTCCGAACATTACCTCTCGCTCCAGACATTTACACCGCTCACTACCTAGCTCCAACAGATCCTAGCCACTGCACCACAACTCAATACCTACTGTCAATCCTATAGGGCCGATTCATACAAAGTTTATAGCAACCGCACACTCCCTCAGATCCTAGCCCTTGCAACACAACTGCACAGCTACTGCCAATCCTATAGGGCCGATTCGTACAAAGTTTATAGCAACCGCACACTCCCTCAGATCCTAGCCCTTGCAACACAACTGCACAGCTACTGTCAATCCTATAGGGTCAATTCATACAAAGTTTATAGCAACCGCACACTCCCTCAGATCCTAGCCCTTGCAACACAACTGCACAGCTACTGTCAATCCTATAGGGTCAATTCATACAAAGTTTATAGCAACCGCTCACTCTCCCACACCCACAGATCCTAGCTCTTGCAACACAACTGCATAGGTACTGTCAATCCTATAAGACATACCTATGCAAAGTGTACAGCCATTAGCCACTCTCCCACTCCTTCAGATCCTAGCTCTTGCACCACAACTGCATAGCTACCGTCAATTCCATACAGCCAATCTATACACAGTGTACAGCCCCAGGTGACTCTCCCACTCCTTCAGATCTTAGCCCTTGCATCACAACTGCATAGCTACTGTCAATCCTATAGAGCCAATCTATACACAGTGTACAGTCACCGGTCACTCTCCCACTCCTTCAGATCTTCTCCCTTGCAACACAACTGCACAGCTACTGTCAATCCTATAGGGCCAATCTATGCACAGTGTACAGTCACCGGCCACTCTCCCACTCCTTCAGATCTTAGCCCTTGCAAGAAAACTGCACAGCTACTGTCAATCCTATAAGACATACCTATGCAAAGTGAACAGACACTGGTCACTCTCCCACTCCTTCAGATAATAGCCCTTGCAAGAAAACTGCACAGCTACTGTCAATCCTATAAGACATACCTATGCAAAGTGTACAGCCACAGCTCACTCTCCCTCTCCTTCAGATCTTAGACCTTGCGACACAACTGCACAGCTACTGTCAATCCTATAGGGTCACTCTATACACATTGTACAGCCACTGGTCACTCTCCCACTCCCTCAGATCCTAGCCCTTGCAACACAACTGCACAGCTACTGTCAATCCTATAGGGTCAATTCATACAATGTTAATAGTAACCGGTCACTCTCCCACTCCTTCAGATCCTACTCCTTGTAACTCAACTGCTCAGCTACTGTCAATCCGAAGGGCCAAAATATACACAGCCACCGGTCACTCTCCTTCAGATTCTAGGTCTTGTAAATTAAATCAACAGTACTGTCAATCCTACTGCGTCATTCCAGACAAAGACTTGAGATTTAGAGAAAATCGAAAATTCTAAATATCATCTTTACTATGACCTGACAAAAAAATCATAAATAACTAGTCCTTAAATAGTTGAAAATCTAATTTTCTATAAATGTGTGTTATATACACTTTTTCTCTATCTTGAGTATTAACCGAGATTTTAGCATTTTTTTTTTAATTTTCAGCATTCATTAAACCCCCACTTTCAGTTGTCATAAATTAACAAAGTTTTCAGGCTACAACCACTCACTCACTACTTCAAATCCTAACCCTTAAAACACAAATCTAGAGCTCATTCAATTCCTCATCTAATGAGAAGCAGTAAATAACCGGCTTCTGCCAGCAACCCGTTTGAGCCTCTGGTCCTTTTGGCTTGGTATAAGTGGTCCTCCAGAACTCTTTTAGCAGATTTCCATCAAACTCTCTGTAGAAGTTGAAGAAAATGCAGTCCATTCAGGTTGAATAAATATTTATATGTCATTTGTAATTTTTTATTGCATATTAATGCTTCGATAATCTCTGTCTAATGCGATTTTTACATTACGATTTAGTCATCGCTGTGTAATTCAGGGCTGAGAGAAATCTGCTTAGTCTACAAAGCCCATGGATGACTTCTGTGATTTCTGCCGATCTCACCCTGTCATCGTGACCCTCCATCAATCCCGACTTGCCAATTTGTACTATGAAGAGTGGGGATTTAAAGAAGCGGTATACTTCAGAATGTTCCATTATTATATTCGTATCGAAATAGTACGTATCCAATATTTCAATGATTTTAGTTTTATTTTTTTTAATACCATATCTGCCTTAACAGAAGTCAATCTTGATATGTTCCTTTATCGATACCTCCCCGAAATATCAGACCGATGTCAAAGGACAAATCTCAACGAATTTCTCTTTAGCGTCAGAAAAAATAAGACTCATATGCAGTTTATTTAAGGAGCATGACTAAGACCCGGGGTATTATTAGAGGTCTTCCCGTTTCAAGGTGTACGTAGAGATATTTAATTTATCCTGAAAAAATCTTGGGTCTAAAAATCTACATATAAAAACTCGGGAAATAGGAGTAATAAAGGTGGGTTGGGGGAATTCTTCTCCTGCCCTAAATAAGATAGACCAGCTGGGGCGAGGAAATGAGGAAAGCTGCGGGTATAAACAGCTCCGTGATAAACTCCTAAATATATCTAAATCCTTTTTCCTCGCATTCACCAGTCACCCTCTATCTTTTTTTCATTTAACGAATAGAAACTAATCAAAATGACATACACTTTTAATTTCAAACACATGCAAAGAACATTCTTCTAAACGAATTATTCGTCATATCAGAAGATGAAGTTACATAAAATATTTTAAATCTATGAGAAATTCTGTCACACATGTTGCTCTGTAAACTAAGAAGATGCCTCTCGCGCTGGAACACAAACTGTCCAATAAAACGAAGCTTACTAGAAAGTTATGTTTCACATGAGATGGATTAGTTATACAATAAATAACTGAATATCCCATGATCCCGAATAAGGGGTTAACAAAAGACAGAAAAAAGCAAAACAAATAACTCGCTAAAATAAATAGAAAAGTTGTAGAATATTTAATGATTAAAAAAGCTGATTAACTTTTTTTCCATTGACTTAAAATAATAGAGATATTTCGGATGTTTGATTTTACCCTCCCGTAAAATTTGTATGCCCTCTTTTATTGGTTATTGCTTGCAAGGTGTGAAATAACTAAATTGGTTTCCCGACTCAGATAGGTCAAACTAAAATATACTTAAAGATTTAGAATTCAAATTAGCCCTTTACAATTCTAACATTGAAATTACCGATTGCCAAGGTTCAACAGCCTACCTAGAACTAAAAATGTACAAGCGGGAATCTTTATTTTGTTTATTCGTCTTAAGGCATGAACTATAATTAACAATTTATCTTGCATTGTTACAAAAACTGAAGAATTAAGTATGTTACAGTTAGAGTTCGCAAATAACAGATATATGCAAAATCAATTGTTATTGAAGTACTTAATAGTTGTTTATTTAAATCAGATTGTAGTAAATGATAATCTTTATACGAGATTTGTAACCAGATGTCAGCAGATTGAATGATTCGGGAACAGGTTCCTCTTTTAAATAGCAAAATATTCATTAAACCTATTATAAAATGAAATGTACATGATTAGAAGACACATGGATGTAATATGTGATTCGACTTAATATTTTTATTCATAACATGCGATGTATCTTATAGATTAGTTCTATCATACACATTTTGTTGAAGAAATACATAAAAAAAGATTCAGAAAGGCTACCTTTTAGGGGGGAAATGTAATTAAAGGATTTTTTTTAAACACTAATTATAACTCCTTTTTATGAACTTCTTAGGGAATTCAGTCTTCATTATTTTTGTGTGGTTTGAACTTATTCCAATTAATAATTGTTTAACTTTCTCATTAATAAAGAGTAAATAGCATTAATTAAATTGAGGGGCGTTCATTTGTTAATGAACTCTGTTATGAACATTTTTGGATACAACTCATAATAAAGGAGGTATTTTGAATTATAGATTTTACCGCTTCTCTGAACTACTCCATTTGGACAGATTTCAACCATTAAAAAACTTGATTTTTAGCTTTACATAAGCCATTTAAATATAAATATGGTAATGATAATCCAAAAATTGTGGCTGTTCACATTCGAGTTAGAGAATAATGTATTGGTCAACAGTTTTGCATGACGATGCTTAATTACAGAACAATATACATTCGAATTCGGAATAACGGAAGTATGTACGGATTTTTATTTCACTGTTTTGAAAGATGTACATATACTAATTGTACAATTACACACAAATCTATTAGGTAGGATCCATTAAAATTAAAAGATTTTATCTTCACATCATGAGTACATACTCAATTCCTGATTTCCACTTACGGAAATACCTATGTTAATAAATCAAAGATTATAAAAAAAAAAAAAAATGTTTAGCCAGCGACCCAAAATGAATGTGGAATAAATATGCCAGTCAAGACTTCAGCACATTCATTACTAGTTTAGGAGTAGTTTTGAATTACGAATACAGGGCCTATCATTTAAAGGGTATAATGAATCAGTGCTGCCTACACTTAAATGCAAATAACATGACACAATTTCTCCCAGAATAGCACACCGCAGTGTGCTAATTGTCTGGGAACGATTGTTGATAATTTACATTTCCTTATCAATTAAACTAAACTATTAAACTCTCCAAATGGCAATTACACATCTATGCGTGCAATTTACGAGCTGTGCCATTTGTCACGCAAGATATAAATGATAGTGTATTTAGTTGAAAAATCATTGACTGCTTAAATGGAAGTCTTATCACTAATCACAATTATTAGTGATGGTAGTCGTCTTCTCTAATCAACAGATTGATTGGGAAGAAAATTATTAGCACTCTCTATTGATTGGTCTTTTAAGTGGCAATGTATTCATTAGATCTATTACCCGATTGAATTTACATGATTGAAGTATGATGGCTTCATCGATTGACAATTTAACTAAATATTTAACCACTTAATGCTGGATAACCTTTACAAGTTTAATTTGTTCCTCAAAATTTATTTATTGAAACACAATAATGTTTAGTAATTTACGAAATTAAATCCATTATCCTTGAGTAAATAACATTAACATAATAGGGATACGTCAAATTAGTCTTCTTTAGTAGAGCTAGAATATATTTTAAATACAAAAACCTTCGTGAGAATATATTTACAAAGTACCCTTAAATAATAAACAAGGAGTTTCACAAAATAGTTGCGTAAATTAAGCAGATTTTCCACGCAAATAACAGCGTCTAATATTCTATCCTTAGTAAAAAAGAAATCAAATTTATGCTGTCAACGGCGAGATACTTCAACGACTGTAGCAACTGGGAAGTAAGCATTTTAATTGTTTACTTAAAATTTTTAAGCATTTTTATTTACAAAAGTAGTAATACCCTTAACTTTAGCGTTTTAAGTATATTTTTAATTATGCATGCTCATTTGTACTTCAAGTGGTCATATAAGTGGCAAAAAGCGACACATAAAATTAATTTCCACTTTAATGGTTTAAATTTACGAAAATAATTTAATTTTTTATGTTGGGCAAAATTCATATTGAAATTTTTTTCGATAAAACAGTGTATACAAAACACCATTTATGGCAATATTACCATATTTCTGCTACTGACGTTGTACTCATGATGCGATTTTCTTCAAATGTTCATCGATCCCATCTTGAAGATTCTGTGTGTGCGCGTGTGCTTGTCTGCAACGCTCGAGTGGTCACAATTTTTGTTTAATAGTTACCTAACTCCATTTATAAGCGTTTCATGTAAAACTGAAGGTTAAGTTAGTTAGCGGCTCAAATTGAACCAGAGGGAGGAGGGTTTTGATATCAAATATTGACTTTATTATACCACATACATGCAAATATACTCTGGTGACCCCCCCCCCACCGTCTTAACTTCTTGGACTATTAAAATTTGATTGATGGAGATAAAAATTATTCTGATTCATTATAACTTACAGTACTAGTATAGTAAATAGTTTTCAATAAAATTAATATGTTATATTCTGATATATTTCAGTTATAGTTTTTCTTTCCGGAGAGAGTTTGACAAACCTGTTTGTTTACATTTCAGACACTTCTCGTAGGGAGAAAGATTTCTTATTACCGTTTGTATTTATTCACTTAACATTCACAGTGGTGTTGTGTTACCAGTATGTGGGTTTATCAACTGTTAAACTACACAAGGGAAATCTGCTTAGGTTACGCAGCCCCTGCGTGACGAACTATTTACTTAGATATATTGGTGAGGTTGAGTCACTACTGTGTTATCACGGTACGTGGGAAATGTCCTCAATTTACGGAGCCCCCGTGGGGAATTTAATAGACTAGCGTAACAGCGAGTAATACTGGCTTTAAAAATTTACCATTTTTGGCTCTCTCTCCGTGTCATCTTTAGCAGCGGCTATGTGAGAAATCATGGCATTGTCGAGCCCGTCCAACCGTTCAATCATAACCCCATAAAAAGGTGTAGATATAGTGGAAGCGTTGGCCCTGGGCCTGGAGGGAATATTCGCCGGAGCTCCCTGTACACAATGGGCTATATGTTGCAAAGCAAACAATCGGCTGTAGGATAGGCGATAGACCGTACCCTAGTACCCATCTGAAAAAACATTGGGCCTTAGGAAAACATTGTTATTCATACAGCGAGGGCTGGGATTAGTATCAGTATCAGGAGTAAACCTATATCCCCACCACTCCTCCTCACCCCAGCCACTAGACCGGAAACCAAAATACAAAAGAGTGGCTCGCAGGATTAGCCTCATCCTTACACGTTTCTATAGAGCTCCCTCCTCTAACATTCTTCCAACTTCTGCGGTAGGAAAACCACCCCTCTACCCCTTGGGTGGTCTGGCAAAATGAACCCAAATGCTTTTCATTCCATTAAATACTGAAACATACCATGTACACGAAATTAAACCTCCCATTGCATAAAGAGAGCACTACGGTTTATATTCGACAGAAAATTTAGAGGCTGCAGTAACTCTACTCGTTTTCAACGAGTCAAAAATAATGTCTTTTCCCTCATTAAACATGTACCAAACAATATTGTTTGCGGGGGAAAAAAAAAACATGAACTTGCTTTACAAAAATAGTATAACACATAATCATAAAACAACATACAAGAATACGTTTCAAACCCCCAAACTCAAACATAAATATTTCGAGAAAAGATTATCATTTCCAGGAGTAAAACTCTTTAACGCTCTGCCCGAATGTATCAAAACTATTAAAAAATACTCTTTGTTTAAAAATAAATTAAAGAACTTCATGTATGACGGACATTTTTATACACAAGATGAATACTTTAAAAAATGTTCAATTATTAAACTACTAAACATTTGTCATAAATAACGGTCTAAAATAATTTGTGATCAGATACTTGGGACAAGTTTCTCATCATTTATATTTATAGTTGTCATCCTTTATAAATTTGTATGCCAATAAAAAAAAAAATGTATGTTATATTTTTGTGTTGTATTAAGATTGTTCGGGAAAGTAATTTATTGTATGTAATTATATAAATTGATAAATTTTGAACAATGCATTCTTAGAATTTGGCCTATTTTTTTAACGAATGTATTATATAAGTATAAATTTGTAAATAATTTAATTTACATAAAATTAGGAAATCGTTTATAGAAAAAAACAAAACTATTTGATGTATCCTATTATGTTATGATAAGATTTAATTGAAATAAACGCACATGTCACCCATTTACTTATTTGTAAAAAGAGGATTTATCTTTCAAAAATAAAAAAAGTATCTGCTGAGCTATACCTCAACTTGAAGCCTTGGTAGAGAAGTGTGTAAACACGTATGATCCCTCTGTAACCTAGCAGAACATTATAGAAATTGGTATTAATGAATAATAGAGACATTTTATCAGCCCCCACGACAACATTTTCAGGATTCCCCGTGCAAAGAAGCCTAGACTGGTTTGGTCATATTGAAGAAATAAATAAGAAACTGAAATAGTTTTCCCACTTTTTAAAGTCAAAATGTGTTGAGGAATATTATAAAATACCTCCCAGCCAACCTAGAACCCACAAATTAAATTCTTTATACTAATGATTCCAGTAGGATTTAAAAGGTGAGAAAAACTGAAACAGCAGGATTCTGTTGCTATTTTTTGATTGGCTAATAGCTCATAAGCGTGTCGGAAACAAATATTCTGGATTTCAGCAAACATCGTTCACACTATTATGGACTAAATAATTGTGTTATTTCACTAGTCCCAATGACAAAGTTTTAAGGATTGCCTGTGGACAAAAGCCTAGACTGGTTGAGTCATATCGAAGAATTAAGTAAGAAACTAAAATCCTTTTTCTTCCTACAAAAATATGTTAAGAAATATCTTTCAATGGAAACTCTATTATTAATACTTACTATAGTTATTTCCATAGTCCGTTCACTTATAGCAGATTGCATTCGGGTAACTCAAAAAATCATATTTTAATATCTAAATTGCATAAGAGAGCAATAATATGGTTTATAATTCAATAGTGAGTCGAGAGACTCCTGTCGGTCATCAAGGAAATGAAAATAATGTTTTTTCCTTCCATATGTATGTGCCAAACTATCCTGTTTGTGAAACTAAACCAACTTCTTCATTTAATTCATGCAAAGACATAAAAAAAATAGTAAATTGTCCATGTCGGACATACTCTAGTACCGTTAGCACAATGACAAAACCTAGGTCAGGAACCAAGTTAATTTTTAAGGTTACAGCCTCAAGATGAAAAACACCATTCGTGAAAATATTTATGATTATAATGTGTGTGTGTGTGTGTGTGTGTGTGCGTGAGAGAGAGAGAGAGAGAGAGAGAGAGAGAGAGAGAGAGAGAATGTATTTTGGCCATATTGAGATAATAACGAGAAAATAAGATCAGCCTACATAGTTTTGTTTAATTAACAGTTTTGTTATGTTAATTTATTCACACTTCCCATTGTGATTTAAATAGATTATAATCGGTGAGTTACCACCATTTTCATATGTTACCTACCATATAGGGATATTATTTTATTAACCTACCTAACAACCACTAATTGGTGATTTAATGGCATAATAATTACGAAATAATGAAATCTATTTAATATACAACAAGACTAAAAATCATTTCCTTTCTAATTCTTTTTTAATGATAATTGATTTTTAGTCAACAAAAAAACAATGGATACTTTAAAATTTGAGCATTGAGGATGAAAAAATTATTTCTGCCACTAGCACTTCAGGCATAACATCCTAAAATTGAAGTAAGGCTTAATGTTTTTCACCATTCAAAACTCCATTAAGTTCACTTAACTTTAATTTAACCTTGCTCTACATGTTTAGTGCCCTTTTGACGACTGTTCTGAAGCACATACAGTAACAACTTGAGACTCTTGTCTATTATATATAGCTTGTCTATTAAGAGGTTCTGATATTTAAGATATTCTTGTATTTAAAGTCAATGTATTCGAACGTTTTGAAATAAATGCTCTTGTGTTAGGTATAATTCAGTTTTGGTTGAAAGGGGTGATTTTAAATCCCTATTTGATTAGAAAAAAATGTGTCTTGAAAATAAACTGAATAAGCTTCAGATGCATTTTAGAAAAAGGATTTTCAATCTGTTAATCACTTTATTTTTGTTTTGTTTTTGTGATAACCGGATACACTAACTATTGATAGAATTCTCCTCATATATTGTGTTCTTCTTTCTTTGAGCTTCAGTCGTACAAAATTAATTTCCTTGAATTTCTCACCTATACAAATTTTATATCTGATGCTCCATTGGTTCCTACTACTGATTTTTTTCCATTATTATTACTAAATGTAGTGATGTTTTTTTTCTTTAAATTAAGGACATGTAAGGATAAATAGATCTACCAGAATATAACTTGCAAAAGGAGTTTCAGACATTGTCATGCAGAGGGCTCGCAAACAAGTCAGATTTTCAAAGCACGGGAATAATATAAAGACTACGCCTTAATCTCTATTTCTCCCTAAGTAATTACAAAATTTTAGATTTATGCTCAATAAACTAACAGCTGAAAAAGAAAATCGCGGGTGTAAGATGCGGGGTTATGTGGGATGGAAATGGAGAAAAAATATGCAACTTACTTAATTAAATTTCAAGACACAAAATGTACGTATTAACAGTAGTAGTACATTAGTCTGGAAAGATGATTCGATCTAAGAATTATTTTGATCGAACTGATAATGACGGAGTTTAGTATGAATACAGATTTGGTTTCTTCCCTAAATTCTCTCACTATTCCCTCTCCGATTTCGATTATACAGAAAATACATTCATTAGAGACAGACTTTATTTTCGTCTTCTCCTAAGCAAAATCGGTGAACAATTGTTTGATTTTTTTTTTTAAATCTAGTCATGGTCTTCAAAGTGATTTATTGCAAGGGAAAAGGAGATATGTTTATGGGACTGAAGTGAGCTACATATAATACCAGATGTGATTAGAAACTTTGCTCAGGTGTTGAAAATACGACTTGCTTTATTACTTTTCGGCTTTCTTTAAAGGAATGGTTATGCTCTGAGCAAAATATTATCATAAAAATAATAATTAATTACTTAACAAAACCAAAACGGCCAATGGGAAAAAAAAAAATTCCACCCCCAACTGGCGAGGGTTGAAGGCCTATGAAGGATGGCGATGCGGCTCTATTGAAGACCTCCATCCCCAGCCGGTGCCCTCACCAGCCAGAAACAAAAAGAGGATGGGAATTAATGGAAATGGACTCTCTCTCTCTCTTTCTCTCTCTCCCTCACACTCTCTCTCGCTCTTCATCTCTCCATCCCTCTCGCTCTCCATATCTCTCAGCCTGAGGACATAAATCAAACCGACTCATCAGAACAAATTTTCAAAGCGGAGCCGAGCGACTGTCGATACCGCTGCTCCAGCAGCCCCCCCCCCTCCCAATACATCTCTTTAGTCTTGCTCCAATTGTCTTCACCGCCATTTGTTCCTTAGTTATAACTGCTCAATGGATTAAGACCGAGGCAAGGCTCTACCAAAGGCGAGATTTAAAGAAAATTATTTTTGTTCTGAGGAAAAGAAATCCTGCAGCCAGAAGAGACAAGACACGCAAATGACATCTGCTCTGTCCCTATTTATTAATTAATTAATTACTGTAAACTACATGACAGAGAGAGAACTTCCATCGACTTATCAGGAGAGGGATTTATTAAATATCTGAAAAAAATGTTATTCATTAACGTCCACTTCGATGCTATTATGGCTAATTGGGATGAGTTATCTACAGGTTACCACCCTTTTCTAGCCAAGGTGGGAACTAAGGATTTATTTGATGAGAACAGAGTAAAAAATTCCTCTCATTCTAATAAGAAACATGTAGAACAATAATAGTACAATCCTCCATGAATCTTACATAACATTTTCGAATCAGCAACTAACAACGGAGAACAAGATTTTATATTCAGCCTTTTTCTAGAGCCACAATTCTCCTGGTCGGTATTTGGTCATTTAAGAACTCCCTCATAGTTTATATAAATTTATTAATTTAAAATTTTGGCCGCTAGTCATATATATATAAATTCGATGGACCACTTTTTTTTTTTCATGTACTGAAAAAACCGGGGACATTACAGGGGTTTGTTCAATATTCGCGCCTGTAAAATGTTCTAAAATTAAATCAGCTTATATTTGTTGAAAGATTATTCATACAGATTATGGAAGAATTTGGTTAAAAACAGACATGCTACTCATAAAATAGTCGGAGTAGCCGGATATAGATGCTAATGAATGCTTCATCTCTAAAATCTCCAGAGAACACTTTACAACAGTTGACAATTAATGTAATTAGATCACAGATTTGAAAATGTATTTCTCACCAAATTACGTACGGATTTTACGTTGTGTTGTAAATATCTGTTCCGAACGATGTAAAATATTTTTGTTTTCCTCCTACAACTAATATTCTAGACAATTGTGTCACAGCCGTAAGGAATTATCAGGGTCACAGGGATGACAAAAATTATAAATACAGTCTCTCCAACGTTTCAAACAAATTTCTTGTCTTCAAAATTAATTAATCATTTGGCGTTATTACGTGTTAGGTTAAGGCTATTAACTCATTTTGAGTGCTAGCACCTTTTTTTATAATATTCTTTATAGACATTCAAGGGGTTAGGGACCCCCTTATCAATTGTGTATTTTAAAGGATTATAGGTTTGAGGTGTTTTTATAATTGCTATTAGTATTTTTCTTTTTTTTTTTGGATTTAAACCCCAAATAAACAAGTAAAAGTTCGACCGGATAGCGGTATATGTTATATTTGTTATTACAATAGAGCTTAAACTAAATGTATGTTGTACTCCTATATATATAGGAAGACAACATATTTTTAAAGCCATATTTCATGACTAGTACGTCGTTATCTAATGACTCAAAGGCAACCATTGTTTTCATATTACTAGACCCACCGAAATCTATAAGATGTTTCGTGTTTTCAAAATAGGATTTTCTCGGCCTTCCTCTTCCCCTATGCCCGAGGACCTTACCTTCAAATATATATGTGATTAAATCGTTGTGGCTTATGATATACCCAAGAAATTTAACCCTCGTTTTTCCATGATAGGACTGTTGCTTTCACTTACCTCATTTAGAACTCTAGATGTCGAGTTAGAGTTATTTCATTTGTTCAAGTTAACTGTAAATTGTCTTCATAATATTTCGACATCCATGTGAGCGAATAACAAATAAACATTTGAAAAATAAACATCTGTTATTGTTTCTGGCAACAGATGGACAAACGAACTCAAATTCCGTCCGTGAGAAGTGATCTGTTCGTACCTAGAAAAAATGTAGAATATAAGTACAACTGCCCTAATTTCACAACAAATAGGAAATCTACACCGTTATTCGGTCAAACTCGTCAAATTTACTACCAGTTAAGAGTTCATGTAATGGTGGTGGATAAGTATCCCTTACTTCTATTAAAAGCCAAAGGAATAGTAGGTACTAATAAATCGCTATCACTTATTTATGGCATATTTTTAATTTCGTTCAGTGGCTAAACGAGTGCAATTCACTTACCAAAATTAATATTAATTCGAATTTGTAAATGTTTAATACAAGTGCCTCTTAAAAATCAAACAGTCATTTATTTTTTAGCGTTTCCCTTGAAAGTATTTAAGTTGCACACCTTGTTTGAAAGAGTCTCTCCTGAGATACTGGGCGATAGAGGAACCAATTAATTGGGGTAAATAAAAAGCCTTATCATCTACAAGTACTTAAATATGCACAGTGCAGTGCGAACCTCCACTCCGACTCATGCCATATTAGCAATAGCAATGTCTGTAATGTCATATTAGCAATAGCAATACGACTATTATGAATCACTTTATTTGAAGCCTATTATAGCGGTCGAAATTTTTGTTTGATCGTTATCAAACCCGATATTTAAACGTTTTATGCAAAAAGACAGATCAAGTTCGTTAATGGCTGAAATCGGACCAGCGGGAGGGGGGTTTAAAGTAAGGGATTTTCGAAAATTCGAAATGTCTCAGTTACCATACGTCGGATCACAAAATTGTATAGAATCAATCTTATTGCAAATTAAATTTACTATAAATATTGTTCTATACATTTATTCTCTATCTTGAATATTAACCGAGATATTTGCAGATATTTGCAAGTTTAACGGACTAGTGAGTTTCCCGCCAAAAGCTAGTTCGGCCGTAACTGTTGGGCTATCGTAAGGAGATCTCTCTATTGTATAACTTCAAGTGGGAAATCTGCTTAGTTTACGCAGCCCCTGCGTGACGGACTTTATATACTTAGGGGAGAGTGAGAGAGGGCAATAACTAGTGGAGAAAAGAGATGGAGATGGTAGGAAGCGCCGGGGGCAAGATGTGCAAGAGCTGTAGCTACGATAGGAACAGTGGCAAGGCCGGGGAACCTCTCGTCAGCCGGCTCCAAATTACACCTTTGCCATTTGGGAATGTTTGATTGATGTGGGAGAGAAAGTTAATAGCTATGATGGCAGGTAGAAGGCATCGCAGCCTTTGGGAAAGGATGGCCCCTTTGCCCGACAACAACTCGGCAATAACCAGTAGTTTACACGGCCCGAATCACATCTTAAAATAAATTAGTTCCGGAAATGTGCCACGGTGGTAGTATAGCTTTTCATTTGTATGCAAATAGGCTAACCTCAATTGAGTTAAGTCTTTATGGCTTTTTGACGCCCAGCTCATAAAAAAAAAAAAAAAAATATCTTTCTTTTGAGGCACAGACATTCCATAAGGACAATGACACGGACTTGCTATAGATATAGGGCAATTAATCATTTTATTGCCAAACGTAATAAAAAACGCTACTCTCATCTGTAATAATCTGATTCAGTTGAAATTTGCCTTACACCTTCTATGAAAATTGGGTTATGGTTTTATAAATTCACATAAATTTAAATGTTTTCAGGAATGTATGGTTTTTAATTTTTTTTATATAATTATCCTTCATTGAATAACAAGAAATTTTCAAATTAATTCATAGGCTCCTTTTGACCACTGCAATTTTACAAAAAGAAACATAAAATAAAATTTTCTTTTAAGTAGAAGATTGTTGTATATGCAATTGACTAATAATAGGCAGTCATATTACAACTTAGTGAATATCAGTTATTTTAAAAAATTACAAATTGTGAATTCAGTTCTATAACATTCTTAAATCAGATGCATTGGGGCGGATTATGGAGTCAAGAATGTAAAATTTTAATTAATGATACGAAATCAAACATATTTGCATGTTTCTCACATTGTAAAGGTCCATTGAAAACAATATTTGCCATTTAAGCTTGGAATAAGACTTGTCATATATATACATGCTACATGCTAACGTAAGAGGAGAAGAAGTGGGGTGGGAAAATTCATTTTTGAAAAACATTTTATTTATCAACAGATTAATTCAATACATCGATTTTGAAAATAAACCATAAATGAAACGGAATAGGCCACAGAGCATCTCTTAAAAGACAATAAAACATTACTGAACTACTTAATGGACAATTTCATTAAAATTATGGCTCGTGAAGAATGACAAACATGACATTAAATGTATTTGATACATTGAATCTTCATAAAAGTAGCCAATTCGTATTAAGTTTAAAATCCAAATTTATCTCGGAGAAATGTTGCTTCTAGTAGCTATTTGAAACTCGTCTAAGAACATTAGGTGTTCCTATAGGTTCCAGCTTACTCCTTATAGAATACCAGTGACCCCTTATGAAGTTGGGAAAATATTAAAGACCCTTATGTAATCAGAGTAAGGCGTAGAATGTTACATTTCTCGTCAGATACATAACTGCCTCTTACTTTATAGAATGCCTCAAATAATTATTATAATTGATTTCATTTCCTATTTTACAAATGCTATTTGAAGCTAGCAATGAAATTCTTATAGCCTTCACGGCTAAATTCACTTCGAGACCAAATCTACCGAAATAATCATCTTTGATCTATTTCATTTTCGAATTCGTTCCAATGATTACCCAAGGGAAGCACTGGCACCACTCATTAAGTTTCTTAAGCTCTCCTTGTTTGAAGGCTATATTTGATTTGTCTTTGATTAAGAGGGAGGTAACTTTTTGTAATGACAGAAAACTTTAAGCAACGATTAATTAACTTTTAACCACTGATTAAGTAATAATGAAGTATTTAATTTTATCTTGGATGTAGCTCATAGCCTCAAAATCAATACTGGTGCATTTCAAGATCGCGAGAAGGCGTTAGAAGAAAACTTAACATTACAGTTTATTAAATTTAGAGAAAACAAATAATCATACATTTTTAATCTTCGGAAGATATTTTGGAAAAATCAGTTCATGAGGATTACCTGAATAGACCTTATTCCTCTCTTGAATAACTTCAGTATAACAAACCGGTGGTTGATCTTAAATACCTTCCTCATTCCCAGAAGACCCCAAATGGCTGAGTATACGGGGATTTATCAACTATATTTATTTTTCTATTTTTTGATCAGATGCATTAGGATCGAGGTATTGCTTGTGACTTTTAAATGAAATAATTTTAAATGAACGTCAGTAAAACATTGCGTTTATATTATTAAATAGGAGTACAGGGTAGTCATTTTGTGTCAACATTAGATTTTTTTTATATTTCAGAAGCCCCAAACGAAACACCTGCGGTATTGTCAACATGGATACCCATTTACTTTAGCATGGGTCTCCATTTCCATGGTCTATGTTCCCAGACTAACAGCAATGCAGCAACCACTTTATGTATCAACAAATGGAAGGGCCTTTCACGAAAATTAGCTGGAATTCCAAATATTCCGATCTAGTCCAATCCAAATAAACTCATGTCAAATTAATCATAGGCCCTTGAGCGTAGAGCTCGCTCATTTTCATAGCAAACAACTAGAGATGGGGCTATTTGCCATTGTACAAACAATGTGAATTGGTGTCGCGCGCCGACCGAGGGGTAGGAGAGAGGGTACGTGGGAAGGTTAACAGCCCTGTTTGCCCCATAGTTGGGGTATCATATCAATCTTAATCCCCCACAGATCCGGCTGGACAGCTTTATCCCATTGGGACAACAGACAGCAAACCTCTCCCACCAATGCTCAACCCAAAAGAAACTCAGCACATAGTTCGGGATTCATGTTTGCACATAAGGTGTGTGACATTGGTCGGGAAAATGCCCCATTTATTCCAGTTGATGATTCTTACCATTTAGTAAACATTATCTAAGGCAGTCTGCAAAAAGGCAATGGATAGCGTATCTTCAAAACAAAAGTAATAAGACTATTTATAAAGATTCCCACCTTTTATAAAACACTCGCCATCAGGTTAATTATCTCATTTTCGTCCTCTGCAAATAATTGCCCGTTATATTTCAATCCAAAGCCATATACCAGAAGTTAACTTAAGATGTTCAAATAATATGCACTCTTCTTAATGTATTGAATACACGATAATTCAAAGTGTATCCGCCACCAAAAAATGGTATAGAACCAATCTTGTTAAAATATTGATGCTCTACAATTGTTGGAGATGATATTGCACTGGTGAATAGTATGGTGCAAGTCTTAAAGGACGCTCTAGACCAGTTTAAACTCAAAATAAATGCTCATAAAACAAAAGTTTTGGTTGTAGAGGAGAAGGAAAGACAAGGAAATATAAATATTAGAATTGGAAACATTGTGCGTGAAAAAGCGAATGAGGTTTGTTTCTTAGGGAGCATCATCATTGAACTCAATGATAGTAGAGCTGAAGTCAATAGAAGAAAAGCACTTGCTAAAATAGCCATCCAAAGTAAAAGAAGAATTTAACTAATAAGCATATAACCATGGAAACCAAAAAAAAAAACGTTTGCTTTTTTTGCAAAAAAGTCTTTTGTATGGAGTGTACCGCTTTACGGTACGAAAGATGAACTATTCACAAAAGAGAATACAATAGGTTGGAAGCAATGGAAATATGGATCTGGCGTAGAATCACTAGAACAAGTTGGACTAAAAAATAATATAACATGGAAGTTCTAAATAAGGTAATTGAGAGCAAAAGTCTTATCAAGGCAATGGAAAAAAGAAGAGTGAAACTTCTTGGGCATATCATAAGGCACAACGACTTCATTACAAATATATTTTAAGGTGAAATTCTTTGGCAGAGGGGAAGAGGGAGTCCTAGTTAATCCTTTTTTGAAGACATCAATCATCTTATGGATTTCGATGAGTATAATAATATGAAAAGAGCAGCTTCCGATAGAACACAATGGTTGCAACTACAAGGCGCAGCCTTTAGACCATATTGACAATTGTTGTCCTATACATTTTTTTCGCAACTCAAATATTAAGCTTGATATTCGAGATTACTTTATTTTTTTTTTCGTTTTCAGCAAACCCTTACTCCTACTCATCGGATTTTATTTAGAAGGAGAGAAAATATGGTGAGATGAGATCAATAGTGTGTCACACCAAAACGTGGGAAGTCTGTTTAGTTTACGCAGACTTTTCTTTGATAGTCTTCAGTTAGCCCCTACTCATGTTTATCCGATATATAAAAAGCTTCTATATTGCTGAATATTCCCTTGTTCATTTAAAGAACTTATAAAGTTTATCAAAAGTATAGATATGGATGTAGCAAAAATACATTAGATTGTAACGGTGATTGTGAGGAATGGGAATTATTATTCAATGTATTTTACCTTACATAGACTCGCAAATTAAACATCGGTTGAGTTTATCTTTAATTGATTTGTTTGTTTTTTTTTATCTTATTTTATTTATTTTTTTCCATTTCATTTATTAATTTTATTAGTAATTATCTTACTTATTTTAATATTTTATTTTATTATTATTATTTTTTTAATATTATATTTAAACATAATCATACATGTAATATGCCATGTGGCAATGGAACATGTATTCAAATAAATAACGCCTCATATGGTTACTATGAGAACAAAAAAAAATCACTTGTTCATTTAAATTTCGAGTCTGGTTTACAAAGCGATCGTATTAAGTGGCAAAAATAGAATGGAGGTACAGATAATTCCATCAGTCCGTAGAAAACCTTTTTAGTTTGAGAAGTTCCACGATGACGGATTTATTTAGGAGCACCCAAGACTATGTGGTTTTCCTCAAATATCGTCTATGTAAAACAACAACAAAATTATAGAAAATTCCGTCAAGCAGAAGCTGTGTAAACTAAGCAGATTTCCCACTTGCTGGTACTACTGATCTTATCTCACCATATAATCCCTATTTCTAAATTATTATTTATTTATTCATGCACACCACATAGAAGGTGATTTGCCCTTTCAAAAGTAACAACAGGTAACAATAACAAAAAATACCTTAACTGCAAGTAACAATAGTAAATACCTTCACAACAAGTAATAATAACAAATAACTTAGCAATAATACCAAAAAAAAAAGTGTATAGTTGGTGGATGATTAATTAATAGCATAATTTTAAATTTTGATATACACTCAGACTTAATTTGCATGTTAAATGTCATATATTTCAATTTTGTGTAGGTATGAGAATATATTGTTAATGGGCTGTCTTCCGTCAATAGTTCTTGTAAGTCGTAGGGGAAGTCCTGGTGTTGTCGTTTTCGGCATTCTGTCAATATGTGTCTTATCGTCAAGGGAATGTTGCATGTTGAGCAAGTAGGTCTGTCAGTCTTTGCCATTGAGTATGAGTGTGTTAATTTGGTGTGACCGATTCTAAGGGCCACTAAGGGGTTTTATTTCTAAATAAAACTCCGATAGGTAAGAGTGGAGGTTTACTGAAGGCCGAAAACAAGAAAGTTGGAATAACTCTCAACGAAGTTGTATTAGAGTACAACCTCAATGGCTGTTTTTCCTTAAGATAAATCTGCTAAAATAAACTACTAAATGTGAAGGATTTAAGGAGAGTGGGCACTCATGGACTGGGAGCTCCTTTCGAAGCGGGCCTTAAACGAAGCGGACTCGAGTTGAAGGCTAATCTCTGCAGATCAGCTGTGGGGGAGGGAGGGACAGCGTGGGTACGGCACTAGTATTCATCTCGTGGCGCCTGCCTTTATCAGATTTCATAGCCGACAGAGCAGGGAAGAGGGATAAGCTGCTGGTCACCCACTCACACCCCCCCCCTGGCCTTTTGTTCAACCGCCTCCCTGCCCTCCTTATCAATACATAATTATTCAATACAGATAACAGTTACTCGCTCAGCACTTTCAAAAATAAATATTCAAAAAAAAAAAAAAATCCCAATCAGATCTTTTCCGTGCTCTGTTGACAAGTTATTTCATCACTGTTCCCAGTATTAAATAAGTCCGTCACGGAGGGGCTGCGTTAACTAAGCAGATTTCCCACGTGCACCACGTATTTTCATTTATCGTACGTATTTAAGCTTCAAATAATGTGCTTCATGACAATAGAGTATTGTTAATATGAGATAAGTAGGAGTGGAGCTTTACTGAAGACCGAAAACTCAAAAATGCAAATACCTCAGTTAATACTCAAGATAGTGAAAAAATGTACATAACAACAATTTATAGAACATTATATATTCAATAGGATTAGTCCTATACAATTTTTCGACCCTACGAATAATAACGGAGTTATTAAGGATTTTCGAAATTCTCCCCCGCCATACCCCCCCCTCCATACCCCCCTCCCACTGGTCCGATTTCAGCCGTTAATGAACTTGATCTTTCTGTTTACATAAAACGATTAAACACCGAGTTTGCTAACAATAAGACGAAAATTGCGACCGCTAGAGTGACAGACAAATATATATATAACCAGTTTTGAACGGACCTCATTTTCGTCATCTCCTGGGTAGGATCGATGGACTTTTGAAGAAAAATTTCGATCATTGCGCCATGAGTACGACCTCAATAGCTGATTTACCCCTAAGGGAAAACTACTAAAAGCCCGTCACACAGAGGCTCCGCAAACTAAGCAAATTTCCCGGCTGCTAGTATAACACACTTGTGATCTTATCTCACCATATATTTATATGTAAAAACTGATGTGTAGAAGAGTGTGTGTGCGGAGGGGGGGGGACTACTTTAGGCAGAATTCAAGAAAGTACGAATAACTCTTTTAATAATTGAGTTACGAAAAACTTAATAGCGCAATAATTGTAGAGCATCAATATATTAACAATATCGGCCCTATGACATATTACGATTCGGTATAGATCAAGTTAACATTTTCGAAATAGGACGTTTCGTATGCTTCTCGCATAATAAAGTCCACATGAAAACATTATTTGGTATTTAAGCTTTGAATAAAGTGTTTCGTGATATAACAGCCTATTGTTAATGTGACATGAGTAAGAGGGGGGGTTTATTAAAGGCTGAAAACTAAAAAATTCAAATATCCCCGATAATAGTCATGATAGAGAAAATATGTATATAACTACATTTATAGGTAAATATATTTGCAATAAAATAGACTCTATGCTATTTTTCAATCCAACTTATATTAACAGAGATATTTCAAATTTTTGAAATTCCACCTTTCGTATCTTGCCCTTTCCCGGACTAAACGAGTGATTTATAGTGATGGTGGCATAGGATGAGGGAGAGCGTTGAGGTTTAAGAATCCACCACAAAATATGTGTTAAAGTTTTCAATACATACATTTTTAATCATTGGAAGATATTTTGGAAAAATCAGTTCACGAGGAATAAACCTTATATCCTTCCTTCAATAACTTCAGTATAACAAACCGATGGTTGATCTTAAATACCTTCCTCTTTCTCAGAAGACCCCAAATGGCTGAATATACGGGAATGGTGGGCATAGGACGATGGAGTAGATTTCCCTTACGTTGAGCCTCGAGAATCCACCACAAATTCCGTATTAAGCATTTCATTAAATACGTTTTTATTCCTTGTAAGAAGTTTGGGAAAAATCGGTTCCCAAGAGTCGCTAAGATGGGAATCTGACAGCATGCCAACTTGTGGATTGAAGAGAGTTTGAAGATTTACTTGGGGGCTAATTGAGATTTAGATGTTGCATGAAACATGGGTATATGGGTGCAAATGAACCTGATGATGGGTTGCTAGAGCCTTCTAATGAGAATGATAAAGACAAGGAGAGGAGTAGAGCACGGGAGCAGGGGCCCGCCAATTAAGCAGGAGCCTTGCCTTGGGGCGGTGCCTCCCTAATGGCCGCCCCTAGATTTATTGCCCCTCGAACCGGACTATTTCCATTAATCCGCCTTCTCTTTTTGTCCCAACCCCTCAGGCTAAAAACACTTCCTAGCCACCGCAAAATGATCACCTATACCTACCTAAACCCTATTCCCCCCTTCAAAAAACTCCCGTATAACAGGTGATTGATCATAAATGCCTTCTTCCCCTTTCCCGGAAAACCCCAAATGACTAAGTGCATGGGAATGCTAGGCATAGGATGATTGAGTAGATATCTCTTGAGAATACGCCAGAATTAATTCCAAGCTAAGGGAGTTGAAGAGAGTCTGAGCTACTGAAATGAGCAGATTGAGTTGGCTAGTGCACGCCGAGTGAATGTAGTCCAACTGGCTGCCCACAAAATATTGTATGGCAGACTAAGTGGAGCGAGGAGGAGGAGGAACAGGTCGAGGCAGAGATGGCTGGATGACCAGACCAGGGACTTGCATACTCTAAGTGTTTTAAATTGGAACATCCCATGAAATGGTTTAAGCTGAAAGGCCATAGAACCTTGTAGGTAGTTCGCAACGATCAGTTGAGATTTACAGATAGACCCATCGGCATCTTTGGAAGAAAAAGTGGACTCTCATAAAGTAAACAGGAAAGAGCTGCAGGTCAGGAAAAGAAGACTTTAAAACATGCTGGGATCATATATGGTCCATCAGAAGGAGGAATGGTGTTGTTTGGGAAGCCAGGCGTCTTCAATCTCCTCTTAGGCACGTTGAAAGAATGGAACCCATAAAGCTGCCCTGGAACATATAGCCAACTAGAAGGAAAAAATTACACGGGCAGACCAATGCAAAATTGGCAATAACTGAAGAAAAGCCTGGTGAAAAGTAATGCCCAAAAACGGAGGTAGAAGAGGTCTAGGTCCTCCATGACTGTAGCGAAAGTGATTTTTACCAAGGCTATGTTTTTGTTCATGTGTCTGTCAATATGTTGGACGTACTGTTAGTAATGATCTTAATCTAGGATGTGAAGGAAAAAAAATCATTTCCGGAGTGGTTGTACATTATACTCCGCTAATTGAAAGCATCTGCACACACCAATTGCCCATTTTTTTGAATTTGCTGTTAAATAGAAGGTATTGGGAAATGGTTTCCATGAAATGAATATTAGGATCTATCTTTTACAAATCGAAGTACTCATTTAATACGTTTAAGATGAAGGCGGAAATAGGGGAAATGCCTCGTGTGCCGTCGGTATAGATGGGAGATAAAGAGGAGAGTGCTATGTATTGACTCGAGTGTCGTGGCGATCGAGGGGGGTAAAATAAAATGTTTTGACATGAGGAATGGGCTGGATGAAAACAAATGAGCGGTGGCTGACAGGAAGATGGAAGATAAGCGACGTGAGTCAGGGCGAAGATGGGGAGGAAGCGGGCCGATCAGTTCCTCCCGCGGGCTCTTATGTCTTAGCCGCTAGCTACAATACTTACGAAATCGCTCCCAACAATGCCCGAATACGAGCTAAATAGTACATCATCCCATGAAACGTTTCACTACAAAGCCCAAAAATGTGCAAAATAGTACATCACCCCATTTCGTAAGAAGTTTCCCTACAAAGCCAATGTGTTTGATATATAGATCATCTTCTCACAAGATGTTTCCCTACAAAGCCAATGTGTTTGTTATCTAGAATCATCTTTTCAAAAGATGTTTCCCTGCAAAGCCAATGTGTTTGTTATCTACATCATCTTCTCACAAGATGTTTCTCTACAAAGCCAATGTGTTTGTCATCTACATCATCTTCTCACAAGATGTTTCTCTACAAAGCCAATGTGTTTGTCATCTACATCACCTTCTCACAAGATGTTTCCCTACAAAGCCAATGTGTTTGTTATCTAGAATCATCTTCTCACAAGATGTTTCCCTGCAAAGCCAGGGGGTTTGTTCTCTAGATCATCTTCTCACAAGATGTTTCCCTACTAAGCCAGGGGGTTTGTTCTCTAGATCATCTTCTCACAAGATGTTTCCCTACAAAGCCAATGCGTTTGTTAACTAGAATCATCTTCTCACAAGATGTTTCCCTACAAAGCCAATGTGTTTGTTATCGAGAATCATCTTCTCACAAGATGTTTCCCTGCAAAGCCAGGGGGTTTGTTCTCTAGATCATCTTCTCACAAGACGTGTCTTGTGACGTCTACAAAGCCCAAATGAGTACTAACCAGTGATTCTTCCTAGAAAACTTTTCCCTACAATGCCCAAATCTGTGCTACCTAGAGTATAAAGTATTTGCTGCCTAGTACATCTCCTCAGTGAATTATAGATATTACAGGGCGATGATAACCTTGCAGTTTTTCGCCCTTAAGCCCTAAGTAACAAACAACAAACAACATCTCCTCAGAAGATTTTCCCCTAGAAAAAAAGCCCATATATGCTCTACCTAGAGTCTCCACACAAAATGTTTCCCTATAAAACCATAACAGTCGTAATTAGAGGATAATTAAAAAAAAAATGCTTTCCTAGAATTCCTAAGTGTTTATTTCCTTTTCTATCTCCATACAAGATGCTCCATTAGAAAATCGAAATATGTACGTTCTAGTACTACACCTTCTAAGCCCAAAACGCTTAACGTTGGACTAGGTAGAACGCAAAATGTGAGTCCAACTCCTCACAAAATGTTACTCAGAAATAGTTGTTACCTCCTGCATCTCCTCTCAAATCGCTCCTCAAAAATGTATTATTTGTTATCTAGTGCATCTCCTCACAAGACGTTGCCTTGGAAAAAAAGAGCAAAATATTTTCTATCTAGTGCATATTCTCACAAAATGTTACTGCACAAAGCCCAAAAATGTTCAGCCTAGTGCACTCTACAAAGCGGAAATAGTTGTTACCTCATGCATTTCCTCATAAAATGTTTCCCAAGAAAGGGGAAATATCTACACAAAATCGTGCAAAATTAAATTGGTGTTACTTAACACCACAAATGTTACCCTCAAAGCCCAAGCCAGGATTATTTTACTATTTTGACAAATGAATACGTATAGATATAGAATTATTTATAAATAATTAAGTCGTTAAAGTACGTATATCGGTTGAAGAAACAAAATTTAATCAGACATTCAAAAAGCCTGACCTTTTGAATCTTTTGTTGGCATTTTTTTCACATATTTCTTAAAAGGACTGTTTGCCTATTCAGCTACGTGATTACTTTCCGCTGTGTCACTCGACAAGTAACACGTTACTGTCGTTCCCCAGCCTTTTCTCACTCTCTTTCTATATTGTATTTTCGCGATACAAAAAGCATTATAATCTATTTTGGGAGTTTGTTACTTGAATCAGCTTGGTTATTGTAATTGCCATCCCAAAACATGAATATCCTTTCTTAATGAAGATAAAATTATTTTTATATTTTTCAGTATACTTCTATATAAAGATTTATAGTCACTGTTTTAGAATATAAATCGCTAATAATGTAATCAATGTAACACCTACAATTTTAAATTTATTTAAGTAACAATGGCATTTAAAGTTTTTGAAAGAGTTGTAAATTATATACAGTTTGACAAACACGTGGAAATGTTCTAAACGGACGTTGTAGGAAAGTTCAGAAGACCAAATCGCCATTTCATCTTTTCAAGGGATCACGTTTTGAAATAAGGTTATAGAACATAATTTGAATATATTTTCTATACAAACAAAAAAAAAATTCGGTGTTCGTGTGTGTGTCACAAATTACAAAGAGTGGTAATTTAGTCATCTTAGCTCATGAAAATGAAAAACCATCTTCGGGCCTAATTCCTACCACCCGATCCAGGTAATAGCGTATTCCGTAAGAGAAAATTCGCTAATGATACGCCTTTAAGAAAGATGGTCCTATACATATCAGCTCTTACACTACTACTATTCAAGGAAATATTAGGCTCTCAAATATAACTCATAAAAACTCACGAAACAATTATGGAAGAACAGCCAAGGTTTCTCTTGTTTCTGATTAGAAATTTGTGAAAAATAAAATTGCTCGTGGTTATTCTATTTCTGTGAAATAAAAAGTTGGTAAAAATTGTTTAAAATAAACATGTATCAGCATTACAGCAGCCAAATCAAAATTTAAAGAAAAAAAGCTTTTCTAGAGTTAAGTAATAGTGACGTAGAAATGTAAATTTCTTAAAGAATAATGAGTTCTTACGTCGATTAAATAATATCATAGTAGGGAACCGAAAAATTGGGACATGAGTGTTCTGTTTGCTAAAAATGAATTGGCTACCACAAAACGCACCGTGGATCCTTATAACACCTCGGACACTAAGTATGAAAGTAAATTTTCTTGAATAATACTAACAGACGTAATGGCCATAATAGATCTTGTCTAGACGATCAACCATGTAACTGTTAAATTAATTCATAAACACAAAGAAAAAAATGTCAATCTTGATTAATATAATTTAATTATATTTAATTTCATCGAAAGACATAATTAAATTAAATATTCAAATTATTATTATAGAAATTCATAGATATTCATAAGAATTTAAATGGGGTAGTGGAAAAGATAGATTATAAACAGGTTATGAGCGTGTTGAGCAGCTTTGTTATGTCTTGCAAAATAATTTATACCGTCAAAACGTATTATGCAGGATACTGTGATTAACCTGTTATCAATCAATATAGAGAAATGGCCCTTCCCTTGTATTAACCAACTTCTTTTAAAAGATCTCCTTTAAGGGAAATCAACTGGTGAGGTTGTACTCATGACTCAAATTGTAAAAGCAGGTTGTCAAAATTTCTTCAAATGTCCATCAATCCTACCTAGAACATGACAGAGGGCCAAAGAGCTCCATATATATGGTATATACTTGTCTTTGTCATCAACCCTACCTAGTAAATGAAAATGACGTCCCTTTAAAGTTTTATATACATATTCGTCTGTTAATTTCGTTCGATTGTTTCCAAATTCGATATATAAGCAACTCTTGTAAAAATACGAACCAAGTTCGGTAACGGCTGAAATCGGGAGTGCGGGTGGTTGGAATTTAGAAAATTCAAAAAATCTCCGTTGCTATACATCGGATCGAAAAGGTGTATAGAACCAATCGTATTGAAAATGTCATGTTCTACAAATGCTGTTCTACACATTTTCCCTCTATATTGAATTATAATCGAGATATTTGCATGTTTTAGTTTTCAGCCTTCAGTAAGCACTCACTCCTATTAATGCCATATTAAAAATTGAATGTTGTATCATGGAGGACGTTATTCAAATCTTAAATATCAAATATTGTTCTCATTGAATTTTTACTTAGTATTTATATTACATATAAATGCAACGCTATGTTATGACTTCATAAACTAAGATTTTACTCTCGAAAATGCTTATTTGGTCTATACCATATTTAATGGTTTAATTAATCACAAAAGTTCATATCAAAAATTTGCTGAAATCGGACCAAGAACAGGAGGGGGCTTAGTGGGGGGATTCGGAAAATTCAAAATATCTCCATTTATTATAAATCGAATCAAAACACGGTAAAGAATCAATCTTATTAAACTCTTGATCCTATACAATTGTTGTTCAATTCATTTTTTGTTGCTTAAATATTAAGCGAGTTATTCGCACTTTCTTGTTTTCAGCTGTTGGTAAGCCCAATTCTACTCATCGAATTTTGACTTACGTAAAGAAAATATTCGGGGAGAAAGGATCACTAGTGTGTCACACCAGCTCGTGGGAAACGTGACGGTCTTTTTATTGCTATTTTTTACACGAGGGGAATGCTATAAAAATGTTTATATATAAAACAATATGGAATATATTGGACACGGCAATTCGTCAAGGAATTATATATAATATCATATATTGCCTCATTACATTGGAACCTAGTTCTCAACA
>CM032233.1:96997500-97017500 GCA_019009955.1 Riptortus pedestris
ATTTTGAATTTTCAAAATTCATTCCCTCTAAACCCCCCTCCTCTCCCACAGGCCGAATTAAGCCATTAAGGAACTTCACCTTTAGTTTTACATAAAACTATTAAATATCGCGTATTAAACAATAATTGTTGCAAGAGCGGTAACAGACAAATATATATATATATAATTTTGAACGGACCTCATTTTCGTCATCTACTAGGTAGAATCGATGGACATTTGAGGAAATTTTTCGAATATAGCGTCCTGAGTACAACCTAAATATCTGTTCAATCTGTTGGACAATTAGTCTAAGTTTTTTGGTCGACAATAAAATATTTCTGGGGCTCAGGTTAGCCATGCGAGTTAAAGCGTTGACCTTTATCTCACATGGTAAACCTAGAGTGGCGAGTTCGATTCTTGCCTGTGGAAAGGAAATTATTTAGTGACGAAATTCATTAAATAACGCCCTAAAATCCCACCCTGGCTAGAAAAGGGTGGTAACCTGTAGACAACCCGTCCCGATTAGCCTAAGTTGCAAAATGTGGACGTTAATAAGTAATAATAATAATAATAAAATATTTCTGTGAGTTAGGTGGCGTTGTTTGAAGGGCAGCTGTTAGTTAGGTATAATGTTGACATAAACAGATTCTGCGACAGAAGGAGAGCTGGCCTTGCTATTTGCATATAAAGAGCCTACTGTAGGTGAGGGGACCTAGGGTGGCTTGCTGGAGGGTGGTCGCCACTCATTCACCAATCAGTTTGTTCAACTTGAGTGATGTTTGTCTGCCATATGGCCGTCTTCAATCCTTGGCCCTCTTCCACCGAGTGGCTTTTGAGCCGACCTTCCAACTTTCATCTCATCCTGTTGAATGTTGACCAAACTCCATCGAGGGCTTCCACAACAGCAATGAAAGCATTACATTCGAGCATTAACCGAGGATTTCGTTATCGGCTTTTCCTATATAAAAGTCTACTCTCATTCCTAGACAACCACTCCAAATAGCATTGAACCACTGACTACTGATCAGTAATACTCTAATCTAGTTCATATGGAATAGTGGAAGAGAAATCTTTACGCGCATTCCTAGAGTTCTGTACTTTGTGGGGTAATTTGCACACACAATAACTAGACAATTTAGTTAATTAGATAATTTAGTTTAGGCCACCATCAATGGCCTTTGTAATGGTTGATATTGTAAGAGCAAGTTAAAAGCATATTATCCAAAATGCAATCATACGTTCGTGCTCTTGGTCAATCAGGCATAAACATAATTAAAAAGCTTAGAACAATGTTGGTCTTTTAGACAGATTTCCTTCATATAAAATCAGTTATGGAGATTGTTGTCAATCAATCCAACCTAGGAGATAACCAAAATTAAATTTATGTATTGAATATATAATAATTTAAATGTTAACTGATAATAAAATAACTGGGATATCCTGGATATGTAGCCCAGTACTCCACCAATTGAGCCAGAAATATGACAACAGAACACCTAATTTTAAATAACATCTTAATTGAAGGCGCTATCACCAAATGCAAAACAACTTTATTTTTTTTATTTTAATGACCTTGTACAAGGTAAATAATTAATACCGCAGGATATCTAGGACACCTTGTCAGAACAGTCACTACTAGTAACGGCGAGGTACCTGTGTTCCACTCCTGTCTCCCAACGACATTTTTTCTCTGTCGTCATGCAGGGGCTAAAATAAGAAGATTTACCATAGATAAATTTACATACTGGTAACAACTTCGTGAATATTAAGTGAATACATATAAACGGTAATGAGAAATGTAAGATTCGGTTCGCTAACAGCTAAAATAGGACAAGGAGGAGAAGGGGTAGGGGAAAACGAAAACCTTGATTTCCCCGTTATTATGGCTAGGGTCGTTAATTGTTTTATAACCAACCTCATTCCAAATTTAAATTCTATCGTTGTTCTATACATTTTTTCTCTACTCCAGTATTAACCGAGACATGCATTTTGAGTTATAGGTGATAGCAAATAGTTCCTATTCTTGTGTTTCACAAATTAGCAATACGTCCATATATCGTAAATAAAATATAAAATTGGAAATTTCTCTTTAACAGTTAAGGATACGAAAGATTTGTATAGAACCACTCTTGATTATCCAAAGGACGTTACCCAGGGGCTGCGTAATCTTATCAGATTTCCTCGTGAAGTTTAATATTAGATAAATCTACATACTGATAACACAACACCACCTTGAATATTAAGTGAATAAATACAAACGGTAATAAGAAATCTTTACCCTCGCGGGGGTTTGCTGAGTGCTGAAAACTATAAAATCCAAATATCTCGGTTAATATTCATGATATAGAAAATAAGTATGTAACGATATTTATAGGTAATTTAATTTTCAATAATATTGGTTCCATACAATTTTTCGATCCGTCTTATAGTAACGGAGATATTTCGAATTTTCACAATCCCCCCTCCAAACCACCCTCCCACTTTTCCGATTTCAGCCATTAACGAAAGTGATCTTCCTTTTTACATAGAACGATTAAATATGGAGTTTATGTAACGATCAAACAAAAATTTCGACCGCTAGAGCGTTAACTGACAAATATAATTGTGTTGATGTTTTCGACCAGGTTATATTTATATATGGTGTTGTTGTTTTTGTTTTTTGAGTTTGGTCAAGGTCGGTGAAAAATCTTAGTTTATGCCGATATTTCGAGAGTATTTATTTTCTCTTCCTCAGAGCTGTAAAAATACAGGTGCTACTTTATAATATTGCACATTGTTGTTAAACTCGAGTCTAACAGGATGTGTTTATGCTTTTTTTACTTATCAACTGACTTACTTGGTAAGTAAAAATAGCATAAACCCCACCTGTTACACTCTAGTTTAACGACAATGTGCAATATTACTAAGTACCACCTGTATTTTTACAGCCCTGAAGAAGAGAAAATAAATAATCTCGAAATATCGGCATAAACTAAGATTTTTCACCAACATTGACCAAACTCGAAAAAAACAAAACAACAACACCATATATATACATTTATAATTTTGAACGGACCTCATTTTCGTCATCTCCTGGCTTGGTTCGATGAACATTTGAGGAAAATTTTCAAAACTCACGTCATGAGTACGACCACAATAGCTGCTAAAAAGTCTATAAATTATATTCTACTACAATGTTTGATCTGATGCTTTGTATTTAACTTGCAAATGAAATAACATTAAATGAAGGGTAACAAAATATTTTGTTTGTTTAATTTAATAGTTGGGGTCTTTTATAGATACAGGCAGCCAGTGATTTGAATTGCTATTAGGTGATAACATAAGGTTTAGAAATAAAAACATATGGTATTTTATAACCTAATCATTTGATAGTTTATTTACAATTTTAGAAGGAATACTACCATTTCAGCTTTTCTTAAACGTTTTTTATTGAAACAATGGGACTTTTGAATTTGGTGAGAGATATTCCTGACAAGAATAGTGCTGTCACATTCCTGCAGACAAGAGGACTTCTTCATAGCAGGAGAATATGTAGAAACGGACATCAGATGAAACTTGTAATAACCGAAAAGGAAGACAGATGGATGTGCCACTTGAGAGGTTGCAGGCAAACAATTAGACTGAGGAAAGATACTTGGTTTGAGTTTACAAAAATTTCTTTTGAAAAAATTATATATTTCATATACAATTGGACAAGGCAATATACTACCACGTTGTTCTGTCAAGAAGAATTTGGTATGAGCACAAATACAATTACTGATTACAAAAATCTATTGAGAGAGGTTTGTGCATACTCTATTTTAGATAAATCTATAGTAATTGGAGGAAAGGGTCAAACAGTTGAAATAGACGAATCTCTTTTTTCAAAACGGAAATATAATGTCGGAAAACTGTATCCAGAACGGTGGGTTTTCGGCGGTATATGTAGGGAGACGAAAGAGTGTTTCTTACGTGCAGTGCCCGACCGCACTAATATGAAATATGAGAAATTAAAATAATTTTTTTTTCATTTCCTAAATAACATTTAATACATTTCATGTTTATATCTTTTATTGGCAGGTTATAATTTGATATCATATGTTATCACCTAATAGCAATTCAAATCACTGGCTGCCGGTATCTATAAAAGACCCAATAGTTGTACAAGATAGTCAAGTGGCGCCCACATAAAGGTTTATTTATTTTACCACCCTTTGGGAGAGTGAATGGACTGAATCAAACAAGTGGATAACGTCACTTAGTAATAAGATGGAGTAGTGGATAGGGGGGATGTGTACGCTAATAATCTGTGTCAGTGTATAAATTACTCGAAGCAAAAGGCTGACTAGTTAAACGGAACGAATGAGTGGGCGCGTGCCCTCTCGTAATTGTAGCCACTCTTCCATTCTGCCCCTCGAATCTTTGGTAGGCTTAAATCACAACCAATATACCCTTTCCGTTATAGATTCTTACGTTAAGTAGAGCAACGGACACTGTGGTGAGATGCAAACACATACTATTCAAATAGTGGCTTGCTTCCGCCAACATATACAATTGATATAGGTATAGGAATAGGTCTACAGCATACTTAAAAAGATTTAAAAGGGTTTACTTTTAATATATTCTTTAGACAAAACACGGATATGAGAAAGAATCAGATATTAAAGAAATATTTTTCATACTATAAAAAAAAAAGTCCGTCACGCAGGGGCTGCGTAAACTAAGCAGATTTCCCACCTGCATCACGTAGAGAAATCTCCATACGAGAGCCGAACAGTTACGGCAAATGGCCGAACTAGCTTTTGGCGGGAAATTCAGTCATCCGTTATCGGCCCACAATTAATAAAAATGCAAATATCTCGGTTAGTATTCAAGATAGAGAATAAATGTATAGAACAATATTTATAGTAAATTTAATTTGCAATAAGATTGGTTCTATACAATGTTTTGATCCGACGTATGGTAACGGAGATATTTCAAATTTTCGAAAATCCCCCCTCTAAACCCCTCCTCCCACTGGTCCGATTTCAGCCATTAGCGAACTTGATCTGTCTTTTTGCATAAAACGTTTAAATATCGACTTTGGTAACGATCAAACAAAAATTGCGACCGCTAGAGCGCTAATGGTGAAAATGGTTTTGATAAAAAAAATTATGTTATTCCTTTATACTAGTACATTTATATTATTTATTTTTTAATTTTATTTATTTAGTTTTGTACCCCATAGCGATGGTTTTGCATTATGAGGATGATATATTTACTCCTTCGTGTGCTTACCTTTTAGCAGATTTCCCTTTAGGGAAATCAGCTATTGAGGTCGTACTGATGACGCGATTTTCAAAAAATTTCTTCAAATGTCTTCAAAAGATGACGAAAATTAGGACCGAACAAAACTATGTATATATATATATATATATATATATATATATATATATATATATATATATATATATATATATATATATATATCTGTTAACACTCTTGCGGTCGCAATTTTTGTTTAATCGTCAACAAACTGGGGGAATTTCGGAAATTCAAAATATCTCCGTTACTATACGTTGGATCGAAAAATTGTATAGACCAATCTTATTGCAAATTAAATTTACTATAAATATTGTTATATACATTTATTCTCTATCTTAAATATTAGCCGAGATATTTGCATTTTTATTAAGTGTAACGTACGAGCTATGGTCGCTTCTATTTGTTTCCGCTGAAAGCTAGTACGGCCAAACGGAAACCCGTAACTGTTCGGCACTTGTATGGAGATTTCTCTATTTTATAACTTTACGTTCAGTCTTCACTAAATTTTTTTCTTAGAAATAGATAATATATGGTGAGATGAGATCACTAGCATGGAGCAAATCTGCATAGTTTATACAGCCCTTGCTGGACTTGCTTTTTGGTTTTGCCCAATACTGATGGACACTTATGACAAGCCTACATTTCAAATACCGTTTACGTAGGCTTCTTTCTACTCTGAGATCTGGTGAGTATAGGAAGCCCCTGCGTGGCGGCCTTCCAAGGTAATATTGATGATTCAGTGTGAGTGAAGGGGGTTGGGTTATTGCAATAGGAAATTTATCGGCTGCGAGCATCCGCATACCGGAATAGTGTCCACTCAGCTTTAAAACTCTGCCGGGGAATTCGCATCTCGGGAGAAAGAACGTAGCGACACGAGAGAGGGGGAGTGCGAGCGAGAGGGAGGAGGGAGGCTTTACTACGACGTTTAGTGTCGGTCAGGGGGGATTACAAGTCGTAAAAGGGGGCTGTATCGGCTGTCACCTTCCATTTGGCCTCTCCTTAATAACTACATCCTCCTACCTGCGACAAGGCCCTCCCTCAACATCCCTTAAATTAATTTAGTGCTCTCTGCCTTTAACCTTAACTGTCACCGGCATGAAAAATATACACAGATCGTGGGAGATAAGAGCCAGGAAATTACAGGCAAACATCTGAAATGAAATCTTCACAGCTTCTGTCCCATCGTCACGTCTGAAAGATGTCTTTGTACACTGGATGAATACTAACGAAAATTAATAATAAGTTAACAGCTAACAATAAGCCAATACATCATGAAACTTCTTATTCCAAGGTTAAATATAATAAACGGATGTTTATACGTCATCAATTATGATTATATACATGACTCAAAAATATTTATTTGATCTATACCATACCTAATATTTAATCGTTTCATTCTACTCTAAAGATCATATCCGTTAATGGGTGAAATCGAATCAGGAATGGGACTGGAATTCAAAAATTCAAAATATCTTAGTTATAATGAGTCGGATTGGAAAATTTTATAGAACCTATCTTGTAAAATTATTTATGCTTTACAATTAGTTTCCAACACATTTTTTAGCAGTACAAACATTTAGCAAGTTATCCGTATATTCTTGTATTCTGGCTTACCAGTAAACCCCCACTTCTACTTATCGAAGTTTTACATCGAAATAGAGAATATATTCTTAGATGAGATCACCAATATCTCATCCAGGTCAAGGGAAATCTGCTTATCTCTGGAATATGCTGGATGGTAGAGGAACCAATTGATAAGGATCAATAAGAAGGCCAAGTCCTCTACTGTTTTTTAATATAATGCAGAGTGCACCTTCGGAGTCAACGCTCCATCCTCAGTGCCTGCTGATTAAAGCTGCGTAGCCTGGACCACGACCGCCGGGCGACACCCCCCCCCCCGAAATCTGCTTAGTTTACTCAGTCTCTGATTAAAGACTTTAAAAAAAATAAAACATGATAAAAATTTCTAAACAAACGTATATTATCAGACAATGAGTGAGAATTTATAAAAACACAAATTCTCCTTCAGTCACTTAATTACTACTTTGACAGAACAAATAGTTTAAGAGTCATATGTGTTGACGCAAACCCTTGGATGTAGCGATTCACCGAACAAATATTGCCACCATCCAAAAACTATTGGCAGCAAAATTTTTAGATTGATGAGTTTCGACTTCCTATTCGTAAGGGTATTGTATAAAAAAAAATCAGATATTTTAAAAAATATTGAAACAACCACTGCTGGATGACTTGAAATGGATTGACCCATATTTCTATTCAATATGCTACGGAAGGATGGTATTCTATTGATACCTTTATTGTCGGGTAATCTCATGTTATTTAATAGCATTATTTTTTTTTAAACAGTCACCAGACGTAGCATATAGGTACAACACACGCTGTACAAGATACAGCTATTTCACCCCTCAATCTCCCTACATAAATGTTCACTTTACCAAAACAAATGGTTATACCGCTTCGTTCTGTTTATAGCTTGTCAGTTATTTGTCAGAAAATGAGGAGTTTTTATTTGACGTGAATGTTCATCGCCCACCCACACGCTGCATTCTGAATGAGTTTCAACAGAACTGTCTGTCCGTAAGCTGAGGTTCAAATATTCAATTTTCCTGATCTTAATTGAATGTCATAAGCGTACGCTCGAGACCTTAATTGAATGTCATAGCTGTGAGCCCTTTTCGAAGCCCATTTCTTTTGTTCGTTCAAACAAACCTCACTGATCATTTTGACTCTCTGTGGGCTCAATATAAATTTTAAAATCAAGTAGATACTTTTATCGTGTCTCCTCAAACATCAACAGAGCCAATAAAAAAAATGTACGGGCGTCATTGAAACAAATAGAAGATATTACATTTAAATCATGTACTTTGGTTGTGAATACAAGTTTTGTGAATAAAAGTTTTTTATTCATATTAAACAGTTTTAATTTTCTCACAAAAATGTTTTAGCTGGAAGAAGCCTTCATTTCATTAATTAACGTTATTCCATAAAGCACGTTTTTAAAATAAACGAATGATATGCAATAAAAACAGTGGTGATAAAGAGTTTATCACATATTTATTATTATTTACTAACGTCCACTTTTTGCTAGTATTGCTAATTGGGACGGATTATCTACAAGTTACCACTATTTTCTAGCCCGGGTGGGAATAAGTTCGTCAATAAATAAATTCCTATTGTCCAGCCGGGAATCAAACTCGTCACTCTAGGTTTACCACGTGAGATTAAAGCCAACGAAAGCTTTTTTACATACCTTCCTTATTCTCGAAAGATATTTGTAAAATATATATTCGAAAACAAAGCGATAAATATCAATAATTTCAAGTCATCTACATGCTCCTATCGACGCAGTAATTTTTATCCTATGAGTCAATAATTAGCCTACATTGAATTTTTGATATCTAAAATATCCCGGCGTGGTGAGTGTTATGTATGTAGTTAAAAAACTTGAAACTCATCCAAAGTGGTTTTTACTTCCTTGTACAATGTCAAAGTTCGGTTTTCAAACTTCGACGGTCTATCAACTTTAACCTTCCCTGAACACATTTTGACTAGTTTGGACATTGGGTCGCGTACGAATGTAGGTACTTATCTAGCATAACTCAAAAATTACTATACTTAGAATATTGAAATTTCATATTTAGGACACATGCTCCTGTCTATTTGTTCATCTCCGTTTTTGATTTAAATCGACTAATGGGAAGGGGGATTAACAAATAACAATTTTTTTGCCTATTACAGATGGAAAAGGGGAAATTTTATGAATCCATTTTAGTTTATTATTAGATACTTTACGGAAATATTTTGATCCTATATGGAACTGAGATATCGTATGCATAATTTCAAATGAAGTGTAGCAATACCTGTTGTATGTTAAATTTAATAGAGACAGAAGGAAGGTATGTGGTGCCAACATTAGAATTTTTCATGTTACAAATAGTGTAGAAATAATGGTGGCCGAAAGGCTGCACATACCAAAACTATGTTGAACAATTATACTATAAATCCATTCTTTTAATAAATTACCTGAGTAAATTGTACGACGTACGTAGTATATATTTAAAAAAATTGAAGCACAAATGAATAGACAAAAAAGGGCAAACATAGTTAAAGATTGAAGAAACATTAGAAGCCATAGAGCCAAGTTTGTACAACTAAAGCCATCAAATGCTTCATTAAATGTGTTCTCCCGATATGAATACATTTCGTATTTCATGGCTCCATGCCTTTTCTTTTATTTCAATTTACGTTCATGTTGATTGCTACTTATGTCTAGAAATGCAGAAAAGCTTTTCTGTAGACAGGAGGAGTATTAGCTTCACAAAAGCCGGATGAGTTTCATTGTCAACATTATTCCCGCTGTAGGGATATTGAGAAATTGAAAATTAACTGGTCGTAAATCTCTACCATTCACTGCAATATAAAAGAAATAAAGTATACTTATGCATAGACAATGTTTTCATTAACTATGAGTATTATGGGAGAACCGTTTTCATTTCTTCTATGTTTTATTCAGGAAAGGAATGAATTAGAAGCTTATATTTTTTCAATTATTTTTTTCTGTGTCAACGAGCGTCAGGCGAATATCACACTTTTGGTGGGGAATAGTAATATAATTCTGCTAGATTTCTATCTTCAATGATAATCTGAAATAAAAGAGTTTCCTTAGAAGAAATTAGTTGGCAGAATTAATTCAAGGAATTTCGAGGTTATTTTTTGCAATATCGTAATATGGAAATAAAAAAATAATTAGATTATTCTAGTAAGTCATCAACCATAAGTAGTTTCTTAAATCCAAGATTAGTTCATATCCTTACAAAACGATATCGAAAGTTGTATTCTTTTCACTCCTTTGAACGAAGCAAAGGATGTATTATTGTAAGGCCACACATTTTCGATTTTCAGAATTCAAAGGCATTATCCGTTTTGGCCTTCCCAGAAATCATATTGACTAGTTTCACTATTTGATGAAATATAAAAGCTATTATTTACCATTATGAAAGTTATATACAGCAAGCACAGGAATATAAGTTTTGCCTCCTTCCAGTTTAACTATTTGTGGTTTGTCTTTTAGTTTTTTCCCCTCGTGTTGTAAATATACTAACAATTTATATTTAGTTTTGCCCATTCTATTTATTTTGTACATTTGTAAAATTGAGCTTTGTAAAAATTTTAATATTTATTTAATTTTGTAAAATTGTATTCTAACATGTTAAAAGATGAATCGCCATTGTAGCGGCATGGTTCTATTTATTTTGTACATTTGTAAAATTTAGCTGTGTAAAAATTTTAATATTTATTTAATTTTATAAAATTATATTCAAACATGTTAAAAGATGAATCGCCATTGTAGCGGCATTTCAAATAAATAATAATAATAATAATAAACGACTAGCCTTAGAATGTTGAAACAACATATTTAGTTCTGCACTTCCATTTTTGACAAAACCGACTAGGATGGAGGTTGGCTTATGTGGGGGTGGAAATAAAAAGCTAAATATTTTTCCGTACCTATGAAAGGTACGAAAAAATTCTTTAAAAGCATTTTTGTATATCCTAAAAAGATTTATAAAGTATGTCCTATGACATTTTTGATATGATGCATTGGGACGGTGATATCGCATAAAGGCTTTCCAATTACTTTATGCTAAATAAAGTGTAACAAAATATTTCATTTGTTTAATGTTGTGTCCACATCGGATATTTTACGCAATAATGAACTACTTTTGAGGCCTACCTTATATACTTGGATTTTTCCTTCACCTTGTTATTTCAGCTTTGTAGAAATCTCTTACCTGAAAAAGAAAAAATAGTCGATGAGCAATAATAAAACATTTATGTCCAAGTATTAGCAATTAAAAAATTATAAATTAAATATTTTATTTTATTTCTTACTTGGAAGAAATATCCAAACGAGAATATCCAGACTAAGGGTAGAGGAAATGGGATTTCTGAAATTTGGCTTATTATTTACCAATGGAATAAATTGTTATAACATGGGACTTGTATGTAGCTGATAACATCCGAGGTTCAAAAAAATTGCTTTCAATGAACTTTTACTTTGTGAGATAAACGGAAATTCGTTATGTGATGACGACATCAATTATGATTCTACGTTCTTAAATCGAAAATGTATATTTGATCTATACCATAATCAATATCCAATCGCTTTATTCAACACTAAAGGTCATACTTTAAAACTTACTTTTAGGTCATAGAAAAAGAGAATGAGATGAGATCCCTAGTATGGCACGTGAGAAATCTTCTTAGTTTGCAAAGCCCTGATAATACAGGGCTTTGCGAACTAAGCAGAGAGTTAATACTCTCTAGTGGTCGCAATTTTTTTACGTAAAAATGAAGATCAAGTTCGTTAACGGCCAAAACCGGACAGGGGGGAGGGGGGGGGGCTTAGAAGGGGGAAACTTAAAAATCTTATTGAAAATTAATGGTTCTATAAATGCATTTTTTCACTATCTTGATTATTAACCGAGATATTTTCATTTTTTAGTTTTCAACCTTCAGTAAACCCCCAACTCCTACACATGCCCTATTAACAATAAATAAACTGTTATATCATGAAGCACTCTAAGTTTAAATACCAAATATTGTTGTCATTAAACATTACTTTGTGAGATGAATGCAAATACGTGATGCAATGACGTCATCAATTAAGATTTTGAGCTCTTGTCTCGAAAATGTTAATCTCAATTATACTATACTCGATATTCAAACGTTTCAGTCAACACTAAAGAACATATTTGTTCTAGGCTGAAATCGTTAATGGAATAGTAAGGGTTTAGAGGGGGAGGGGGTGGTTCGAAAATTGAAAATATCTCACTTATTATGAATCTGATCATAAAATGTTATAGAGCCAATTTTGTTAAACTTTTGATTTTCTACAATTATTGTTCGCAACTCAAGTAGTAAGCGAGTCATTCGGGCTTTCTTGTTATCAAAACCTTCTGCTCATTTATTTTATTTTTTTACATAGAAATAGAGAATATGCGGTGAGAAGAGATCATAAGTGTGTTATGCCAGCACGAGGGAAATCTGCTCAGTTTACGTAGCCCCTGCGTGACAGACTTTCTTTTAGCAGATTTCCCGTAAGGGAAATCAGCTATTGAGGTCGAACTCATGACGCGATTTTCAAAAAAATTCTTCAAATGCCCATCGATCCTACCCAGGAGATGACAAAAATAAGGTCCATTCAAAATGAAAAAAAAAACACCCATCGGCCTTCATCTAACTATATATCATACGATAATCTTCTCCCTGATAATGGCATCTTTTGCATACTTGAGGAATATCTTAGGATGGAGAGCGGAGTTCAGGCTCAGGAGATTTTTCAGGCACGAGACTACTTTTCCTCCAGGAGCTCTGAGAGTTGAACCATTTGCAAGGAAGAGATCTCTGTCGGGGTCCTCAATAGTTTTAGCAGATTTCCCTTAAGGGAAATCAGCTATTGAGGTCGTACTCATGACACGATTTTCGAAAAATGTCTTCAAATGTCTATCGATCCTACCCAGAAGATGACGAAAATGAGGTCCGTTCAAACCTATATATATATATATATAGGTCTGTTAACGCTCTAGCGGTCGAAATTTTTGTTTGATCGTTACCAAACTCGGTAGTTAATCGTTTTATGTAAAAGGAAAGATCAAGTTCGTTAATGGCTGAAATCGGACCAGTGGGAGGGGGGTTTAAAGGGAGGGATTTTTAAAAATTCGAAATATCTCCGTTATTATGCTTCGGATCGAAAACTTATATAGAATCAATCTTATTGCCAATTAAAGTGCTATAAATATTGTTCTATACATTTATTCTCTATCCCTGATTAACCGAGATATTTGCATTTGTATTGTGTGTGTGGTCGGCAGAAGTCGGCTATATTCGGGACTTTCTGCCTAAAGCTAGTTAGGCCGTTTCCGTAACTGATCGTCGTGAATTGGTTTAGAGATTCTTACTTCTACAGTCATTAGTAGGCAGATTTCTCTATTTTAAAACTTCACTTAGGAAATCTGCTTAGTTTACGCGGCCCCTGCGGGAAGGACTTCTTTATTTATTGTTGTGTTGGCCCTATCCCCGAACCTTGCTGTCCATTCTCGCGGCCACTGCCTGGGAGCCATGGATGGGGCATATGTTACGAGAAGGAGGAGCGAATATGCCCTCCCGGGGAACAATAGCGGCCCATCGGAGAAACAGGAGGGAGGAGAGCATGTCAAACCGCCCGCCTTGTCATATTTCTAATCCTTGACGGTGGGAGGAGAGAGAGTATACGGCTAGGAGGACTAAAGGGATTAGAGGAGCCGGCTTGAAGAGTCGTAAAAACATCGGGACCCTATAAACTGTGAGCCCTGCTGTAAAAAGGCATAATCTTTTTAAAGATAATACCTTTTTCAGGGAGCACGACCCACTAGGCTCTCATGCTCCCATTCCTATTTTCACTCCGGCCCATGAAATTCTTCCTTCATTTTTTTTTTCTCGAATTTAGTCATATTTTTTTTATTTCTCGTATATTTTAAGGACTCGTAACCAAAGGGTCCAACAGTGGCCTCTAACTCAGGCAACATTGTAAGGCCTACCTCCTATATGACATCTGCAAGGTAGATCCAAAATGCAAAAGAGCAATAAAATTGTCTGCAATAGTAGACAGGATATAGACGTCGGGCATTCAGGTGTTAGGCAGATTGCAGGATAAACCCAAGCTCTCGGTTTCATATGCTTTTCCAGCAGAATTCCTGTACCATTCAAGACATTTCCATAACATGTTCTCTACATGTTGGAGGTAGTGAAAAACCTAAAATAACAATAGTCTGCTTCCAATAAATATAAATTAATTTTGTTTGAATGGCCATCCTGATATCCGTATGAGGGTAGAGAGGAGGGTTTTATGTCGCCTTTCAAAATTAACACCTTCGAAAACATTATTCCTTTCTCCATCTTTTTCGTGGAACTTGTTTAAAAGAAATGGAATATTTTAGTTCTACCGCAATTAATTTCGTTGCATACTCAAAACTCCTTCCACCCAATTCTTTTCTATCTTTTATTTTATTCAGTTTCATTAATATATACAGAAATACACTTTCCATATCCTTTTTTTTATGAATGAATGAATATGTTTATTGCTTCTAAAATTATACAATTTTATAGTAAGGGTTCACCCATTGACAAATTTTTATGATTAGATTTTTTTTAAAACATAAACAGAGAATTAATTTTACAATGCCGTATACAATAATTACTGAAGAAATTAAAAATATTAAAAAATGACTTCATTTTAATAATTATATTAATTGCATTTTTTCGTTTCTGGGGTAAAGATTTTGACATTGGAAAGTATATATGCAATTTATCTTATTCTTTTCCATATTGTCAAAAAGATCGTCCATAGAGATTATATCTTCTTACTGTGGAATGATCAGGATTTTCAAGAGATTGTTTCTTCTTTCTTCATTAAAGAAAGAAGTAAGTGTATCTTACTGTGTACTGATGGACTGCAGAAATCGAAAAAATCGGCAGGTCAAATGGCATTAGAGAACTGCTGAGTGATCATAGCCAAAATATATATCAACCATAATCACATATTTACACGACACAGGGCTATATATGCTCATTTGAGTCCGTGAAGAAAAGTAGATGTTCGAAATAGTTGAATATCCAATTATTAGAATTAATAGCAGCTATCACAATAATTATCACAAGAAGTTAAAACAGTAGATAGTACGGACGTTGGTATATCGTTACAAGAAAACCACTGACAATAATTAAATATAAACTGAAGTTATATATTTACTTTTAGATTTATATAATGAATGATCATGTTAACTCAATACTCAGTTTTAGTTATTATTTCACTAATTAGTTTTAGTGAAAACAATTCTTCGTGTTTTCCACCATTCAGTTAACTAATTCATACTTTGAATAAGAATTAGGTATTATATATATATATAAAACTTACTTATAAAAAATAATGAAAGAAGCTGTCTATCTTTAAGTAGTAATAAAAAAACGTTCCTAGGAAGAAATTAGGACTCGGAATAAATTAAAGGGATTTTGTGGTTATATTTTGCAATATAGTAATATGAAAATGAATAAGTAGATTATTCACTATTTGAGCAAATAATAACTTAAATCCAAGATTATTTTCATGTCCTTGTAAAATTACATTGAAAGCTGTGCCCTTTTTATTTCCTTGTACAAAAGTATTTTAATCACGAGAATTTTCGATTTTCATATTTCAATGGCATTATCCTTTTCGACTTTCCCTGAAATCATTTTGACTAGTTTTAGAATATTGAAATTTCATATTTCGGACATAGTTTTGCACCTAACCCTTTGATCAAAATCTACCGGGAAGGGGGGTTTAGGGGGGGCGCGGAAATACGAAATGTCAAATTTCATCTTGCCTATTAGAGATACAAATAACATTTATTAAGCAATTTTGATTTATCATAAAACGTAAAAATTGAATTTATTTGTAAATAATATGTATAGTTTTATATGAGTTTAGGTTAGTATTTAGGCTTTAGGTATGTAGGCTAGAGTTAGTTAGGCTCTTGCTGCCACTTCTCTGAATAGAGGCAAAGGAGTCGCAGCTGTGGGTTCCCCCAGGACTTTTCGGACTAAATCTCCACAATGTTACACTTCAATGCTTAGCCGTGCTCAGTGAGTTAGGCTAAGTTACCTATTCAAGTTTATCTATTCAAAATTTTATATCTCTCATTAAATAGAGACCGCTGGTATGGGGAAACCCAAAGGTACAGCGGGGGCAGAGGTGAAAAGAAAAAAAAATTATCATAAAACGATCTATATATTATGTTCTATTACATTCCTTTAATCGGACGGTATTATCCCATATTACATTGAAATGAAATCATTTTAAATTAAGTGGATCTAAATATTTTGAGTATTTAATTTAATAGAAGTACAAGAAGGAATTCATGTGATGCATGGGCCAGATTTATATTCTACTACTAACGTTGTTTTAAAATTATGATAATCAAAGTTTTACAATAATCGTTGAATTATCGTGTGGGAAATTAATTTCATCAATGACGAATCAAAATTATATTCCCAATAATTGCTATTATTCTAATGTAATACAGTTATACAAATATTAATATTTCAATCGGCTGGCATACCAAATGACAATACCGATGTAAATTTTAAATGTAAGACAACTGGTACTTCTAAAGTAAATTTTAAAATGAAATGTTCAGAAGCTGCACCAAACAACGGCTCTTGCCTTAAATAATCAGTTGTAGGAACTTCTGAGGAAACTTGAAGCTGGAGGAAATACAATAGAAGCTGCGTAATTCTAACTCGAAGGCGGTAAATATTTGAAGCCGTCTTTTAAGAGGCAAACTGAAATCTTGAGGAGAGTAAAGTAGGGAAGGGAGGGCGGTTCCCAGCGGTTGGTGATGGGAGGGTCTTGCCTCCACGGTCTCTTTTTGGCCGGCGAGAAGGAGTTTCAGGAACCCTGCCTCGAGCAGTTTGACGATAATTAAAATTCTAATTAAGGCACGGTGAAAGAAACAGTTGGAGAGGGATGGATTGGGGCGAGAAGCTAGCTCGTTTCATTTTGGTGACTCTGTCGCAAACACATCGCTCTTTCCTTCACACCTCACCCCATCTCCTAGCGTATGCCGCCTAGAATATGATGCATCAAAGAGCATCTCGGAATAGATATAGTTCCCCTCTCGTACACACTCTCTCTTTCTCTCTCTGTTTCTCCCTCCCTCTCTCTCTCTCTCTCTCTCTCTCTCTCTCTCTCTCTCTCTCTCTCTCTCTCTCTCTCTCTCTCTCTCTCTCTCTCTCTCTCTCTCTCTCTCACACACACACACACACACACACACACACACACACATGCTTATACTACCTTCTACTCTGAGAGCAACGTCAATATTACACCAAAAATGGCGGATCCTATATAAAAAAATAGTTTAATACCTGATGTAATACCTATCATTTTCCGTCACACTCAATTGTTTCCTTACCAAGTATAGTTAAAGCAATAAGACAAAACTTTCTTACATTTTATCCACTATTCCTATAATTTAGTTTCATAATAAATCCATAAAGATTATATAAAAAGTCTGCCCTTAATAATAACACTATTAAGTATAGGTACCTAAAACAAATGCTTGTAACTTATTGCTTGTCTTTTAAATTAAGAAATATCTTGTCCAGATACGTTATTTCGGTCTTCTTAGTTACTACTTTTTTTCTTATTTCTTTATTATATATGTACTAAAACGTGGCTCCCTGAGTGGAAGGCAGTATAGATAGGTATATGTTAGGTAGTGTAATCTCCTGCTGAGGCTTCCAGGCCTCCATTCACGTCGAAGACTCGTATATTCTAATTGCGACCGCATGTTAAAATTCAGAAATATTAAATTAATGAATTTGAACAAGATGCTAGGATTGGAAAAGCATTTTAAACAAAATTCAGTATTCATATTTCTCCGGTAAAATCAATATTTACGAAGGTATTGGGGAATATATATTTAGACTTCCAAGTAGAGCTCCACTCCTGTTGGTGGTAGAAAAGTATAAAATAGCGAACATTAACGTTATACATTCCCTTAATACAGGTAATAAAATTCACAATTCAGGGCTTTCATGGAACGCAAATAGTCTACTTGGCACCCAGAAGTCGGAAATCAGAATTTCGGAACTGATAAATGCAATTAACGATATAGGCCGGTAATCTTATTCTAAAAACAATTGATTCTATACATTTTCTCGATAAAGCCAATATTAATGAGGATATTGATGTATATGTGTTTTGATGGCGAAATAAATAGTTGAACCCCTCCAAGTAGAAAACTCGAATTCTGATATAGTATATAAATTTAAATCAAACCTAGAGTTGTTTTAAATGAATTTGTCTTTGCGCCTTTATTACCTTAAAGATCCCCTAATTAAAGCAGTTTATTCCAATTTAATTTATCAATTTTGTCAACCTAATTTAAGTAATGCAGCTTTTGCAATTGAACTTTGATAGGCATGTACTATTTTCGGAATCGGCATAGCCACATTGGGCGGTGGACTAGTTTTATTTCTTCAAATTATTTTTTACGACGATCCTTAAGTGAATCATAAATAAGTCGTTTACTCAAAGGAAATCCATTCAGACACGCTGGCCCTATTTGGGCTTTAGTGTATACTTCCCCTTAGTGCCTCATCAATTCTGGTTTTTATGCTCATGAACAGTGTTACCACCAACAACAATGTCAGAAGCCCTTAGAAGAGTCTATTAGCTCCTTAACTAGACCAATAAAAACATTTACGCTGGTACTAAAGAACGAAAGGAAACTAACGACCGTCTACATTGTTGCATTGCTGGAATAGCAGAAATGCAGAAGCTTAACGCATCTATGCCCATATCGTTATCGCCTTAGCTCAAAATATATTTGGACACGAGCAAAAAGTATTGATTGATCATAAATATACGTAAATAAAATTGAAACATATCAATTTGCATAGTACATCGATTTGAAGAAAATGCATCAAGTTAAGTGTCTGTTGATTTGCATTATTCAGCAAACTCTCCCGGAGTTAAAATATTTTTAGTATTTGAGTCGCTATCTCCATTTTCATTGGTCTTCTAGGAACAAATTTAAAAGCTTTGGCACCCAACACTTCAATATTAAATTTTTTTTATTTTCATTAATTTGAGTTTAAGTCGTTGGTTTACTCGTTTCTGATTTTTCTCAAAAAAATTAAATAGTTATGGTCCTGAATGATTAGAAGAAATAAAATATATTAACAGAAATTTTAATGTATTAATATTTTTTTTTTTTGGTAAAGAAATAATAAATCAAAGAAATTTTGAAACGGTCCTTCGATAAGTCTAAAGTATTCCACGTCTTATACTTATATAAAAAAAAAGTAAATATTAAAGAATTATTTAGAGGTTTGCAAAAACCAATTAATTCCTCCAGATATTGAATGAGTTCTGAACAGCACCTAAACTTAAGAAGAATTAGCTCTCTTGGCAGAAGCGAGAAGTATCTAAACCTTAAAATACCATTTTATAAGACAAAGGTTATTGCTCAAGTCAGTTTATTAGGTACTAAAAATCAAAGATTAATAGTTTCCTTAAGTTTTATAAAAATTCCTTAATAGTTGGGAAGACATTTTACACATTTAATCCTGAAAAGCCATGCCTCCTTTGCGAAGATAGACAAGATACACTACACACTCACTTTATTATTAAATGAAGAAAGAAGAAACCATCTATTGAAAATCCAGATCATTCCACAGTATGAAGATATAATCTCTATGGACAATCTTTTTGACAATGTGGAAAAGAATAAGAAAAATCGCATATATACATTCCAATATCAAAAACTTTGCTCCAGAAACAAAAACAAAATGCAATTAATATAATTATTAAAATGAAGTCATTTTTTAATCTTTTTTATTTTCTTCAGTAACTAATGTATACGGTATTGTAAAATTGGTTCTCTGTTTGTCTTTAAAAAAAATGTAATCATAAAAATATGTCAATGAGTGAACCCTAACTATAAAATTGCATAATTTTAGAAGCAATAAACATATTCATTCATTCATTCATAAAACAAAGTATATGACAAGTGTATTTCTGTATATATTAATGAAACTGAATAAAATAAAAGACAGAAAGGAAAGGGGTGGAAGGAGGTTTGAGCATGCAGCAGTATGCAACGAAATTTGTTGCGGTAGAACTCAAATAT